>CM060967.1:57302926-57627926 GCA_030765045.1 Tenodera sinensis | reverse complement strand
CAATTCTCTCCCCAGGCGTGAATCGAACCGGGAACCTCTCGCGCAGCTTCTTCTTCTTGTTTCTTTCTTTCTTTTTCGCTCATCGTTTTCAGATGTCGCGTCACGTTCTGACAGGGACAGGGAAACTCGTATTACTGGCACACCTTGAGCACTTATCAATGGAATCTATTGCTACGAACTGTCTGTGTCTGAGTCAACAAGACCTATGCCACTATGCTTTGCCAAAGTAACAACTGAGCATCATTGTCAATGTTCTAGTGTTACCACTAGTGCGTTTCACTGTATAGCGTTACGTTTGACGTTATCCCTTTACGTTATCATACCGGTTTACATTTTGTTTTACATTGTGTTTAACCGAAAAAAAAAAAAACAGTAATTTTAACCACTAAATCCCTGTATCAGATCCAGCATCGAAGCCGCAAAGTCCTGTAAAAGAAGGAACCATATGTTTAGCCTCCTCAAACTCGTCCTAATTTAATACCTAAAAAAGGAACAAGAGAGGATTTGCAGTAGATAATGCAACATTAAATCAATTCTTTGCTTAGTCGTTAGCTAATCGGCTAAAATTCGGAAACTTCATCTCACGGTCTTTTATTATATAATTTACAGCACAACTGCGTAAAAGACAAGAAAAGTCCTGTTGCCGTCTTGGACAACAGCGCCACCTCTAAACTCAAAGTGCGCGAATTGTATTTTTTTTTTTTTCCAATAGAGGCTCTGTCAACTTATTTGGAGTATGAATGCAACAAATATGCCTTTTTGCAATTGTATTATGTGACTAAACACCGCGCGGAAATGTTTTTCTATATATTTTACACACTACTGCCATTATTAGTACACACTGCACCCGTGTTTTATTCGATATAAGATTTTGATAGCCGGAGTAGGTAAATATAATAGCCGAGGGTGAATCATTAAGCCAGACTACCGCAGAAACGTGATTTAGTGTGTCAACTAAATCTGCCAATTCTTGCATAACTCAGCACTGCATATCACATGACTTCCTCCACTCCTTCCACCGTTTTAAGGTTTTCATTTCAACTTTTAGACACGAGGGTCTATGGAATGTTGCACTCATTCACTCACAGAAAACGCAGTCAAGGTCTATCAAGAAATACTAAGCAACTCTTTGGGACACGTGCGATGCGGTTAACCTGAACTCTCGACTCCTTTCACTCCACATCTAGCATGAACTTGAACACAACTTTGAATAATGCAAAAATTTATAAGATTCGAAGGTTTATATCAAAGTATCGGACCGACTCCTTTCACTCCACATCTAGCATGAACTTGAACACAACTTTCAATAATGCAACAATTTATAGGTAACGAAGGTTTATATCAAAATATCAGACTTAGTACTTCAATACCCTCGAGTATCGAGGTCCCATCTCTAAATTCCATTACAAGATAAATTAAATTAATTAATCTTGTTTATATTAACTTGTTATCTATAAGTATGTAATTAATTACATACTGCAAAAGCGATATTTCACTCTTGCACATTTCCAACCTTGATTGCCTCTGCAGGCGAGTGGGCAGCATCCTGGCTTCTCTATCCATAGGTCCCGGGTTCGATTGGGAACTTTTCTTTAACCAGAATAATTCTCTATCCCCCACAGAGTCTGGAAGTGTGAATATGGCAGCGAATATGAGTGTGCTTAATATTTAAAATGATAAAAAATCAACGTTAAGAACCCCTGCAATTCAGGGAGTAATAACACCAGTTATTTCTCGTGTCAAAGTCTCCATCATGACCAAAGAAGTTATACAAACGAAACAAAACAATATCTGTTCTTCTCAGAAGTTTTCTACCCTGTGACTAATCTGCTAGACTTGTTAGTGTACCTGTAAATTTTAAAGCTATACATTAATATACTTAAATATGGCTGGTAAGTATAATAAGAACTGAACTTCTAGATTTTTTCTGCTATTGAAATATTAATTATCAAAATAAAGTGGTTTGTTGTAACTACGCTACTGTCATGTAAAACCTCAAAAGTCTCTTAAGCTAAAATTGTGAAGCGCACTGGAACAGAAGGTTGTATTCAAAGTACAGATAATATACTTTATAAGTTAAGAAGTTTCGTAGTTTGAAAGTAAGCATAAAAGAATGGAAATACAAAATGGTAATCCAGAATATTCGTCAGTGAAACTAGGTATACATATTGTGAGAGAACATGCCTACCCAAAATCGTTTGTTATACAGATCACATAACACGCTTATGAAGATCTATGTATGTCTCCAGCAAAATGTGCAATGTACCCATTTCTGCAAATATTTATGTTGATTTATATGCAGTAGGTAGAAAGAGAAAGCTAAATGAATATTCGCATCAATTCTGAAGAAAAAGATATGTGGATACATGTGTCTGACAAAATGAAAAGTTGGATTAGTAAGAAATTTCGTATTGAAGTTCAGCATCATAACCCCACACCTCATTTTGTGAAAAATGGCAACAATTGTTCTGGTGAAAATACCAATGTTTCAGACATTTAGGTACGTGACTAATAAAATAAGTATCTCGAGTTTTCTGCGAATGGACTGTTTATTTGGAAGAATGTTGCATTGTGTAGCGCGGAGCGCGTTCACGCGCGATACGAGTTAGTTGGGCACGGAAATTGAGTGACGTAACCAGTACCGCGCAGTAGCTTCACACATTATGCAATGTATTTATTACTAGTTTTAACACTTTAAAACGTCGTTCACCATTCAGTTCTCACAATGTTTTGGGAAGAATATTGAAGTCAGCAATTACTGCTGTGACTATTGCTTAAGCCTCTTTTATCTACTCATGTGAATCCTAAGAAACTGCAAAACTCTCTCCAATCGTCGTTGCTCTTTTGGTGCTTTTAAGACAACAGGAAGTTTATGTGCAAGTTTGCATTTCTACTAAAAAATGCCATTAAAAGTACTGGTTTTACTCATAATTTACAACCTCTGAGCGGTTTTTTATTTTTTTTTAATTTTTTTTTTATTTATTTATTTTATTTTATTTTTTTTTTTTTTTTTTTTTGAGTTCTATCCATATGCAATGAAAACCCTTACTTGTTTTTATATGAAAATGCAAATATATTGTTTTGATTTCTTTGATCCAATTATAGGAATGGAAGATAAACAAATGAAAGGTTAAAGAAAAAAAAAAAGCACATGAAAACTAAAAGCCTATATGTTTGCATACTGTAGCCATATATGAAAGCACTCGGATGTATATTTGAGTCTGTGCATGCATGCTCAGTAGAACTTTTCAGCAAGCTGATTAAATAATTATAGTCACCGAACAGAGAAGAAATACATAATCTTCCTTTTCTCTCCTAGATATGATTATATTTCTTCTGTGTATTTCTTCATATTGTGAAAAAAAAAAAAAAAAAAAAAAAAAAAAAAAAAAAACATTGTTTTCAAACATGAATAGTGCTTTAAAGTCTTCTGGAACTGAAGTATCTGATTTTGCAATTGTGAAATTAACATACATTAATAGAATCAAAAACATTAAGTGCTATCTTGGAGAAATTAAAACTTTCAAAAACAAAAAAGAATGTTAATGTAAAGGGTAGTTTGGGATGGAGTGATATTTTTTTAAAAAAAAAAAAGAAGAAGAAACAAAAGTCTGCTGCTTAAAATAGCACCTTTACCCTTGAAATGACAAGTTACAATTTAAATGCACAGGAGAAGTGTGTGTGCTTGTGTATGTGTGGTGTGTGTGCTTGTGTGCGTGTGTGTGTAACTTTTATGCATGTTACAGGGATAAGGTTGTTCACCTTTCTGTCTCGTATCCAAGAGGCCTCGAGTTCAGATCTTGGTTAGGGTGAGTTATCCAGATGAGGTTTTCTTTCAAAGATTTCCCTTATACTGAGTAGATGAATGTCAGGTAACTCTAAGCTCTGGACGTTGGCCTACGTGAGCATCACTTCACCTATTTCATGAATTTATCATCTGATATGACATTACATTGAAGGATGTTAATACAAAAATCTGATGTGTTGCACTCACATGACTTTCTCTACTCTTGTACTAATCATTCTTACAAACTCTTATTCCTGTATCTTCTTGCTAGTTGAGATAAACATTTGTACAAATTATTTTATTGCTTATTTCCTTGTAGGCGCAAGGGGAATATTGGAATACAGTATGCTTTGAGCGATAGTCAAATCTTTTAAAGCTTCAAGATCCCATTCTCTTTGCATGCTTAACATATAAAAAATGAACAACAATGTTCCGTTGCATGAAAGTTTCAAGCTTTCCGAAAATGGCACACAAAACAAGAAATATCTCAGAAATGGTTCACTCTACAAACAAATTTATTGGAACATAAATTGTGTATTTTAGCAAGATCTGCATTTCTTGTACAGTAAAATTTTGTCTACCTCTTACGGTTTACGTGTTATTCAAAACTCATCCAGAGTAAACAGGACTACATAGGCTATAGCCAGAAAATTCAAAATATACATTTCATTTGTCATAAAAATATCTCAAACATATGGCATTTTAATCAAAATCATTAGAGCCATTTTCAAGAAAATCAAAATTTTCCATGTAAAGGGTAGTTTAGGGTGGGGCTATTTTCTTCAAAATCTTTGTTGTATCCTTGAAAGACATTTAACTTAAATACCAACTTTGGTTTTTAACCGACTTTTCATTTTTTAGTTATGCTGTCCACAGACTGACAGACACACAGACCTTTTTCCAAAAATGCTTTTTTTGGATTCAGGGGGCCTCAAAACATATATTTCTGGTGAAATCTCGACGTCAAATTTCTGGGTGGAATACAATGCTTCCTCTACTTACCAGTAGAGAAAGTAAATGCGTTGACTTATTCCATCAATGAGACCTGTCATTTCCTGCGTGCTTTTTTAGAGTTGGGAGGGACTGGCAGCAAAAATACAACTTTTAACTATCACTGGCTGGATTCATTGCTTAATCTAGAGTTTGTGGATTAGCTTGATGTACTACACAATTTGAAGCTTACTGTAAAGTGTGCAACAGTCTAGTAATGAATATTGTTGAAAATTGTGCAAATACAAAACTGTGGTCAGGGAAGTTAGGTTCATGTTTTGTCTGGAACCCTGGCCTGGTATAAGTTCATTATACCTTAGAAAACATTTAACTTTAAGAGCAATTCATTTTATTCCCATTAATAGCATGTTTAACTACCAATCACCAACAACAGTTGCCTCAAAATACTTAAACATTTATTATGGAACATGTAACATTCCTACATGCAACAAATACAATAATGTTCATCCTGCTCCATTACTTGATGGTGTGGCCACATCTAGCAGAACCACAAATGTGATATTGAAGGAATAAATCACATGGGAAATAGTATTTGCTCATTATTAATGTAATTATTGGAACTTTTTGTAAATGTACACCCATGGACAAGAAATGTGAGTCATGTCTGGAACGCCAAATTTGTCTATGCCCTATATGACTGATCATATCGGTTAGTAATATTAAGATTTGGGACTTGTGATAACTTCTTGCTACTCCTACACAACTAATCGTGGACATGTAAATAAAGCACTGTGCTGTGTAGACTTAGAAGAATTTGGCATTCCAGACGTCATTTTTTTCTGTCCACAGGTGTACAATATATCAAAAGAAGTAAATATTGAAAAACTACAGGAAGCTTCCTCTTTTTCATGTTATGCCAAATATATGATGAAAGGCATACAGGCGATTGAATATTAGGTATATATTAGGTGTTACATGTAGTAACTTCTAATCTAGTAAAGTAAGGATACTAAACAAAAACTGAAATTTGCACCTGACCAAAAATAGGCGATTCTAATAGACTTTTAGGTATGAATATCAGAACTGAAATCTGTTTTTTGGCATCACCTAATGTTTTTTAGATATTGCCGTTTTTGTGATTTGCGAAAATTTGCTGAGCTACGTGGCTCCCACCCAGTGGCGGCTCGTGACATTTAAATATAGTAGGGCACACAAAAAACCTGGTTTATGCAAAGATCTAGCCTAGGAGGTCCTAATTCCTTTGCTAGTAATCGGTCCTCGAAACTTAAGGTTTTAGTTTGTGAGAACTTCACCTGGTTCATTTTAATAGTTCCGCTCACTATACATTACTGACGCTAAATTATATAAGCTTAGCAGTTGGATAAGAAAACTGTTATACAAAATTTCATTCACAGTTAAAACTGAAAAATATATTATCTACACTGCACTGCTGCAGCAAACTGGACAATGGCGCGAGTAACATTTTAAATGAAACAAGCCGGTGAAGGAAGGAAAACATTCACAAGTTTTAGAGACAGTGCCGCATAGTGTCAGGTCTCATCACTATTGTGCCCATATGCAAGCGAATTCCTCATAACCCCCCTGTCACTTCCCGCAGCTAAGAGTGAGGGGATGATGTTAAACACAACAAGTTGGAAGTCTGCACGGAGACTGTGACCACGCAGGGTTGCCAAGTTTCATAAAGCTTACAAACGTGAGTATAAAAGAAAAATCAACTCAAATAACACATTTAAAGAAAAAATAAAACGTATTACAGTTCTGTCTAGAGCACTAGAACATGATTGGAGGGGCACGTGACCTTGTGACCTAAGGGTACAACCGCCCTTGCTCCCACCACTGCAACCTTTATCAGTCGGCTCACCCTCTCAACATCAAGGTTGGCAAGAGTTTTATTGCAGGCAAGGTAACTACAGCATCTTGACAAGAGGCTTAAAATATGACTTCTTTGAAAGGTCTTAAGAGGGACAGCAGACGGCATTTATCCATGAAGATACTGGAACAATAATGGCAAAACTCTACAAGTATGGCACAATGCTATTTGCCTTTGGCAAACATCCTACCCTATAGCTCATGCTGTCCAGATGAAAGAAACATATGAGAGTTTAAAGATAGTTTTGAAAGCTATACACTATGCAAAATATGAATGGCAAATCTGTGGAGATTTAAAGGTCATATGGTTACTCCTGGGATGCAGAGTGGTTTCACCAAGATTTGTTGTTTTATGTGTGAGTAGGGCTAAACATAAACATTATGAAGTAACTAAGTGGCCTGTAAGGTGCGCTTTAATACCAGGTGAAAAGAGTGTTAAGTATGAAGCATTAGTTAACAAAGACAAAATTTTGCTACCGCCGCTATATATTAAGTTAGACTTACTGAAAAATCTTGTGAAGACTTTGAACAGAGAGAGTAGAGGATTTCGGTGTTTAAAAGAAAAGTTTTCAAGAATAAGTGACGCAGAATTTAAAGAAGGTATTTTTATGGGCCCACAAATATGCAAATTGATGGAAGACAAGCATTTTGAAGAACTACTTTCCGAAAACAAGAAAGCAGCATGGTTGGGATTCAAGACAGTGTGCAAAAATTTCCTGGGAAATACAAAAGCTGATAACTACAGGAAATTATTGATAACATTTAGGCTGCAGTATGTCCTTAAAAATACATGTTGGACTTCTTCCCTCTAACCTGGGGGCTGTGAGTGATGAGCACAGAGAATGGTTTCATCAGGATATAAGTACCATGGAGAAGTGATACAGCAGAAAGCGGTCACCTAGTACGTTAGCTGACTATTACTGGCACTCATGAGGGAGGTTCCTGTGTCAGCTACAAGCGGAAGTCTTCTCGAAAGTTTTTAAGAGAGTAAAATTAATATTTTTAAGTTTTTGCATGAAAGTTACCAAAATATGGATTCGTAGTTCATTTTAACCATAATTTATGGATTCTGCATAAGTCATTATGATGTTAAAACTATATGAAATTATTTCACCTTAGGATTGATTACAACATTTTAATTGCATTGAAACCAATTTCTCAAAAAAAAGAAGAAGAAAAAAAGAAAGAAAGAAAAAAAGGTACGTGATAGAGAATTTTGGACTTCAAATTTGAGTTCAGTATAGTTAGTATGTACAAAGTCATCTATTTTCGTTTGAGTACAAAAACAAAACTTCAAATTTGTTTTTCAGCGTAATTTGTAACCTAAGTATAACCAGTATATATATAGACACAACATTTACAAATTAATATTTATCTAAGATATTATAAACAGTTTAATTAGGTGATTTAATGCCATTAATCTTAATACATTTTTGGAATTTGTGTGTCATTCTTAAAGATTGTTTATTGAAAACCTACTTTGGAAGTGCAGTAAAAATATTAATAAAGTTTCCATTTACCACGAAAAAATTTTTTGGTTCATAATAATATGGACACTTTGCGTCATTACACTGTCCTCAGTGCTCTGAGCAATATAAGCAAAACGACTGGAAATCCAAAACAGAATGTAAATTGTAAGACTTTACAGCCGTATGGCCACTAGAAATAATTTGCATCATTACTGCTGGAAATAATCACCCTGCTACATTAAATGACTGTCCTGCATTTGAGAAAAGGCTCAGCGTAATAAAATCTAAAATAAAGTATGCATAGTCTTACAAGTTTACAACAGAATTTGCACAAATCTTTACTTCCAACAAAAGTGTTACTGGTAAATGCAGGTTTCTCTTTAAATCAAAACTCTACATTGGAAGATTTTAAAATTTGTTGTGTTCAAGAACCTAATATAAGAGAATATAAAAGCCTTGGTTTTCAATCAGCTTCCATCTATTTTCAACATGCAGATATGCCAATAAGGTCAACAACAATAAGTATAAACACTGCAAAAATGTTGATGTTAACTCAAACTTGTACTTTGGACAATAGTCAGTGGTCAGTACCAGGTTTGGTGATGATAACAAACATCTCTCTGCAACTTATACCTAGTTGGTGATATTGATATCGACACTGCACATTGATTTATTATGTATTATATGACAGCAAAATCTATGTTATTAGTTGGCGATATAAATGCAATCATAATGCTTGGCATAGCCCCATAAATGGTGAACGAGGATTAAACTTTTATGATTTCTGCTGCTATTGTAACTTCACTACTCTTAATAACAGCAATGTCCCCATTTACAACCAAAATAATTCAAGTAGCCATCTTAATATTAGTGTTCTTAATGCTTCATTACAACCTCACATTGTTGTATGGTTAGTGACACTCCTGATTTATCGGACATACACTAATTACAATCAAGCTTACATTTAACACACACAATAACCGCATTCCTTGCCACCTTTATTCTACATGCAGATACAAAACAAAGTTGATGTTAAATGGAACCATTTTAAAAGAGCTGCTTTGTGGAGTCTTGTTCACTTTCCTAACTTATGACATGTTCACATGCATCAGAATCTCTCAACAGAACTGTTGAAGAACTTCCAGAGAGAATACATATTACTTGTGATTTGCATTTACCTAAATTATTCAAAAAGAAAGTAAAGAACTACTGGTGGTCCACTGAATTAAATATTAAGAAAGCGCTATCTTGCCTATAAGAACTAAAATATGTAGAACTCTTAGTGACACTTATGAAAACAATATGAGAAAGCAAAGAATGTATATAAAAATTGAATACATGAGACTAAAAAAATAGTTGGAGAGAATCCTGTTCCATTCAAATGAATTGTAATCCTTGGAATGTTATATATAAATTTTGACATAAACCAGAAAATTGTAATAAATTCAAACAATAGAAACTGTATGTGTTTTTACTCAGCTTTAGGAACTGCACAAGCTTCCATCACAAACTTCTTCCCAGCTGATACCGAAGACAAAGTACATAGCAACACAAAGGTGTTCTTAAACCAATTTTGAATTCCTTCTTCTTCACCTGATTATCCTCCCCTTATGTAGGACTTACACCCCTTAGGACTTACAAGCCAATGCCTAGGGAGTAGAGGAAGACATGGAAGCGGGTGGTCAGCCAAGCACCAGGTGTGATAGTGAGGAAGAGAATGATATGAAATGCAGGCAAAATTGCTGAGTGGAAAGGTGGTGATGGAGCATTTGGTGGAATGAGTGGCAGAGGTAGCTGGAGAACCTGGAGAAAACTCGCCCAGACACCACTTCGTACACCTTGAATACCACATGTGGGTCCCTGAGATTGAACCTGGACCACCTGGTAGGCGAAGTCTAACCTCTCAGCCACACCGCCACCCTAATTTTTAATTCCTCGATAAAGAATTTGAATGACAAACTACAAGACAAGTTGATAAAAAAGCACCAGGCTTAGATGCCATCTCTGCCAATATAGTAAAGCATGTTCATGCCACAAACCCAACTCTTTTTGTGACACTTTTTAATAAATGCTTAAACATAGGTGTTTTCTCAAATTATTGGAAAATAGCAGTGATTAAAATTATACCCAAGACAATTTTTCAAAATGGGTATCACGCAAATTGCTTTAGACCAATCAGCTTAATCTCTTTCTTGGAAAAATCCTTCAAAAACCAAATTATTGATAGAATTATGTATTATATCACAAGAACCTGCTTAGCAATGTACTGTTCGGATTTACCTTACAGAGGTCAAATGATACTGTTTGTCATGTGATAAATTGCATGACAAAACTTTCCTGTTCATATGCTCCCTGTTCTTATTTCTCTGGGTATATCCAGGGCATTTAACCACACTTGGTGGCCCAAAATACAACTCAAAAAAGAAATGTCAGAGAAATTTGTTTAAACTCTTTCAAGACTATTTACATAATTGCACAATGCAGATGACTATATTTAATAAATCCCTCAACTATTGTATCTCGAGGATGTCCCCATGGATCAGCCTGTAGTCCAGAAGTGTAGAACATGCCATATTTACTTAATGGCTGTAATATTATTACTTATGCAGATGATGCTACTTTACTTATCTTTTATTTATCTGAGCTTATGACACTGGCCACATGGATTTGAATGTTTAATTCACCTGGAGATTAGAAATAAATTACATTTTAACCCCTCCAAGTGACAGGTAATGCTCGCTACAAGACAAAGCAATATAGAAATAAATTAAAGCATACAAATGAATGATCAAGGCATATTGTTGTTCATATGCTCAATTACCTCGTAATTATTATAGATAAAAACCTTATGTTTAAACAGCATGTAAAACATCTAATACTTTAAGTTTACAAATTCCTTTAAAGTTTATCAGTTGCATGTAGGCCAACTTGAGATTTAAATTGAGAGATATTGAATATTATTTATAATGGAGCTGTCAGATTATTATTATGATATTGAGCTGTGCTTATCAAGATGTTTTCAACAAAAAGTATGTTCAAAAGAAATTATATAAAATTCAATGATTTACATCACATTTATGTAAAGGGTATTATACCATTTTCAAATATACAGCACTTGTTATTAAAGGTATACCTATACTGCACCTCGGCAGGGTTTATTCAGCTGGTATACATGATAGTAAAAGGAATTGTAAAAATCACTTTCAGCATTTAAATTTTGATTGTGAATATAGTATGTTGTTTATGGTTACTGGACAACCTGTCACACAATACCTTTATACAAAACTGTTGAATTATGCATGCATATACTATTTATACAGATGGATCTATTGAAGTGATTGAAGTACAATTGGATGTGCTTATGTTGTTTATCCTGAAGCCAGTGAGGTTTTCTTTAAGTTTTTAGAACTATCCCCGCCCTGTTTGTGTACCAAGATGAATGACATGCTATAAAAGAAGCTGTGCAGCTCTCTTCAAATAGAAATAGCATTAAAAATTACATGTCTGTTTTGGATATGAGAGCACCTGGGAAATCCAGGAAATAAATGTGCTGACCAATTGGCTAAATCAACAGCATTTTCTAGTTTACATGATTCATATTCAGTGTCCCATATCTTACATTAAAAATAAAATTTTGAACTACATAGTCTGTTGTGGCGACCTTTCGACAAAAATTACAAATGGTTGAAGAATTCTTCCCTACAGTGGCTATTCTACAGGCTAAATGTAAGACATTTCACCCTAAATGACAGGCCATAGAAAATTTGGAAGTTATTTCATGATGTTTAATATTAACTCAGACAGTGGCTGGCTATTATTGTAAATGTCCAAAATCAACACAAACTGTACATGTTTTATTTGCTTGTCCGAAATTTCAAAGAAAAATACTCTACCTAAGATTACGTTTTGAACAATATGATAATACATTCACGTAAAACAATATGCAACAACCAATATTATTACAAATACTTCGCGCAATCAAAACACGTCCATAAACATATATAATATTTCAATTTTGTAAATTTACTGACTTATTGCTAACATGCCCTTCTGGTGAAATAAGGTTTAAGTTTTGGAGATTGGGTAAATAAATAATGACACACGAAACATGCATAAAATAAATATACTGTGAAAATGCTGCGGGGAAAATAAATGCCTGCTCTTATATAATGAACATAATTTTCTGGTTATATAATCAGGTAAAATAATATAAAACGTACTTTACGAGAAATTTACAATCTCCTTCAAAATTGAAAGTATTGGATTATGCTGTACAATTTAAATACTTGGCATGTATTATGCTGTTTTTTATAGGCAAGATCTACGATGGAAAATATAGTCATTAGATATAGCATGCTACGCCGGAATAAGGTACTGCTTAAAATTCAATTTCCTTAATTCGATTTCATTTCATCTTACATGTACGTCTGCTGTGGACAATTACATTTATATATTGTGCTTCACTGACGTAACACATTAAACAATATTTCATTGAGTACAAAAGGAGGTCATTAAAAATATCGGGCGTCCTGTCAAAGAACCGTAAACAGTATGGGCACATTCTTGATTTTATGGATTTTATAACTTGACACAAAGTTGATTGCCTTGTTATAATGATAGTAAACTATTCAATGAACTTACAGCTTTCTCCTGGCGGAATAATCCTATTTCGTTAAAGGTATTCAATGCGAATTTTCACTCTATTTTGCACTGACCCATCCCACTCTTGCTGAAAACATCTCTATTGCGTTTGAGCAACCGGCTGGAATACGAGCCACGTGCAAAGTAAGCGGGAAGTTTGAAGTGGCGCGATGACGACTAATCGATTGCTAACAAGTGCATTGTTGTAGTGTCACATACCTATTACTAGTATTTCTATTATTTTATGTTTAGATAACAATGTAGTTATAATAATGGCCGCAAGCATTTGATGAAAACTCAACACAGTCAAAATGGTATATTTATGGAGAGAAGCAAATGAGCAGGAAGTTCTGACAGAATTTTATCCTAAACCTAAATCTGGTATCATATTTTATAAAATCACATTTTTGAACTCTGCTACTTAGATTTAGTATTTAAATACAAAATCAGAGCTTTGTATTTTAAGATATATAATACAGTACTTATCTTATTATGTACCTATAATTTGTTTATGAGCTGAAATTCACAAGGGGCTCTTTCTTTAAAAGAAATATGAGTGATCACATTCTTCTGAGTAAAGAAAATATTGATAAAATTTCTAGAGAAGTCAATTCTATGATGCAGCTTCCACTTGTTATGCTCTTTCTATGAAGATTAAACAAGGTAAATTTTCCTGTCTTTAGTCAGAAAGCTTCATTTACAAAATTTATTTTGTATAATAAGTTTATACTGTCCATTATTTAGCAATCCTTGTCACTGGATGATGATAATTGCTTGGTAGTTTCCTATTTCAATATTAGTCACTGCCTTCGTAATATGCTTACGTTGCTTTAGTTTACAAAATCATTCACAGAAACAAATTAAAAATCAAGACCTGCCTATTTATAGAGTAATTGAAAGATTCTCCTGTTAAAAAAGTTCAGATTCATCAATCACAGATGCTTGTTTATTATTGCATAATTCTTCCATTGAGAAATAGTCTGCACACTTGAAGAATACCTATGACATAAGGGGGGTAGAACAATGTCAAACTGCAGGTCTGGTTATTCAAATGCTACCTTAATGTACTGGATCTTACCAGTAGAAAGATACAAGAGAATATTTTGTGAAAAGGAGAGAGCAGAGTATCGAAAACAACAAATACTGTACTTTATATTTGTAGCTTAATGTGCTTATTCCTTTTAGTTCCTAAAAGTATAAATGATCAAGATAGATCAGGACACAAGTGCCTATCCCCCCCAAAGGCCATGGTCATTCCCCCCAAAACAATCACCCTCCCCCCAATTTTTACTGAGATCTCATTTTCAACCATTTAGTTGCTTTTTTATGCAGCTGTAAAGCTTCTCAGACAGGCTTTCTTAATAAGTGTTATAGAAACTGTGGTGATGTCAATTAAATACTTTAACAAATAACTGGAAATTTAAAGACAATAAAATATCATAATATTTACATAAAGAATTACAATAAAAATGTTTGGTAAATTACTCTGTAATTCAACGCAACCAATTGCATATGTCTGAATAGAGTAAATGTAGCGATGATGCATTCTGATCATATTATTTTCTAAAAATTACAACTTTTATTTTACAATATAGTCTTCTTAGTTTACAGACCCAAATAGATGCATAGTATATTTATTTTACAAATACTTCAATATTTGTTGTATCCCTCCCAGATTCTGAATCCCCCCCCTAGTCAAAAAAATTTCCTAATGGTGCAACTTGTGCCATTATATACATTCTAAGGGAAGGCAGTTAATTCTTTCTTTCTTTCTTCAATTTGTTTGCATAGGAATTAGTTATTAGTATCATGCTGTTTACTAAACAAGAAATTAATAATACATTTTCATGCTAGCAGTAGGCTTATTTTCCTGTTCTTGAAGATGCCATTAGAACATATAAGTGCCATGGCCCTCCCCAGGTGTCCAGGGCTTGGACCATGTAAGGACCCAATGCCCATTGTCGGAATAGTAATAAATTAACTGTTCGATACTAAAGAACATTATTTTAACTTCTTTTCACATTATCAATGTTTTTATCATTAGGGTTACAAAGCATTTGTGTGTATCCCACCATTCTCAATGCACGCTCTGATTCGGTACCAATTTCATTTATTCATCCTCTTTAACATATCTGGTATGACTGTTGTAAAGGCAGCACAAACTGCTTCCTTCAGCTATCATTTGTGGTGTATGGATGTTTCCACACCTCTTCTTTAATAACACCCCAAAGTGGATTGTGGTGAGATCTGAGCTTGGAGGCCATAGCATTATTAGACCCTCGAGCAATCCAGTGATTTGGAAAAACTTGATTAAGCCAACTTCAAACTGTCATTGCAAAATGCTGTTGAAATGTAATGGGTTCCCTTTTTCCTCTGACCCTCCATTGTGGGAACAATCACATGTTCAGCATCCTCAAAGTTTCTTGATTTATAGACCCATCGAAAAAATATGAGCCAAACAGAAATTTAGTTAATAATAAATACTGGAAGTTGATGACAGTGTTGTTGGGTCACATTAAAATAGGAATTTTGAGTCAATAATACTAAACAACACTCACTTTTAAAATTTCCCGGTACATGTTTCAGAGGCTAGCGTTCCTCCATTATCTACCGGACATTGACTGAACTGTAGAGGCTGGTTCCCAGAGTTGGTATCTCCTGTAGACTGCTCTGGTGGTGGTTTTAAGAACTTGTATAACGGATCACCTTGTGGTATATCAAAAATGAAAACTCTGTCTTTGTTTTTCCAGATGGATCCGGATCCAAAATTATTAAAACACAAATCAGGAAACCAAGAATTGTCAAAATGGGAACAGGTCTTCATCTTCACCCACCCACCCACCCAACCACGCGCACACACACAGACACACACACACACACGTGCACAGGCACAGACAGACACAGACACACACAGACCTTTTCCTAAAAAAGTAAATAAGTATGTGAGAAATTGTATAAAAAAAGTCCATTTTTTTTTCTGGCTCTACAAATTGTACTTTTATATGATTTCACCCATTTGCCTTGTGATTCATATATTGTTCTTTACAACTGTATAGTATTATATGTTTTAATAATAAGTGAAAGCTGCACTTGAATGAGCATTTAATGAGTTTGTCTATCTGTTTTCTTTCATGAGTTCATTTAGTGAGCATGTCCTTTTTTCATACTTTTTCTAGTGGTAGAGTTCACACTTCTTTTTACACGATTTGCACACACACACACACTGATCTAAGTGCTGAGGCTTAACATAGTTGACACACACTGATCATTCACTTGGTGGAATTTCTTAGTTGTACACAATAGATGGTAGAATCCGTAAATTGCTAGACCTACTATGGCATGCCTCTGTGGTTGGTTGTTCTCCATCCATTGTCTGTTCATCATGGCATCCGTTCTAAAGAATTCAGCATTTACCCCCTTCTCCTTAATTTTCTTTCTTTCTATTGCTTCTCTGTATGCCTCTGTACTTGGTAGTAGTATTTTATTCCTTATGTCTTCCAGGAAGTAGGTTTCCCAGGCGATTGCATAAACCATTCTGTTTGGTACATATTTGCTGTTTCCTATTGCCCTTTTTATGTATCTAGCTTTCACAGATTCTATTTTCTCTATATCACTGATTTTTAATTTCTCCCAGTATAGTTCTATCCCATATGTGACTATTGGGGTATGTTTAGCTGTACTATTATTCTGACATTTCTATGCTGATTTCAATTTCCAATTTTCCATCCCCAGGATTACTATTTAAAATGCAGGAATCCTTGAGATTGAAGAGTTTGAACTTTTACTTCCCTGCAAATCATCACAAACATTTCTCCAATTTATGAGATTATAGCAAACTGTTACAATGCCTGTAGTATGATATCACTAAGTCACTCCTGCTGCACAGTTCAGTCAAGGGATTGTGAATGAATGGTCAGGACAGTCAAATACAACCACACCAATGTAGACAAATGACGCTTTATAGTGTTTTCAGATATTTGGATTTTTTCTTCAGATTTCACTACTTTTACTAATTTTTGTTTTTCTTGAAAGTTATATATGTAAATAGCCACGTTTCTTATATTTAATCTATTTTATTAAGTTCACTACCTAGAGCAGTGAGAGGGGTCATTTTGATCCTGTATATTTAAAGCTTGGTAGCAACAATTTGGCAGACTATAAATGACACAACAATGCAGAGATATAAATCAACAATTTGCCGTGTCGAACAGTGGTATATAGTTGGATCCTTACACATGCATTTTATCAGTTGGTGTAAACATTTCACTGTTATTGCACAGTGGCAGCTTATTTAGGCAGTGTCATTTGTTGAAGACAGTCACTTTGAATTATGTTTCGTAAGTTTAGCTTCTCAGATGACGAGATGCTGCATATTTTTCTAGAAGATTCTGATGTTAAATCAGAAATCAGGTTTGTCGATGCAGATGATGATGTATTACAAACTAGGGAGAATGATTCTAGTGACAGCGACAGTTCACTGTCTATGGAATATAGAAATATGGATGTCCCCAAGCTCTCGCTTCAAGCATCTCACCAGAGTAAGACTCAAGTACAGGCACAGTAAAAATGGTGGCCAGGGATGGAATTGAGTGGTAGATTATCATCTCATCAACTTTGTCTGGAAGAAGAGCTGCTGTAAACATCCTAAAGGTGCAAAGAGGACCCATTGCACCTGCATATGCTTATCACCGAGTGGATGACTCTGCAATTTCAGTGCTTTCCATTTGCTGTTTGATGAGTCAATGCTTTGTCTCATGAAGAAATACACAGAATCAAATGCGAGGAGAGAACCGAAAAATATTGATAGGACTGTGTCTCTTGAGGAGCTGGAAAAAATTATAGCCATCATGTATGCCCGGGGTGTACTATGTCCAAAAGGTATGTCTGTGGATGATCTTTGGTCACGCTCTTGGAGGCCTGGTATTTTCAAGGACACAATGCCTCGAGACAGATATCAGGAGCTAGTCAGATTCCTCTGGTTTGATGAAAAATCAACACGTGGTAAACGCCTACCAGCTGAACAAGTTTGCCCTTGTTTCAGAAATTTGGAACAAGTTTGTGGGAAACTGTCTTTGCTGTTACTGTCCAAGTGAAAATCTAATCATTGACGAACAGTTGCTTCCAAGCAAAACATGGTGTAGGTTTACGCAATTTATGCCAAATAAGCCTGACAAATATGGACTGAAATTCTGGATTGCTGCCGACATAGCATCAAGAGATCTGCAATGCCTTCTCATATCTGGGTAAAGATGACAGCTGACCTGAAACACAAACTCTGGGAGAACATGTTCTGTGCCTCATGGAGCCATTTATAAATCAAGGAAGAAATGTAACAACAGACAATTTCTTCACCTCTCTTCAACTTGCCAAAAAAGCTCCAATCAAAGAAAATGTCATTGGTAGGAACAATAAACAAATCTCTCCTTGAGATCCCTGATGAGCTAAAGAAACCCAGTGCTAAATTTTATTCCAGCACAATTTTGTGATAGGTAGGCAACAGAAACTGCACCCTGACAGTTTATCGGGCAAAAAAAATAAAAATGTGATTGATCCTAGCACTTTACATGCTGAAGTAGCAGTGAGCAAAGAAACAAAGGAAAAATCAGAAACTGTTACTTTCTACAATGCTTCCAAATTTGGGGTAGATGTCATAGACCAAATGACACGTAAATATACTACTAAAGTAGCATGCAGCAGATGGCCAATGCATATTTTCTATAATATATTAGACACTGCTGCTATCAATGCGTGGGTCATTTACAATCAAGTAAGGGGTACAAAGTGATGGGTATAAGGGGTACAAGAAGTTCATCCTCCAGCTTGTAAAATAACTAAGCAAGGAAAAGGCACCAGAAGGGCAAAAACCAGAAGAGTCAACAGGACCAACACCAACCAAATAGCGAAGGAAATGCCAGATCAGCTTGTGCGAAGGAAACAAGACCGGTGATGTTTGTGATAAGTGTCTGAAAGCTGTGTGTGGAAAATTTGCAAGAAAAGTAAAAATCACATTGCAAAGTGTGTGTAGGATAAACAGATGCAACATAAAACCTGAGCTAAGATTAAGCAAAATGCTCACATTAGAAATATAATGCTTGTCATTAAAACAAAATGTTAAATACTGCTATTTAATGTTACAGATAATAATCTAAATTAGATTAAAGTGAATGAGTTTTAGTGTACAGATCTCTGTATTTATTCTATTGCTGGGTTCAAAATGACCCCACCCGCAGTTTAGGTATTATTAGATTCGCCGCAGTTCTAGTGTTAAAGCAATAAAGATACAATCATTATTTTCAGAGAATGATTTGATAATAATGACTACCTACCTTTCTTGGCTATAGCTATGTTTTTACTTTCCCTACTGATAAGTAGAAGGAAGTATTGTCTTACACCCAAAAATTCTATGTCGAAATTTCACTGGAAATATATGTTTTGATACACCTTCAATAAAAAAAAGCATTTTTAGAAAAAGGTCTGTGTGTATGTGTGTGTGTCTCTGTGTCAGTCTGTGGACAGCATAACTCAAAAATCTGATGTGTTACACTCACATGACTTTGTTTACTCTTGTACTAACCATTATTACGAACTCTTATTCCTATATCTTCTTCGTGTTAGTTGAGATAAACATTTGTACAATTTATCTTATTGCTTATTTCCTTGTAGGTGCAAGGGGAATGTTAGAATACAGTAGGCTTTGTGTGATAGTCAAATGTTTTAAAGCTTTGAGCTTCTGTTGTCTTTGCACATTGAACATATAAAAAAATGAACAGTGATGATCCATTTCACGAAAGTTCTAAGTTTTCTGAAACTCACACACATAACAAGGAATATCTCTGAAATGGTTCACCCTACAAGAAAATTTATTGAGATATAAATTGTGTATTTTAGCAAGATCTACATTTTTTGTATAGTATGATTTGGTCTATCTCTAACGGTTTACCAGTTATGCAAAAGTCATCCAGAGTAAATACGACTACAGGGGCTATAGCCAGAAAATTCAAGATATACATTTCATATGTCATAAAAATATCTCAAATATATGACATTTTAATCAAAATCGTTGGAGCCATTTAAAAAAAAAAAAAAAATTTTCCATGTAAAGGGTAGTTTAGGGTGGGGCTATTTTCTTCAAAATCTTCGTTTCACATCCTTGACAGACATTAAACTTAAATACCAACTTTGGTTTCTGACTTACTTTTCGTTTTTGAGTTATGCTGTCCACAGACTGATACACAGACACATACGGATCTTTTTCTAAAAATGCTATCTTTTGGATTCAGGGGGCCTCAAAACATGTATTTCCGGTGGAATCTCGACATCAAATTTTTGGGTGGAATACAATACTTCCCCTACTTACCAGTAGAAAAAGTAAAAATGAAAAGTCAGTTAAAAACCAAAGTTGGTATCTAAGTTTAATGTCTTTCAAGGATGCGACACGAAGATTTTGAAGAAAATAGTACCACCCTAAACTACCCTTCACATGGAAAATTTTGATTTTCTTGAAAATGGTTCTAACGATTTTGATTAAAATGCCATATGTTTAAGATATTTTTATGACAAATGAAATGTATATCATGAATTTTCTGGCTATATCCTATGTAGTCTTGTTTACTCTGGATGACTTTTGAATAACTTGTAAACCATAAGAGATAGACAAAATCTTACTCTAGAAAAAGTGTAGATCTCACTAAAATACATACTTTACATCTGAATAAATTTTTTTGTACAGTGAAGCATTTCGGAGATATTGCTTGCTATTTGTGTCAGTTTCGGAAAACTTAAAACTTTCGTGAAATAGAACATCATTGTTTATTTTTTTATATGTTAAGTGTGTAAAGAGAACGGGATCTCAAAGCTTTGAGTTGACTATCTCTCAAAGCCTACTGTATTCTAATCTTGCCCTTGCACATACAAGGAAATAAGCCATAAGATAATTTGAACAAATGTTTATCTCAACTAAAACGAAGAAGATATAGAAATAAGAGTTTGTAAGAATGGTTAGTACAAGAGTAGAGAAAGTCATGTGAGTGCAACACATCAGATTTTTCCAGAGTAGTAATTTCATTAGTTTTATATATATTTTTACTTTCTCTACTGGTAAGTAGAGGAAGTTTTGTATTCCACCCAAAAATTTGATGTTGAGATTTCACCAGAAATATATGTTTTGAGACCCCTTAAATCCAAAAAAGCCTTTTTAGAAAAAGGTCCGTGTGTGTGTCTGTCAGCCTGTGGACAGCATAACTCAAAAACAAAAAGTAGGTTAAAATTCAAAGTTGGTATTTAAGTTTAATGTCTTTCAAGGATGCGACACAAAGATTTTGAAGAAAATAGCCCCACCCTAAACTACCCCTTACATGGAAAAATTTTCAAAAATTTTGGTTTTCTTAAAAATGGCTAACAATTTTTATTAAAATGACATGCTTAAGATATTTTTATGACAAATGAAATGTATAGTTTGAATTTTCTGACTATAGCCTCTGTAGCCCTAAAGTAAGAACAAATTAGAAACTAAAAAGTTCACTTATCTTAGTAATGTTGCAAGTTGTTCTTACTTTAGAATCTTGTTGCTTCACTGTTAATAGCTTCATTTTCCTTACTATGTAGTCCTGTTTACTCTGGATGACTTTTGAATAACTCTTAAACCCTAAGAGATTTTGTCTATCTCTTACTGTACAAAAAATGTAGATCTTGCTAAAACACACAATTTATGTCTGAATAAATTTTTTTGTAGAGTGAACCAGTTCGGAGATATTCCTTGTTATTTGTGTCAGTTTCAGAAAACTTAAAACTTTTGTCAAATGGATCATCGTTGTTCATTTTTTATATCTTAAGCATGCAAAGAGAACAGGGTATCAAGGCTTTAAATGAGTTGACTATCTCTCAAAGCCTACTGTATTCTAATATTTTCCGTACACCTACAAGGAAATAGGCAATAAGGTCATTTCTGCAAATGTTTATCTCCACTAACACGAAGAATATATAGGAATGAGAGTTTGTAAGAATGGTTAGTACAAAAGGAGAGAAAGTCATGCAATTGCAACACATTAGATTTTTTCTGTTTGATTACCTTCTACTCCTCTAAAGTACTGTACTTTTTAAAACATAAAGGCCTTACCTCTTATCTCTACCCAAGTTGGCAGAGCTTTGAGGGTTGGTTTTTTAAGGTCTGTGGCTCCTTCAAAAGGAATGCACAGCCATTGGTCCCACATTGTAGATTTATGGTACGTAAAGGAACATCAAACCTGATAAAGAGGCTTCTGAGAAAAATTAAGTTGTCTTTCATGCCCAATATAGAATGGGACACTGAAAACCAGAGTAGTTAAACAGTGTTCATACATTAAACTCAATTTCATTTCGAGGGTTGTGGTTTAAAGCAAACCTCAGTTACCAAGTCTTAAGTGGTTCTAAAACTGTGAGACATGATTCTTTGGTGGCACACTGAAAATGTGCGTTTACTTAAGACTACATTTATTTTTTATTGCTACAACTAGCTCTACCTGCAGCTTAGTTTACTTTGTGTTAATTAATGAGATTTGATTCTATCTCCCTCCTTCCCTTCATATTCTTCTACACCAGCCATGGGCAGAACGTGTATTGTGATTACAACTGTAATCATGGCCTTGACTTGGAATAGCACTGATTTCACGTCTACTATCCCAAACGTGTGTTCTGTGTCAAGCAGGTTGTAGAACCTAATGTGCTGGGGTTTGCCCACCACTGTTCTGCATCTATATTGTATTACTGGCAATCAATTACCCATGCCTATTTGCTGCCCTTAAAAAGTTAATAAGTTACAACTAGCAGTTTAGCTGCAGAACCCATTAAACTGTATTATATTCAATGTCTACAATAATAAATAGCTATATAAACCCCAGTGCCACAGCCCATGGAGGACCAAGGCTTACTGCCCAGCCGCTGCATCCCTCACCTCTGCCCACTACAGGTGTCATTGGCAGGGTGCAGTAGTGGAGGGTGGTACGAGGTCAGCATCCCGAGCCCTTCCGGCCAGTTATGCAGCCTTCTCGACATGGGGCTGCTACTTCTCCATCAAGTAGCTCCTCAATTGGCCTCCCCGGGACCTAATGAGGCTGAGTGCAGACCTCCCAGTACCAGACCTCCCAGTGGGAAAAATCCCCATGCTAGTATTGGAGATTGAACCTGGGTCCTCTGCACCAGATGCAAGGGCTCTACCAACTGCACTACGGAAGCAGTCAAATATATATATATATATATATATATATATATATATATATATATATATATATAATATAAAAATTAGAGGACTTAATACAGTTTATGCACATGATGCAATATAATAGACAAAACATGCAGGTAGGTTAGGTTACCAGGACCAAATCCAGGTAATTCAAATTACACCATTGTTATACAGAGCGACCCAAAAACATCTGAACCGCTGCTTGGTGTTTTCCACTGCACATACAGAAACACGATAACACAGCTTGTGCACACAAGGTGATGCAGTTGATTATTTTTCTCTGCTCTGAAAGTGCAGTGTCATGCAGTATTGAGCTGGCGGTGATAACGTGTGGTTGAATTATTACTAGTGTGCTTTATTATTTTGTCCTGTACTCCGTCACAAAATGTATTATGGCTCAGCATTTATTTTCTACTGCACAGCATATATTTATGATTCCTATATGTTAACTCAGCTTGCCAAGTGAAAGTGCTCTTTGCAGAAAGATTTAGATTTCCAGGTGATCTGTGATTTCTACCTGGGGTAACTTAAAGCATAAAGTGTACTAGGCAAATCCACACACCCTGGAAGAATTGAAGCAAAATATCCGTCAGGAAATTGACAGCATTTCTCAACGTAAAAGTAGTTTTAAAAATGTTGTATGGTTTCATCCGTGCTGTTCTATGACAGTGGCAGTTGGCGACGAGTACCAAGGATGCATACAGGCAAAACATAGCACAGTCAGTTTGGAGTTTTTTGGACCACCCGTTATTAATAAATGAATACAAATACAAGTTAATAAAAATTAATTAGGTATCACATCATTACTTTTTATTATTACCAAGTAAAGGATGCATTAAAATAATCTAAATTTACCATAATACATTAACACTTCTAGACCCAGCTCTCTTCTGGAGAATCCCCCAGATATTGTTTTGTTCATCAATATTCGATGCCCCTTTTTCAGACTATCTCAGGCTCTCCATTTAATATCAGACCAAAACATTTCTATTGGGTTGAGGCAGTGGTACTGGTAAGCGTAAAACAGTATGTCCAAAATTATAGGCCAATTTGTCTACTACATATATTTTTTCACTATAGGCCATACGGAATAAGAAGGCACATGAGGCAGAGCTAGAAGAAGGTGTGTGAGAGCAAGTAGCCAATCCTAGAGAGGCGACGTTGCCCAGTTCGGTAATGCACTGTCTAGCGCAATATTTGGTTTTCACTTTTCTCTTTGCGCTCATCAAATCCAGCAACGGCTCATTATTACAAAGAATTCCATTGCAAAGAGCTAGAAATGTTGAAGCTGACTGTTCAAGAAGCAATATTTTAGGTGGCCTGTAGCCCAAGATATGAGTGATTGAAGAAACGCTGTACTCAGCGATAGCAAACGACACTTGCTTTGCATCATGATTGTTTATTTATCATCTCAACTATCTTTCTTCTCAAGGAGTGAGATGTCTGCAGGAAAGGAAAAGGAATCTAGTTTATTCTTATGCGTGTTCCATGTCTGACATAGTGTCACAGTGCTACCTGTGTCTTATAATTACTGTAACTCGTTTTGTTGCTAAGAAACAATGCATTAACAAAATCTGCTACAAGCGGCTTACAGACAAGTAAATCAAAAGGAAAAGTATTGCATTCAGATGCGCGGGCTATTATTTTCAGTGTTTACAGTTTTTTAAAAGAATTGTCCCAGTAGAAGTGCGTGCGAACATTGCATTTAAACAGAGCCGGGCACTAACAGCTAAAGCATGCCTTTAAGTGAACATTCATTGTCGCGCGTAGTGCAACAGGGTAAAATAACCACTTCTGAACCCGGGCGGCCCTTGTTTATATCCCCCAGAAAACACCATAAGACAGAAAAACGGATTTCGAATCTGGACAACTTTCAGAAAGATGTACTGCTGAATCTGTATAAAGAAGTGGGCTTCAAAGCTTGGTGCATATACCGTATTTTATCGCATAATTCCCCCCCCCCCCTTTTTTTTTCTCGAACAATTTGCTTGAAAACACTGGGGAGGGAATTATGCGAGTGGTGCTTCTAGGAATTCAGAAAGGAAGGGAAACCATGTAGTTTTATGTAAAAGTTATATAGGTATACACTAATTTGTGTATGAACTGGATACATACCACGGTTTCATTGGGCCTACAATGTATTGTTTCATTGTTTTTTTTTCTCTGACTATTCTGCAGTCTTACTTCCGTCACTATCATCACTTTTTTCATTTATATCTGGCTGAGATAACACATCTTCATTTTCACTATTCCACAACATGTCGTTAGAACCATTAATGGCACCAGAAATACCAGTTCTTTTTAAACTCTTTTTAACAATATGATGACTTGTAAGAAATTGACTTAGAAGCAAAGACGTGTGTAACTTCACATTTCAATTTTACGATACGTTATGACAATGGCTATACGAGTATTTTTGTGGCAAGCGCTGCGTAGATTGTTGTCCATTATCATGTCATTTGAAGGCCGTTCCAATAAGAACGAACCAGGAGAGGGAATTATGCGATGTTTAATAGGTAAATATTTTTTAGTGATGAAAAATCATAGGGGAGGGAAATATGCGAGGGGGGCCTTATACGATAAAATATGGTATGTTAAGTCATTCCTGGATTACGTGTTTTAAACCAAAAATGTAAGCTATTTTATGGCAAATTCTCTTTGCGATACAATGTTCACAATTTTCAATCAACACTGCATATTGATGTTTCTTACTGAGCTATAAAATAAGTTTGCTAAAAATAGTGTTCACACAGCTGGTTTAAAAAATATTTTGTTCAATGGCGAGTTTCCGCTTTTGCTATATGTAATATAATATAAACTTTGATGAGCATGTTAGCCTAACATACTTGCCTTAATAACTGTATTGCAAATTCTGGTTGGCACATATTGGGGAAACTATTTCCGGAGATTCGCTCTGGTAACTTACAAATTACATCGTAAGGAACATTTTAAGTGCTGAAATGTCTAAAATACACAACCGAGAAGGCCACATTGGAATATTACTCGTAAAATGTGGCTTGAAATTGTGCTTAGGCATTTGTTCCTTAATTATGTAGATTTTCATTTAGAATACCTAATATAGAAACTGATTAACATATGTGCAGAAACTCTGTATAGACACTTAGAAAAATTGAGAAAAATATGAGAAATACCTATCAGAAAATGCCTCAAATTGCGCAACTACGACATCCGTTTACATTTATTTCAATCGTCATGTAACTCTCTCATTTTCACTTTGATAACAAAAATATTTACACGAAAACTTACCTAGAGAATCGGATATAATAAAAAAATTTAAAAACTCAACATTGTAATGTTTTATCACCTATTTATTGAAAGATATGAACTCCGTTGAAACATTAGATTGCAAATGAAAATTATCTGCTTAGATGAGGAATTTATATTTGAAGCAAATTACACAATTAGAGCCTATTGTCTCATTTAAAAGAGATTGAAATTGTTATGACAGGTTTTAAATGTGCACCTTGCATTCCTTCACCGTCCTCGCTGCTGTCTACCGGTAATGCTCACATACATATCTCCTCTCTCGTTCTTTCGCATAGCGATATGAGCCGGCAACAGCGCTCCACAGGTGAGTAGGGATTGGAGCTACTCATGTGCCTTCTTATTTCGTGCTCCCTATAGCAGGGATGTGTTCCTCTATAACCTTCAGAGTTACAGGAATAATTGAAATAGGATGAGGAACAGGAATATTTATTTTGGTCATGTATTACAGTATGTCATTTTTCTTCCAGGATGAGGTTGGCTTAGGATTTAGTACACGGATATAGTATGGAGCCTTCTTGATAACAATTACAGATAGTCCAATTTTAATCATTTTTCTTCAAACCAAGTTTTGAACTTGTTTGTATACAGAGTGTCCCAAAATTAGACTGACAAACTTTGGGAGCTGATAGATAACATTTTAAACATTTTTTGTTAAGAAAAGTTTTTTGCTGCAGTGCTTCATTTAAGCGCTAGTTAATGTCATAGATTACTGCCTCCCACCCAGTTTAAGTATTTACTGCAAAATCAACAATGCAAATTAGTATTGCATTTATTCTAGTAAGGCACACAATCTTAATCCAAGAAACAAACACAGGATACAAACATCTCATTGTTTACTCTTAATTATAGCTTTACTATTCAAAATCAGACTGACAAACTTTTAAACCAGAGAAATGACTGGTATCTTTGCGAGAGTACGGCAGAATAGGGCACACCGATGCACACTGTGTTAATCACAATGGGTGTGCATTCCAACATTTACTTTGGGTAGTAAAGCTATGATTAACTGTAAACAATGAGATGTTTGTGTGTTATGTGTTTGTTTCTTGGATCAAAATGGTGTGCCTTACTAAGATAAATGCAATACTAATTTGCATTGTTGATTTTGCCGTAAATACTTAAACTGGGTGGGAGACAGTAATCTATGACATTAAATGGTCTAAACGAAGCACCGCAGCAAAAAGACCCAAGACTCTTGACACACTGTCATTCATCTTCTTAATATAATATTTAAGATATTTGCATGACTAATAAAATGTGTATCTTGGATTTTCTGGAAATAGCTTGTGGAGTCTTCATTCATTCATGAATTTTGTAAAACGGTTAACCATAACAGATACACAAAAACTTATACTGCACATAAAATGTAGGTGTTGGTAGTAATGCACAATTTAATATCAAATTGTTTATGTTTTACAACTTCTAAGAGATTTGTTGCAACTGGGTTGCAATTTCAACACATTATTGAAGTGCTATGTTATCGTTTTAATTTAGAACCAAATTACTGAGGAGTCAATTTCACACTTGCATCACTTGTTGACTCCAGTAAGCACAATGCAAAAGATTGATCTGGAAAACTTGCAGTAAGTTAAAATTTGACGTAGAGTTGACTCCATGGTAACATAGTTCAAATATTTGCTTCTCCATGTCAAATACCACATTTATGGGATATTATTGTGCAAAGAGCTGAATTTCAAAGCTACTCATTTTTACTTTCTCTACCATGTAGAGAAGGGAGGTATCCTATTTGATCCAAAATTTCCAAAATTTCGATGTCAAGCTTTTACCGGACATATATATTTTGAGGCCCCCTAAATTAAAAATAAATTATAGTTTAAAAAACTAAAAAGCACGCTTTTTAACATTCTGAACTAAAAAGTAGAAAATAATTTTTAAGTACGAAGAGTTTGTTCTACAGCGATATAAAGTAAACTATTTCATTATATTCCAAAATTTTATAAGTTTAAAATAAAAACTAATTTATATTAACAAAATAATAAATTTTATCGTAAAAATTGTGGGGTGCATTTTCAACATTTTTATACTTTTACTTTCATAAATAGCTACCAATGAACTATTTATAACATTGGATGTCGGACACCCCACGCTTTTTACAATACAATTCATTATTTTGTTAATATAAATTAGTTTTTATTTTAAACTTGTTATAAAATCTTGAAATATAAACTAGTTGACTTTATATCGCTATAGAACAAACTCTTCATACTTAATATTTTTTTCTACTTTTTAGTTCGGTTTGTTATAAAAGCATGTTCTTTTAGTTTTTTACTTTCTGTACTAGTAAATAAGAGGAAGTATTGCATTTCACCCAAAAATTCCATGTCGAGATTTCACCGGAAATATATGTTTTAAGATCCCCTGAATCCAAAAAAAGTATTTTATGAAAAATGTCCATGTGTGTGTGTGTCTGTCAGTCTGTGGACAGCATAGCTCAAAAACGAAAAGTCAGTTAAATATTAAAGTTGGTATTTAAGTTTAATGTCTTTCAAGGATGTGACATGAAGATTCTAAAGAAAATTGCCCCACCTTAAACTACCCTTTACATGAAAAATTTATCGAAAATTTTGATTTTCTTGAAAATGGCTTACGATTTTGACTAAAGTGCCCTATGCTTGAAGTACTTTTATGACAAATGAAATGTGTATCTTGAATTTTCTGGCTATAGTCCATGTAGTCCTGTGTACTCTGAATGACTTTTGAATAACTTGTAAACCATAAGAGACAAAATCTTACTATACAAAAAATATGGATCTTAAAGTAAGAACAAATTAGAAACTAAAAACTTCACTTATCTTAGTAATGCTGTTATTTTTTGGATCTTATTAAAACACACAATTTATGTCCAAATAAATTTTTTTGTAGAATGAACCATTACAGAGACATTTCTTGTTATTTGTCTCAGTTTTGGAAAAATTAAACTTTTGTCAAATACAACATTGTTGTTCACTTTTTTATATGAAGATAAAAAGATAATGGAATCTCAAAGCTTTAAAAGATTTGAGTATCGCTCAAAGCATACTGCATTCTCGTATTCCCCTTGTACCTACAAGGAAATAAGCAATAAGATGGTTTCTGCAAATGTTTATCTCATCTAACACGAAGAGTGAGGTACAAGAAATTGTAAGAATGGTTAGAGGAGTAGAAAAAGTCATATGAGTGCAACAAATCAGATTTTTTACTCTATAATTTTTTTTTAATTTTTTAGTCTCAACTTTTGCTATTCAATACTTTTCAAAATTTGAAATCTTTTTAAAATTTCTGAATTCCAAATTTCTTCCAATGTTTTGTTTTTGAAAATTTTCAGATCACTTTTTTGGAACAGTATTAGATTACAATTTCTGTTTTAACTACACTGTCAGCTGTTGTGTACTTCCTGGCCCTGAGTTAACTCCGATCTGCAATCCTTCCCCCAAAATCTCATGTCCCTCTCAGGTCCTCTCTCCAGGCATCTCCATCTTTTCACATTTTCAAGTAATTTAATTCCTTTGTCCAGTTAACTTGTGTCGATTTCTAAACTACCAGCAGTTGTGGATGTCTGGGCCCTACATGAACTCAAGTCTGCGATATTTCTACTGGGTCTTGTATTCCTTTCTGGTCCTCTGTGTCATGCAATATATAATAATAATAATAATAATAATAATAATAATAATAATAATAATAATAATAATAATAATAATAATAATAATAATAATAATAATAATAATAATAATAATAATAATAATAATAATAATAATAATAATAATAATAACAATAATAATAAATAATAATAATAAATAATTAATAATAATAATAATAATAATAATAATAATAATAATAATAATAATAATAATAATAATAATAATAATAATAATAATAATAATTAGGGCTCGGAAGTTCATGCTCTAAAAAACACTAAAATATGCATGCCAATATGCTCTTAGAAACTTGAAAATATGCCAAGAAATATGCACTATTTCATTAAAGCAATTAATGTCCCTTTGAAGTAGACAAGACGAGTTAGTATAAATAATAAATAAAGTTACCTTATTCCTTAGAGGTTGAAGCAGAAGTGGTCCTGTTGGTAGTATTAGCTGCTAAATTGCAGTTCATAACCAACACTTTGCACAAATTTTCAACTGTAAAACATCGTCTGTTGTCTCGCAAAACACTTTTGTGACGTGAGAAACTTCTCTCCACGTCACAAGATGTTATCGGGGCATATTTAAATGATGTTATCTGCTTCACAGAGAGTCAAGTCTCTTGGTGTGACAAATGGTTTTCTTTCTAGGATGTCTCAAATATCGCATATCTGTTTATAACCAGAATTTTTTGAAATTACATAATTCACATTCTCTTTCACTTTTTGACCTATGCTTCCAGAAACCGAACTTAGAGCACATTTTTTTTTTCAAAGACAGTAAGTGATTCATGCAAAGAAGATCCTACAGCTTCCATAGCCGAAGCATCTTTAGTATTGTATTGTATTACATCTTGTTCTTTGGATCCTAGAATGAGCCAGGCTCAAGGATATAGAACACGTCATACAACCATGCAATTTCATACAAATTTTTTTTCCCCAACACCTAAACACAATCATTATAATAGGGTTAAACTAGTGGTTGAAAGAACTTACAGTATAGTATTCCTTTATGCTGTAAATAGAATGTGCTAGCAAAAACTTTCTCAATTCCTTTTTAAATCTTAAACAGTCTCTTGGGTTACACAGTAATTTTAAAGCTAAAGGAAGACCATTATATATTTGTATGGTGGAGTAGCAGGGACCTTTCTGATAAATGTACATGGAGTTACATGGCCTGTGTAAGTCATTTCTGTGTCTAGTGCTGTGGCTATGTAAAGAGAATTGAATTTAAAGGTATTGTAGTTATCAACCACATAACACATAAGTGAAAAAATGTATTGACTTGTGAGTGTTAGAATACCCATCTTCTTAAACAAGGGTCTGCATGAATGACGGGCTCCAGCACCACTTAAAATTCGTAGTGCTCTCTTCTGTAGGACGAAGATCCTTTCGCTTTGTGCCGAATTACCCCAGAAAATAATACTGTAGCTCATGATGAAATGGAAGTAAGCAAAGTATAATGCTCTCAGAGCATTTTGATGTAGCAAGTCATACATGGACCTCAAGGCAAAACAAGCTGAGCTGAGTTTAGGACATAAATTGAGTATATGCTTCTTCCAGCTCATTTGCTCATCTATTTCTAGCCCTAGAAACTTTGTACAATCTACTTTGTTTATGGTCAAGCTGTGATAAGTAATATTCAACTCTGGAATAATTTTATTCTTAGTTCTAAATTGAATGTATGATGTTTTGTCATAATTTAGAAGTAATTTGTTGGCTTCGAACCAAATGTTCAACTCCCTAAATGCAGTTGCAGTTATGTTTAAGAGTTTTTCTGATGACTTCTGAGATATGAATACACTAGTGTCATCTGCAAAAAGTATTATTTTGGAATGTTCATTGAGATTAAAAGGTAAATCATTTATGAAAACAAGAAAGAGCAATGGACCCAATATTGAGCCCTGCGGAACTCCGAGTTTAATTATACCTGGATCTGATTCTTTATTGTTGACAATAGTTTTTTGTGTTCTATTTGTTAAATAGGACCTAAACCAAGTAATCGAGATGTTATCCAGGCCATAAAAGTGTAATTTCTCCAGCATCAGCTCATGATTAATACTATCAAAGGCCTCAGCCAGATCACAGAAAACACCTATGATGAAGTTCTTGTTATTCATTGCATTTAATATTTCATTGGTAAGTCTATATGTGGCATTGTTGGTAGACAACCCCTTCCTAAAGCCAAACTGATATGTTAGAATGCTATTTTGATCAAGATGTTTCATAATACTGAGACAGAATATTGACTAATAGAAAATTGTTCATGTAAATATTTTTGTAAGAGTGTGTAAATTTTTAATTCTTTTAATTTGAATGTATCAGGGACCTATTTTTTTCAATACTCAAAATAGACAATGTCTTCTCAACTGTTTGAGTTCGACCAATGAGAACTGTTGCGCGGATGGATACATAAGAATGGCGGTGTTGCGTCATAGGACGCTCAGAAACTACTTTCATTAGCGTCTGTGACTTCAAAGTGTAAGGACGTATAATTGTTGATGGCGTGTGAATATGTGAATTACACCAAAACTTTTAAACAACATGGACGCTATCCAATTTTAACAGTTATTAACTAGCTGAAACTGTAACGAGAAGTGTAAATAACTAATAAATGTGTTTGTAATAAAAGTACGTTGGTTTATGCATTCCATTCTACGACCACATCCCCTGCAGAAAAGAGTGGCGTCTGCTCTAACAAACTTTCCACCTTTTAGCAAAAACAGTGCTCCATTTGATGCCATATTCACGCTAATATGTGCTAACTCTCCCTTTTATAATAAATCCCCGCCACAAATGGCCTGCCCAACGTGGAGCGCGAATTTAGAATGGAATGCAAAATTACGAGTGCGATAAACATCAAAAAGGACGCTATCTCATCGTGCAGGAAAAAGACGCCATTGAACATCGTTTGATATCAACGATCCGTCAAAACATCGATACACGGAGAATCAACGTGGGAAAAACACCGGAGATCATCTGGCGAAGTCAACTACCCAGGAGACGTAAATAACTGGACGAAGAACCAGCAGAAAAAAAAAAAAAAAGTAGGATCTAAACTTTTTATCTTTATTTTATTTCTATAATATATGTTTTTAAGAAGTGGAAAAGTAACAGGACTTTCAACATTAAGTGAATTAGATAAAGGAATTAAAATGTCGCGAAAAGAGATAGAAACAGGAGTGGGGGAAGGGGCAGATAGGCCTAGTTATCAGATAGAATTAGAGAATGAGGAACAGGTGGAAATAAGCAAAGACCAAAGGTTAATGATGATGATGTTTGAAAGACTGGAACAAAGTTTAGGTCAGAAACTGGAACAGAATAAGGAAGAGATAGGTCAGAAAATGAAACAAAATAACATAGAATTGAAACAGGATATAGAACAAAGTTTAGGTCAGAAAATGAAACAAAATAACATAGAATTGAAACAGGATATAGAACAAAGTTTAGGTCAGAAAATGAAACAAAATAACATAGAATTGAAACAGGATATAGAACAAAGTTTAGGTCAGAAAATGGAGGAAGTGAGAAAAGACTTAGAACAGAAAATGGAATTAGGTAGACAGAACTTAGAACAGCAAATGGAATTAGGTAGACAGAACCTAGAACAGAAAATAGAATTAGGAAGACAGGAGTGTAAAGAAAATATGAAAGTAATGGAAACTAATTTAAAATTAGTTCACAAAAACTTAAATGAAACAAAGGAAGCCTTGGAAGCTAGGATAGAAATTGTAGGAGATAGGATGGGAAAGATAGAATCAGAGATGAAAGAGAATAAAATAGTATTGGAAGAAGAAATTGCTAGATGTAGGGATGAAATAACAGAATGTAATACAAGTGTAGACTGTAAGATAACAAATGTAAAAGCAGAAATAACTGAGGAATTAAGAAAAGAGATTGAGGTAGTAAAGAAAGACATTGTTAATGAAACTGTAGAACAAATTGTAATTCCTAAAATTAAGACAATGAATGATGTGATGCTTTCACAACAGGATGCTATAAATGATATGAAACAAAGCCACTTAGAAATAAAGAATGATTTAAAATCAATTTGTGAAGAAATGAAAAAAGGGAAAGAAAATTTGGCTAATGTAAATGATGTTGTGAAGGCATTACAAAGACAAGATGATTTAGATGTAAGTAATGTACAAGATGTTATTTGAGTAATGTACAAAATGTTGACTCACCATACAGAGAAAGAGGTTCACAACCAAACAATGACACAACACATAACACATGTTACACCAACAGCATATTACATGAAATCACACCACCTACATTTGACGAGGAGAAGGGAGACGATCCAAAACTCTTTGTTAAAGAGATGGAAGAATACTTTAAAGTGAAAAGGATACCAAACGAGCTTAGGATGATGATAGTTAAGAAAAGCTTAAAAAACAAGGCATTAGAATGGCTCAGGTTAACACTAGCTGGTCACGAGTCTTATAGCTCATTCAGAAATTTATTCCTATCAAGGTATTGGGGCCCAGCTAAACAAAACCAAACTAGGGTAGAGCTAGCGACAGGTAGATACGATCCAGCCAAAGGGTTGTCATTAGTCGACTATTTTATGAAAGTAGCCAACAAAGGAAAGCTATTAGACCCCAACTTGTCGGAAGCTGAACTAATTGTCAGCATAACAAGACATTTCCCAGACACAGTGAGAACAGGATTAATTGTTGCGAGGCCAGTAGATTTTGCAGATATGATAGAACTGCTGACAGCCTTCGAAACACAAAATGGTCGGACTAATGAGCATAGACATAGGAACGGTCACCCAAACTCACCCATCCTAAACCGGAACACGGCTACGAACAACCAGAACGAAGGAGAACATAGAAATACTAGGAGTACCCATGAAAGGGGGAGAGGGGCACACCATTTCCCACAACCACATAATCATGGCGAGAGGATGGAGAACACAAGACAGCGGTACCACGACACAATACCGAGGGATGAATCGAGACATCAAACATATACATATGATCGTGGAAGACCAGGAGAACGTACTCATCAAGTGAATCACATACGATTCAGTAGGGAACACTTGAACAACCACAGACCGTCATTCGACAGAGGTTCACGCCAAAGGGGCAGAGACCAACGGTACACTAACAACATAAGACAGCAGGAAGTAGATGATGTGCCAAATAGGGCAGATGCTGCACAGAGTACAGAAACGACAACCACCACCAACACTCAGGGAAATTACAACAACTAAGTTCGTCCCAACCGGCTGGATGACAAACAACAAAATCTCAGCAACTTACAATTGACATCGACACCATGATGGCTACACGAAGAGAGAGATGGACCACTGGTCATAACAAAACAGCTGGGTGACCACACGTATGAGCTACAGAATACAAATGGCAAGTTGGTAGGAAGATACCATAAAAATAAATTGAAGCCATACAAAGAAAGGACCAAATAGTCTTTGTCAACAAATGTGTAAGGCAGGAGTAGCAGAGATGAAAGAAGATAACAATTTTTGATGGGTTACTTATAGAAAATCATGTTCAGAATAGGATTACAACAAGGAAGAAGATCAACATAGTCATTGGCTATATCGACCACAAAGAGCATTGTCAACAAAGACAGATGAGAACACTGATTGTCATTAAATAAATGAATCATAGCGACGGAAGATAATATGTTTTTGACATAAGGATGTCAGGGACAAAAATAAAAATGAATCAATTATGATGAAAAAGATATAATATTTCGACACAAAGATGTCGAGGGTAAATGGAGAAGAAAGATAATACAATTACAGGATAATTGTAAGTATAGAAGTTTTCTCTTATAGAAATAAGGGATAAAGAAATGACAATTAGTGAAATGAGGAAAACCATAACCAGAAAAACAATGCCCATGAATTGAGATGAATATAGCCAATGCTAAGCTCGAAGAAATGTTGAACCAAACGACAATGAATAATAACCCAATTAAGAAAATTAGTACCATTAGTAACATCAGAGTTTAAGAACCAACTCAATAACCTGTCTATACATAAGCTCATAAGACAAAGAAGGCAAAGAACTGAATAAAGTATTGCCATAAATAAGATCATAATCATTAGCTCAAGATTTGTATCCTGTTTTTCTCTCCTCATAGCAATGAATACAAGTCAAAAACCACATGAAACACTTAAATTGTATTTGTGTCAATGTCAAATGTACAATAACTGAGTATGTGTTGTATAAGAACTGAATATGTGTTGTACAATAACTGAATATGTATTGTATGATAACTGGATATATTATGTAATAACTGAATATGTTGAGTAATAACTAAATGTGTTATGCAAAAACTGAATGTGTATTGTGTAATAACTGAATATGTATTGCATAATAACAGAACATATGTGATATGATAGCAGGACATATTGTGCAATAACTGAATATATATTGTGTAATAATTGGACATGTTGTGTAGTAATCAAATGTGTTGTACAATAACTGAATATGTATTGTATAATGACTGAAGGTGTATTGTATAATAACAACATATGTGATATAATAACTGGGTATATTGTACAAGAACTGAATATGTATTGCATAATAATTGGACATATTGTGTAATAACTAAATATGTTGTGCAATAACTGGATATGTATTGTATAATAACCGAATGCATTGTGTAGTAACCGAATATGTGAAACTTATAAAGACATGTTGTATTATGTCAAAACAAAGGACAAAGACAAACAGTAAAGAAGACTGTAAAGAAAAAAAAAAAATATATTGTACAAAGTGATTGAATCATAGAAGTAGGGAGAAGTGTTGTATTGTGTTTCAAGATTGTAAATAAGGTGACAATTTGAAAAACAAAACAAGGGGCATATGAGACAGAATATTGACTAATAGAAAATTGTTCATGTAAATATTTTTGTAAGAGTGTGTAAATTTTTAATTCTTTTAATTTGAATGTATCAGGGACCTATTTTTTTCAATACTCAAAATAGACAATGTCTTCTCAACTGTTTGAGTTCGACCAATGAGAACTGTTGCGCGGATGGATACATAAGAATGGCGGTGTTGCGTCATAGGACGCTCAGAAACTACTTTCATTAGCGTCTGTGACTTCAAAGTGTAAGGACGTATAATTGTTGATGGCGTGTGAATATGTGAATTACACCAAAACTTTTAAACAACATGGACGCTATCCAATTTTAACAGTTATTAACTAGCTGAAACTGTAACGAGAAGTGTAAATAACTAATAAATGTGTTTGTAATAAAAGTACGTTGGTTTATGCATTCCATTCTACGACCACATCCCCTGCAGAAAAGAGTGGCGTCTGCTCTAACAAACTTTCCACCTTTTAGCAAAAACAGTGCTCCATTTGATGCTATATTCACGCTAATGTATGAACTTCTTTTATAATAAATCCCCGCCACAATACGATTATACATTGCTTTTTCAAAAATCTTTGACAGTGAGGTAAGCAGTGAGATTGGTCTGTAATTAGAGGGCAGTTGTCTATCACCCTTTTTAAACAATGGCTTAACTGTTGCTAGCTTTAATTTCTCTGGAAATATTCCTGACAAGAAGGAACAATTACAGATGTGGCTCAGTGGCTTACTTATCTCACTCAAGCAGCATTTTAACAGCCTAGTACTTATTCCATCCCACCCATGTGAGGTTTTACTCTTCAGACACTTAATAATTTTTTCAGTTTCTGAGGGTGTTGTAGGCATTATTCTGAATGTATTTTGAATATTGATATTTATATTCTTTAGTAAATTTAGTGCTGCTATATTTTGATCACTTTTAGTGTAGCCCATTTTAGATAAGTTTGCTTTGACGGCATTCAGGAAGTATGTATTGAATGCATTTGCAATTTCGTGTGGATTTGTTAACTCTACATTGTCCATCAATATTGAGGGGATATCATTAGACCTTTTGGCTCTACCTGTTTCAGTTTTAATGAGACTCCATGTAGTTTTGATTTTGTTTTTTGACTTTTCTATGACTTGTGAGAAATACCGCTTCTTTGCTGCCTTTATAACTCTACCAAGTATTCTACAATAGTCTTTATAGTACATTCCGAGTTGATGATTATTACTGATTCGATAATGTAAGTAAAGTTCCCTTTTAGTATTGCATGACTTCCTTATTCCACTTTTTAGTTTTTAGTCTCTGAGCCATAAATCTTTTTTTGGTAGGAAAGTTTGCTTCGTATGCCTCCATTAAAACATGTAGATAAGTATTACATTTTACATTTACAGGATTACTATAGTATACAATTCCCAGTTTTTAGTTTTAAGATCTCGAACAAAATTATTAATGTGTTCATCGTTTATTACTCGGATTTTAGTGAAGGAATTTATTTGCTTGTCAACTTTAAGTTTAGCAATTGAGTCATAAATTAGGAGCAATTGTGCATCATGATCTGACAGCCCATTTATGATAGGTATGACGTCATATTGTGGAATTTTTGCTTTATCTAAGAATATGTTGTCAATGATTGTTGCCGAATTGTTAAAAATTCTTGTTGGGAAATCTACTACGTAACTTAGATTGAACGAGTATAATAAAGATGTTAGTTTGTCCTTGGTGGTATCATCATTACTCATATTTACATTAAAATCACCACAAACTATAAGCTTAATGTTACTACTATAGAGTGCTGTAATTAATTTTTCCAAGTTATTTAGGAAGTAGTTGAGATTATCTTTCGAGTCCAATTAATTAACATCAAGTATTTCTATGTGCTCAGGATAATATAAAACTGCATTGACCCATGTTCCCCATCAAGTTAACACTGGTGCAGGAGGAAGCCGGATATTAGGTGCTGTTGATCTAAACAACTTAACTCTTTTTGGAGATTTAACAAAATTTCTCTTTGTACTGGACACAAATCTATCTACCAAAGGGAAAGAATCATGTATTGTCTCAGAAAAGCAACGAAGCGCGTGTTCCAAGCAAGTTATATGAATTAAGTTAGGAAAAATACCTTTCAGAGTTTGTCCTGATTTTATCATATTATACAGATGGAAAAAAGAATAAAAGAAACACAAAAATCATTAAAATATGCAATATAGGGGCTATAATATTGAAATATTATGCATTTATCAAAAATCAAGAAAATATGCAGTTATATGCATCATAAAATCATGTCCAAATAACTGAAAATTCCATAATTCGTGCACATAATGTAAAAGCATACATTTTTAACCTCTATGAAAAAACATGCAAATGCATGAACTTCCTAGCCCTAATAATAATAATAATAATAATAATAATAATAATAATAATAATAATAATAATAATAATAATAATAATAATATTAATAATATTAATAATAATAATAATAATAATAATAATAATAATAATAATAATAATAAATAATTATAATTAATAATAAGCAATAATAGTAATACTAGTAATAATTAATAATAATAATAATAATAATAATAATAATAATAATAATAATAATAATAATAATAATAAACAATAAATAATAATAAATAATTAATAAATAATAATAATAATAATAATAATAATAATAATAATAATAATAATAATAATAATAATAATAATAATAATAATAATAATAAACAACTCTTTATTAAATATAATTAATAAAGATACATTGCACAAATCATGCACAACGTTAACAAGCTTGAGTACAAAAGTTCATGATGGACGATCCCCAGATTTGACATGTGATTACATGGTTTCAATTTCATTGTTCACTACACAGCTTGCACACACAAGTTTCGTCTGGGTCATGGAAGTATTCAGTGTTGCACAGTTTATGGTGTTACCCATGTACCGCCGTTGAGCTGACAAAGTGTCGCAGGTCTTGGTTAGTGTCTGTCCATATCCTATTCATCATGGCCTCTGTTGAGTAGAACTCAAGCCAGATTTCTTCCCTCTTGTTCACTTTGTCCTGTATTAGTTCTTCGTAAGCGCCTGTGGATGGTAGCCCTTGCTTCATTTGGAGGTCCTCAATGAAGAAGGTCTCCTTTGCAAGTTCATACGCTAGTCTAGATTTTGTGTATTTTGATATTCCTAAGGTAGCTTTCAGGAAGCGTGACTTGATTGCTTCTAGTGTCCACAGGTCAGCCAGGGACAGTTTTTCCCATATTATGTCTAGTCCATATGTGGCAATGGGTGCAATTTTCACATCAAATAATCTCATCGCGGTTTCTAGTTAGAGCTTTGTAATTGTTTTAATGTCATATATGACTTTGGTGGCCGCTGTTGCCCTAGACTATGTGAATTCTGTAGCTTTTTGCTGTTGTTTGCCTGGTCAATCCTAGATAGTAGAATGCATTTACAGTCTTGAGGGTTGTCGATCCTAGATTTATCCTGTCTCTTGCAGCCTCTTAGCCACCTTTTCAATTTCCTGGTCATCCAATATATAAACATGTATTTAATTAAAGCAATTTTCAGGGTGCATGTAGAAATGTGCTTTAGCAATATCTAAGATGTCAGATTTGTACTACTTCCTATAAATTTAGCTTTGTCATTCTTTATCCTGATAATCCTGGTCAGGACATTGCGACAAAGTCATGATATTACTGTATTCTCATCATACTTAACAGGTGTGCAAATTTTCAAGTCAATCAGACAACTCTAATTTGGTGAAAATTACGTCATAATTTCATCTTGCAGGTATATCAAGAATTATAGGAGCAGTAAACTTTATTACAACTATAATTAATATAAAACCACTTTACATAGATCAAACACAAGATCCTTTATTATTTATTTATGCCAACAAACTTACTGTTGGTGTTTTTAAACACACAAGCCGTGTGTGGTTTACCAGGAGAAATACGAACTGGTTTAAGAATATAATGCCATTCTGGCAGTTTGTCACAATAGCTCAAGTGGTTGGAGCAGCCGCCCGGTAAGCGGAAGGTCTGTGGTACAAATCCCAGTTGTGGCATTGAATTTTTAAGTTCCAGTTCTACCTCACAAGATCCTTTATTTGTATGATCTGTTGGAATTACTGCTCTCCTCTTAAACCACAAAAAAATATAAAATAAAAGATTCCATTGTATTGATAAATTTAACCTAATAATGTTTTATCCTGAAGATCCTGGTCAGTATTTTAGGAGAAACTCGAGGTATTATGGTATTGTCATCGACCCATGACATATGTGCAAATTTTCAGGTCAATCAGATGACTCTAAATTGGTGAAAATTGTGTTATAATGATAAATTTAACCAGTGACGTTTTTATCCTGATGGTCCTGATCAGGACATCAGGACAAAGTCATGATATTGCACTGTCATCAGTCCTTGACATGTGCACAAATTTTTCAAGTCAGACTGAAGTTGGTGAAAATTGCGTTATGTTATAAATTTAGCCAAGTCACCTTTTTATCCTTGTCAGGACATTAGGACAAAGTCATGGTATTATTGCATTGTCATTGGTCCTTGACATGTACACAAATTTTCAAGTAAATCAGACGACTCAAGTTGCTGAAAATTGTGTTATGTTATAAATTTAGCCAAGTCACCTTTTTATCCTTATCAGGACATTAGGACAAAGTCATGGTATTATTGCATTGTCATTGGTCCTTGACATGTACACAAATTTTCAAGTAAATCAGATGACTCAAGTTGGTGAAAATTACATTACATTATAAATTCAGCCAAGTTACTTTTTTATCCTGATGATCCTGATCAGGACATTAGGACAATGTCATGATATTATTGTATTGTTATCGGACCTTGACATGTTTGGAAATTTTTAAATCAATCAGACTAAGTTGGTAAAAATTACGTCGAAAAACTCCATTGCATTTTTTTATCCCGATGATCCTGGTCAGGACCTTAGGACAAAGTCATGATATTATTGTATTGTCATCTGACATGCATACAAATTTTCAGGTCAACCAGATGACTCAAGTTGGTGAAAATCATGTTATATTGTTAAATTTAGCCAAGTCACTTTTTTATCCTGATAATGCTGGTCATGGCATTAGGACAAAGTCATGATATTGTATTACCATCGGTCCTTGACATGTTTGGAAATTTTCAAGTCAATAATACGTCTAAGTTGGTGGAAATTAAGTTACACTGATAAATTTAGCCAAGTCAGTTTCTATTCTGATGATCCTGGTCAGAATATTAGGACAAAGTTATGATATTATTGTATTGTCATTGCTCCTTGACATGTGTGCAAATTTTCAGGTCAATCAGACAACTCTAAGTTGATGAACATTACGGAAAGGTTCTGTTACATACATACCGGTGAAGCTAATATAAAGCGTGTAAAAAGCAGTTTTAGAAAAAAGATCCATGTGTGTGTGTCTGTCAATGAACAGCATAACTCAGAAACAATGTTAGTTAAAAACCAAAGTTAGTATTTAAGTTTAATAACTTTTAAGGATATGACATATAGATTTTGAAGATAATTCTTCCACCCTAAACTACCCTTTACATGGAAAATTGTTAGACAATTTTGATTTTCTCAAAAATGGCTCTAACAATTTTGAACAAAATGTCATATGTTTAAGATATTTTTATGGCAAATTAAATGTTGTTGTTTTCTAATACCCAACATTTGACAGTGATAGTCTTCTTATGCTCCAATATTTTTCATAATCATTTTGTATATTGAGAACTGATGGACATTTTTGAAGGTGATTGTAGTCCATTTCTTCATTTAGACTGCAAATTAAAAGTATATTTTGAATTTACTGGCTATAGCCTATGTAGTGCTGTGATGACTTTTGCATAACTGGTACACTTTAAGAGATAGATCAAATCTTACTGTACGAAAAATGTATATCTCGTTAAAACACATAAGTTATGTCCATATGCATTATTTTATTTAGTGAACCATTTCAGAGATATTCCTTGTTATTTGTGTGAGTTTTGTAGTACTTAAACTTTTCTCAAATGGAAGGTCGTTATTGTTTTTTATCTATTTGGCGGTGCATAGAGAATGGAACTTAAGAATAAGTTGGATGCAACTTGAAACTTGTCAGCAGTACAACTTGCAATATTAATAAGATAAGTGTAAATTATTATTTATTTATGCCAACAAACTTACTGTTGGTGTTTTTAAACACACAAACCGTGTGTGGACAATGTTTGAGAGGTAGAACTGCAACTTAAAAATTCAAAGCCACAGCTGGGATTTGAAACACAGTTCCAGTTCTACCTCTCAAAGGTAAGTGGAGTTTTTAGTTTCTAATTTGTTCTTAATTTAGATTGGAATTTCAAAGCTTTAAAAGATTTGACGATTGCTCAAAACCTACTGTATTCACTTTTTCCCCTTGCAGGTATAAGAAAATCAGCAGTAAAATAATTTCCGCAAATGTTTATCCAAATCAGATTTTTTTAAAAAGATTTGGCTATCTCTTCAGTCTGCTATATCCTGCTTCAACCTCCAATGAAATGACGAACTATTTCTGCAAATTTTTATATCAATTATTAACATAAAGTATACAGAAAAATACACTTTTGTAAAATTGTAGAAGAGTTATGAAAATGAATTGTAGTAGATAGAGAAAGTCTTAGATTTAACCGTAGAATTTAGATTTTAAATAAAATCCTTTATATTATATGAAAAGTGTCTACTGCATCAGAGAAAGAGGAAATACATATTCTTTCTTGCAAATCTGGAAGTGTGAATCAGTAACATACCGTGACTTTATTACCAATTTGTATGCCTTCTAATTACTGTTCATCTATTACAGAAAACGGAGAAGAGCTAACACTCTTTACTTGTCTCATTGATATGGTGGCTCTTGAGGAAGATCTTTTTAGTGCCTCCAGTTCCTATCGCCGTCAACTTGCACAGAATCATTTAAGACATGGTCTTCGTGTGGCAGATGGTTCTGTATTTAAATATTCATCTACGGTTGGGCCCTCTGTCATCAGTGGTGCAACCAAGGAACAAAATAAAAAACTGAAAAAATGCTGAAAATATTTTAAAAATATATTACACATTTCAATTGTTTCCAATGGTATGACATAAAATATGTCTAAAACTATAAGAAAGACAAATCTTCAAATTGCAAATTTTATTACACTATTATACTTTCCAATATTGATTCAACATACTTAAAACTATTCATTTTATTTAATAAAAGAACTTCAATTCGGAGATAACAAAGTTGCATGAATTTTACTTATGAAAAACAAAATTATTAACATACATACATAGTGTTCATTTTTATATACATCAATAATTTACATAATGAATTGAAAGGTTGGGAGGGAAAAATGGTAAAGTTTTACCAAAAACTAGAGCTAAGAAATCACACCAATTTCAGAATATGATCTACTTATTTAAACACTTTTTCTTTCTTCATTTATTTAAAGTTCTACTGCTATATCCATTTTAAAATAAATAAAATTATTAAATTAATTTAACAATGATAATTGCAATGTTAACAAAGAGATGGGAGTAAAATGATACTTGGGATATTTTCTGGGCTTCTTATTAAAAATGCTGGGCTGGTATAAGTTTTTGATGTTAACAAATGTTGTAAAAGAAACACAAATTGTGAATTTCAAATATGCTATAAACAAGATAAATATAAAATAAAATATGTTACATTTATTTTATAATGCACTGATTAAAAATTATTGCATTAAGAAAAATATGACTAGGTATAATTTTGAGCAAGATCAAGGATTTCAAAATAACATTCTTCTTTTTTTCCCTAAGACATAGCTGTTACATGCTGCAACAGTGTGACATTATTTGCTCCATGTACCTTACAAATAGTAAATCTAGATATGATTAAAAATTCACACAACTTAGTAACAATCAAAGCTTTAAGTATTGGACTAGTATGTTGTTTGACATATAAAAAGTACTTAGTATTTAAACCTGAAACTCAGGGTTGATTAATGGCTGAAACTTCGGCGAATTCAATATTCAAGTGATACGCCACTAATCACCTGCTTAACTCTTCAGTTCTTTGCCATAAAAGAGCTACTGAAGAGCTGCAAAAATCATGTCAACTATTTCAAGAAAAACTGCTTCTGAACAACATGTTCATGCTTTCTAACAAGAAAAATTTACAGTTGTCAAAACTGGTTCCCTACATTTAATTTCAAGGTATTTCTGTTGTCAAAACATAATGTTTTTAATGTATTTCTCCATTCAAGATGTATAGAATTCTACATTAATATACTACCATACACAATACATGCAGGAAGTTAAATGTATATTTTAAAAATCAAATAGCACCTGTTTTTATTTTATTATATAAGCATCTGACATCACAATTTCAAGTCGTTATTTCTGTTTTTTATATGTATATAAAGTAGATGCTAACATTAATCTATAAAACACAACCAAGGGAGTAAACAAAATGGGAAGGGAATTATTAATGCCAATAATGAATGTACTGGAGATTCTTACATACCACTGCTAATGCATTTGTATTTACAACACATATGCAAATCGTGTGGATGAAATTAGTAATTAATGTTTAATGACTTATGAGAATTAAAACATATTACACCTTTTCAAATGAATATTACTCACATGCTGCACAAACATCCAACATTATGAGCTTTGTCTTCTTTCACGAAGAATTCAAACAACACAGATGGCTTCATTTGTTCTCCACACTTTTTTTTTGTTCTAAGATCTTTTTACATATACAATGTGAGTGTGAAGATGCTCCTAACAACCTATGTACCACAAATAATTTTATACAAATCTATTGGAAACTCTATCTGTTTCACTTATTTGTCACATTATAAAACAATCTTTTACAACAATGTTCAAAAATATTCACTGCAATTTAATATAAGATGTATGAAACCCCCTCTTTAAGTACTAACTTTTTAGTCTGTAAAAGTCAGTCATAAAGGAGCATCTTTGCACACTTAGGTGCACATGCACTAAAATGCCATTAAGTTTCAAAGCAAACTAAATAGATATTAAAAACAGTGCTCGAAATGGGACAATATGGGACAGTTATGGCACAAGGACCAAAACTCATTCACACTTGCAAAATTTAAGGAGGCTGTAAGAAAAGGAAAAGAAAGGAAAAAAAGAGTTGTTTAGCAGCAGCATATTTACATTCTTCAGATATGTGACCAAAGTACTTCTAATTTATAGCATAACTACTTGATCAAAAGTGTTGGTCAAACATCCTAAAATTCTCATATAGAAATGTTTTATGTACATAATCACAGAGACATTTCTTCTTTTTCAAGAATGGCTAAACAGCAGCACAACATTATAAAATGAAAGGTCATAAAGCCATAAACATTTATACCTTACCATACTGTCTCTTATTATTTTCATATTCGAACACTGTATGGAAGTATCTCCAGGAAAAGTTAAGGCTCATGCTTGACATGTGAAAATATTCACACAAGAGTAACACAGATCTCCAGAAAGATTAATCTTAAGGCTAAAATTACTTGTTTGATAATCATGGAGAGCTGTGCTTCTCTGCTACTGGATGATCAGCATAGAGCAGAACAGGTTTCACAGATCTCATCTGGCCAGCAGTACTGCTTGCTATATAACGCTGAATGGATAACAGCACGTTCACAGTAAATATACTGTTCATTGCGTACATTATTTCTAACAAAGAAACAAATGGTAAACACTTACAAATAGAAGTACTTACATATTATTAATGACTTCATTGTCAGAAATCCAGCATTAGCTAACAACATATTATTACAAGCCAGAAGATGTTGGAAGTGTCTCTCTTTGTTGTTCAAACATTTCTGACATCTGCTTAGTAAACTGGCCATTACACCTGCAGTTCCCTCTCAGAAATGCCACCAATTTTTAATATGTACATTTTATTTTTAAGTTCTTCTAAAAGTGTGTGGATTTATTTTGTAACCTTTCTGTTATAATCTCCTAAGAAATACAAATTGCAGGGGGTTAAATCAAGGAATTCTGTATGGCAATATGAATCATAAATGAATACTTTTTGGGGAATAGAATATGACATCCAAATAGAGCCATTTCACTTAATACACACTGTACTGTGTCAACTAACAAACACATGCCATGTTTACAAGAATTCAGCATACACTGAAGACTCACGCATCACTGCCGGCCAGCTGAGAGATGTAAAACCTGTTCTGCTGTATGCTGATCACCGAGTATAAAGTTTCAATTAAATTAATAAAATTCTCAAATTACTCCTTAGCATAGCTTAAAATTAGTTTGGCATAATGCATAAAAACTCTGTAGAAAATTAAGTACCATAAAGCTAATAGGTATCTCTTTATGTTCTATGACATGTAAATAAAGTCATTGAAACCAAATACAAGGAAACAAACTCTCAATTTGGAACAATTTAAGTTCTTATTGGATAGAACATGTCACTTAACCCTACATACACACCTTATTAACAATGCACATCAAAATAACGATTAAACCTTCAAAGCGGCTGTTTTGAGAAAAAATGCCTTGCAACAAATTCATTGCAACTCTCATCATAAAAATACTGTAAAAATCTGTTTCCCCTCAACCTTTCTTTTTATGTTTCAAATAAAATTATGGAAGAATTTTCCTTAATACGATCAATCTGACATAAAAATCAGTAGTGAAAACAAATTTATGCATTCACATCACAGAACATTTAAAACACAGTTTCTTTAAAAACAACTATTGCATTCTCCATATGAATGAATTTGACATTGATACGTGGAAATTTCAGTCTGAAGTATCTACTCATGTGCAATTCACAAATTTTTTTAACTACTCTTCAGATTTGTAAAAACATGTGTAAATTTCTTATCTGAATGAAACATACATAGGGTCAGAAGATGAGGAACAATGTTACATGTATCTATGAAAGGAAAGCTAATACATGGTAACAATATCTAAAAATCTCTTTCAAAAGAAAGAAAATGTAAAGAGACAGAAAATAAAAATGAAAATATGCATTTGAAACAAAATGCACATCACCGGTTTATGAAACATTAGTACACAGCCTACTGGACATTATTAATGCTATTGATGCAAAAACAGTTACTGTATTTATTTGAACAACAGACAAATAAATACCAGACAGTTGTCTAAGTAATAATTTAAATTCTGCCTATTGTTCAAGCAAATACAGTACTTAAAATGTTGCCAGAAGCCTGACAAACAAAGCTAAGTTTGTTGTTGGTCTAAATACCCTATACAAAGATGATAACAAGTTTGTGAAAATAATATATATGTATATATTATTCTATTAACAGAGCATGACAAACTTGATCAAACTGCTGATAATACAAAAATTAAATGCTTTGCTCACCTCAGTGACTAAATATTGTGTTTAATTAAATTGGCCCTTAGCCAAGGAGATATTTATTAAAGCACCATCTACAAAAGTTATGAGGAGCACCATTCAACATGTAATGATGCATTACTAGCTAGCTTGGTTCTTGACCAGCATAGCTCGGGCAGTATGTAATACTCTGTAACAATGTAATCACAATCCAAACAAACAAATACAAAACATTACCATTGCTAACAAGCTTCTAACTTGTTAAAAATAAAGCTCCCTCTGTTTGGTCAGGGAGAGATGCCTTTATTTATCCAAAAGTAACCATGGCTGTCAGTTAGCTCTAGTATGCAGACTGGACCAAGCAACAAGCATTCTATTGGAATTTGTCTTGTCTTTAAAATATAACGACTCAACAATTTGATCAATGTCCCAACTAACAACTCTTGTATAAGAGCTCTTCTGCACTAAACCTACTGAACAATGGCTAATGTTTCTCCTCTTGATATCAAAGAGAAATAACTTAAAAAAAGACTTGTATCAATATTGTCAAATAAATAAGTATAAATAAATAAATTACTATACATTTAATAAATACATCTTTGGAAGTTGCTGCATTATTTCTTTGTCTGTACAGAACAGTATATGGCTCTTGTAGTCCAACAAAATATTGGTATAAATTATCTAATTTAATCTGATTTTAAAATTACTAATCCTTTTTTTCTCTTTAAAAAACCATTTAGTTGTCAGCACAAGTGAACAATAAATAATCAATTATTCCTTTTACAACTTTTCTGCATATATGTATATATTTATATATAGATATATGTTTTTTCCTTTAAAATTCAGTGCAATAACTTAACACATACCTAAAATTCCATCAAAAACCAAGGCAGTCAGTTTACAAAACTAAAGCCATTACTGGCTATCCAATGAAAAAGCCAGGCTCTACAAGATTAACAAAAAGAAAAAAAAATTCCAGTTACATTCTTTAATCTGGAACATCAAACTGACATTTTGCAAGCAGTTTTAATACTATCAACCGATCCTTTTCTTTGTTCAATCACACTAAAACAATGCAAGCAATTGACTCATACCTTGGCAATAAACCTTACCAACCAACAAACCATTACTTCAACAACTCCTGATGCCTTATACAATCACCTTATACCTCCCAACCTGCCAGTGTTGCCAGGTTTCATCCTGGACAACGAAACAACAGCTGTCGCTGCCTCTGATCTACAGAGTTGACAGCATACCCAAGAGAGTTTCATCTCTCAAGAGCATTGACCAAGGTTACAACACCCCTTTACAAACTCTTTCCAGAGTATCAGGGGCAAAACCAAAGTAGTGCACAAAGTAATCAAAGGTGATGCTAGTGTCAGCGAGCGGTATAGGGTGTGTATGTCACCTGGGCATGTGACCATGTTCTTGGAGCTGGTGAGGTGGAGGTAGGTGTTGGAGGAGAAGAAGGGAGAGAGTATGGTTGTTCAGAGGTAAGCAGGTGATGCAGGACAGGCGCTGGAGCAGGAGACATAGAATCAGGTGTGCTTGGAGGGGTGTGACCAGACTCCTCTGCTTGGGCTACAGTAATGGGATTTGTAGTGTGCACGATCTTGAGAATGTGATCCTGGGTGGAATTCAATCCTCCAGTAACAGCAACCCGAAGCTCATGACTAAGTTCTGACATTGCCTGCGATAGCAGTTCTGCTGACACACCTTCAGGGAGACCCTGCAAATAGAAAGTTTTATTCTGAGTAGTGTTTACTATCTATACTAAGTTGCACAATATTACTTTAAAACATCAAATGATTTTTTTCATTAAACTCTCCTATCCCTTCTACCCTTAGAAACTGAAATTTCATACAGAGTAATGAGATTATGCTCACAGCTTAGGCTATGATTCTACACATGAGGCATTATATTAATTTTTTTTCCCCTGAGCATTAGATTTACTTAAAAACCACTTTGTGTAAGATACTCTGTGATACATTTTAATATGAAAATGTACCTACTTGAGACTAACAATAATGGACCAGATTTTTCCTGTACAATTTCTCTGCAAACCAATACATGCTGTACAGTTTGTCCTTAAAATTTCCACTGAACCATAATTTTCTTAGTGTACTACATCTGACAGTACTGTGGGTCAAAGGACACAGGGTTCTACCAGACAATTATTGTTGCACTTTCCATTGGATTGAAAATAAATGGAAGAGAAAGAGAAAGAGAGATGTAGATTTAAGGGCGTTCCAACTACTTGGTCATCAGCAGTCTTAAAAACAATTCATGACAAACGCCAGATATAAACTTAAATATAAAATAAAATTACTAGTAAAAACTAAAATACAGGTGATTACAAATGATTCATCGGGTTTTGACGTCTTACAGCTTCCAAAATGTAATGCCCACCCACTTGTACTAATAAACAATTGAAAGAGCATACTTCAGAGTTTTGTTTATGCCATTGCAGATTTGGATGTGACTTGCTAAGTGGCAGGGCGATAACAGTTTAAAAATGGCAACTAATCAACAGAACCAACAAACTCAACTGACACCATGACTGATCAACGACATCATCCACCACCACTACAGAGTTCATCACTCATAACATTCACCATCACTTGCTACCAGGGGGCACTCAGGGCTTAGGTCATGTTTGTCCTCTGGTACTTCAGTAATTTCACTCGCTGTTACTGCCACTGGCAGGCAGCTTTCATTTATCACCACAGAATGCACAGGTGCATCTATGCGGTACTGCAGCAATGAGGTTTTGACCTCAATACTTCCGGTGGGGTTTTTTAGTGAGTAGGCTGCCCGGGTTCGAAGCCCGGGTAGGAGTCTTAGACGTAAGTAGCCTTTTTCCCCACCACAAAAAAAAAAAAAAAAAAAAAACAGAACGGTAAAGTGAATCGTCACAACGTTCGGATATGGGGCACCGTAAATCCCAGTGTTACAATGGAGATTGAAAGAGATTCTCCTAAGATTAATGTCTTCTGTGCTGTGTCACGTAGCAACATTTACGAGCCCTACTTTTTTCCTGGAAAAATGTGATGGGTATGAGGTAACTACATATGCTACAAAACTGGATCTTTCCCAGACTGATGGCTGATATGCTGCACTTCATATTCCAACAGGACGGAGCTCCACCTCATTGGCATATTAAAAGTGTGTTGCCATCTGAACGAGGAACTTCCAAACAGATGGATCGGGCGATGTGCTCAGGATGATTTGGCACCCTAACGGTGGCAGGTAGGTAGGTAGGTAGGTAGGTAGTGGGGTTTACGGGCCCGTCGACAACTAGGTCATTAGGGCCCGAAGTCCAATATAAAAACAAAGAAATAAAACCTCACCCCTTTAAAGCTAAAAAGTGAAAGTTAAAATACCTAAAAATGAACATTAAAATTACTAAAAAGAGAGCTAAAACCGCTAAAAAAGGAAAATTAAAAACCGATAAAAACTTACATTACAAAAAACATAAAACTGGTTACTGTTAAAAAGGGTAAAAACACGAGTAAAACATCCTAAAAGTATATTTCCGCCAAGATAAAAGAAACCTTACACTTGCTTACCAAAATCGATATGCGCAACAAACCGCAGTACTGTATTTACAGCTACTGGATCGTTGCCTAACACGGTGCACAGTGTAAGACCCAGGCCAAAGGACTGGCGCTCACGAGCATACCGCGGACAATCAGTAAGGACAGGTGCAACGGAGAGTAGGACATTGCACGTCGCACAGAAAGGCTCCGGATCACCACGCAAAAGGTGTGCATGCGTGGCTCGAGTGTGGCCTATCCTCAGGCGGGTTAAAATCACCTCCTCACGCCTGGAATCCCTGCAAGATGTTTGCCAGGGTTGTACCGTGTCCTTGATTGTCCATAACTGAGTGCCAGCTAACGCTTCCCAAGATTGCTGCCAGAGAGTAAATAGATGGCGGCGAAAGTACTTCTGCACATGTATATAGGGTAGCGCACGGGTGGAATATTCCGGAAGGGGACATGCAGACTTCGCAGCCGCATCCACCGCCTCGTTGCCCGGAATACCCACATGACCTGGGATCCACGTAAAAACGAACTGGTATCCGCGAGATAACAACTGAGATAAAAGTGTCTGTATTCTAATAATTAATACCGAGTAGCCAACAAATTGTTGCAGCGCCTGAAGGGCGCTCAGCGAGTCGCAACACACAATAAAATGTTCAGGAACTGAACGGGAGATAAAAAGTAAGAAATAAAAGATGGCAAACAGCTCGGCGGTAAAAACTGAACTGGAAGGCGGTATGTGTGAACGTCACCGTTGTATATAAATGCGGAACTCGTCGTACTACCCAACTGGGAGCCATCGGTGAATACCAGAGTGTAAGTCCGATATCGGCCCAGAACTGCGGTGAAGAGTTGACGGAACACCGAAGGAGGGGTAGCAGTCTTTGCACAGCCCGACAGCTCCAGGTCAAAGCGTGCACGCTGGAGTTGCCAGGGAGGACAGTGGCCAAGTGAATGCCGCTCTACAACTGGCAGTCGGAGGGCGTTTGCGACAAGCAGTTCTCGAAACCTGATGCCACTTGGACGGGAGATTGTTTTATTCCGCATATAACGGTGCGCGAGGTCTGGACGCAATACAGGTGGAAACGAAGGATGACCAGGATGAGCGGCCAACCTTGCCACGTAAGAACAAAGTAACAACGAGCGTCGAACAGACAGTGGAGGTTCGCCAGAATCAGCATACAGACAATCCACTCTACTTGTGCGGAAAGCCCCAGTAGCGAGACGGATACCAGTGTGATGAATTGTGTCTAAAAGGCGGAGTTTAGAGGCTGATGCAGAGCCATAGATAAAACAGCCGTAGTCTAATTTGGACCGGACCAGTGAGCGATACCACCTCAACATTACCGTGCGATCGCCTCCCCAAGATGCCCCAGATAGGACCCTGAGTACCCGAAGCGAACGACCGCAGGAAGCACGAAGGTGACGTATATGGTGCTCCCATGTGAGTTTGCTGTCGAGGTGTAAGCCCAAGAACTTCAGGTGCAGAACAAATGGAGGACGTGTGCCACGCAAATGAAGATCAGGAGCGGGGTGTACACCACGGAGTCGGTGAAAGTGGAGACACTGTGTTTTCGTAGGGGAAAACCGAAAGCCGGTGCGAGACGCCCACTCGGCGATGGATGTTATGGTCATCTGCAGTTGACGCTCGATGTGCTCCAAACTATAAGAGCGATAGTATATCGCAAAGTCGTCAACATACAGCGACATCGGGATTCCGCTACGAACAGCGCTGGTGATGCTATTAATGGCAACGGCGAAAAGCGTAACGCTGAGAATCGACCCCTGGGGTACACCATTCTCCAGAACCTTCTCTTGGGAGAGCGTGTTGCCTATGCGGACACGAAAACGGCGAATTAGTAAAAAGCTAAAAATAAAAAACGACAAGTTACCGCGTAAACCATAACCGTGCAAAGCACGCAGGATGCCGTAGCACCATGTAGTGTCGTAGGCCTTCTCCAGATCAAAGAAGACACCCACAAAATGCTGCTTCAAGAGGAATGCATTCTGTATGTAGGCCTCCATGCTTGTCAGATTGTCGACACTGGAGCGATGGCGACGAAAACCGCACTGGACATTACTCAGCAGGTTATTCGTCTCTAGCCACCACACTAAACGAGTGTTGATCATACGTTCGAGGGTCTTGCAAACGACACTCGTTAGGCAAATAGGGCGGTAGCTAGAGGCAAGTACCCGGTCTTTCCCGGGCCGAGGTATAGGGATGACGATACCCTCGCGCCAGGAAGACGGGTAAACCCGCTGGAGCCAGATTCGGTTATAGATGCTCAGCAGGAAGGAAAGAGCCTGAGGTGGAAGATGAAGCAACATTATCGGTGGATGTCATCAGGACCGGGAGAAGAATCGTGCGCGAGAGACAAGGAGTGCATCAGCTCTGCTATGCTAAAAGGCGTGTTGTATGGCTCACTACCGTCGCTGTTAAAATTAAGAGCTATCCGCTCCGCATATTCCTTGATAGCTAAAAACGACCTATCGTAACTTTGGGTTTGGCTGGTAGCCGAGAAGGAATCGGCGATAGCCTGCTCGCTGGTGTAATAAGAGCCCTGTACGGCAAGGCCGGGAATAATCGTCCGGTGACACTTGCCGTACATACGCCGAACCGCAGTCCACACCCTTTGTGTTGAAGTGCGTCGAGAGATGGAAGAGACGTAAGTTACCCAGGATGTGCGTTTTGCACTGCGAAGTACAAAACGCGCCCGGGCACGCACTCGCTTAAAGGCAATAAAGTTCTCTTCCGTAGGATGTGCACTGAAAACTCGCAAAGCCCGTTTGCGGGCTTTAACAGCCAAACGACATTCCTCGGACCACCAAGGCACAGGAACATGAGGTGTAGTAGAACCGCGAGGAATGCTGGAATTTGCTGCAAGCAGGACAGAACATGTAAAATACTCCACCATGTTGTCAATGATGGTAAAACCATCGTCGGTAAGGTGAATGAAGGAACGAAATTTCCTCCAGTCAGCCTTGGAAATAATCCAGTAAGGGTATCGTGTTGGAATAGGATGGAAACCAGATATGTGAATGTTAATGGGAAAATGATCACTGCCAAAGAGGTCGGAGAGCACCGACCAATCAATGAGTGGTACCAATGACGGGCTACAGAAGCTAACGTCTAAGGCGGAGTACATACCATAGGCAGATGATAAAAAGGTAGGGGCACCAGTGTTCAACAAAAGGAGGCCGGACATATCGCAAACGTCTCCTACAAGGCACCCGCGAGCATCGTCAGTGTCGGAACCCCATGAAGAGTGTTTGGCATTCAGATCACCAAGGAAGATAAAGGGTGGCGGAATCTGAGCCAAAAGAGCTCGAAGGTCGTTCTCGTGTACGACACTGACCGGTGGCAGATAGACATTGCAAATTGACAGACTCAGGCCCTGCAACTGGACACGCACAGCTACAGCTTGCAGCGGCGTGTTTAGCGGGATGCTTGTGGCAGAGATGGAATGCGCCACCAGAGTTGCAACACCACCGCTTGCTCGTCGATCAGCTGCAGAGTCATGCCTAAAGGCCGAAAAACCACGAAGATGTAATGCGTGATTAGGGTGCAAATGTGTTTCTTGTAGGCAGACGATTGATGGAGAGCGTTGCGCAACGAGATGCTGTATGTCCGGAACACGTGCCCGGAACCCATTAACATTCCACTGGATTATTTCCATGGTAAAGAAGAATTAGGGATTCGTCTTCATCTTTTTCTTTTTCATCTTTACCTTAACCGACTTTGGACGGGGTAGGTTAATTTCGTCATCCCCTAGTGACTCCTCGGATGTACGGGAGTCTGAAGATCCCCTGCGGCTTGCGGAACGGGAGCGGGAGCGGGACTTCATTGATGACGTGTGGCTGCTGGCGCGAACAGCAGGCCTAGAGGAATGGCTATCAACAGGCTGGCTACGACTTGTGAGCTGGTGTCTGCACGGCTGTAGATGTTGTAGCTTGTGCAGGTGTGGCACGAGACAGTGGAACGATACTCGCTGGTAGGTCTGTCTGTGTGGAAGCATCTGATACAGGGACATGCTGTATCGCTACGGTGTTGACAGGAGCGCGTCGGGCAGCCAAGGCATAACCTGTGGTGGTCGCAGGTTGCAGCTGCTCAAAGCGACGACGCGCCTCTGGAAATGTAAGATGTTCTTTCACGCGTAGCTCCTGTATACATTTTTCATCCAGAAACTTCGCACACTGACGCGAGCTAGATGGATGACCGGCTCCACAGTTAACACAATGAGGGTCACGGGTACAAGCCGTGCCCTCATGGGGTGATAGGCCACAACGCTCACAAACGGCAGGATGGTTGCACGCGGTCTTAGTATGTCCGAACTTCTGACACTGAAAACAGCGCATAGGGTTTGGGACATATTGACGTACGGCGGCACGCTCGTGCCCGCAGAAGATGTATTCGGGCAACTGTGTGCCCTTAAAAGTGAGGAAAACCGTACGTAAATCAATCACTTTACCATCCTGCTTTCTTGTCAGACGGTACGCTTGACACACACGCTGGTCGGAGAGGCAAGTAACAATCTCCTCGTTTGACAAACCGTCCAGACTGGATGTGGTGACAACTCCTCTGCATGATAATTATTATTTATTTATGCCAACAAACTTACTGTTGGTGTTTTTAAACACACAAGCCGTGTGTGGGCAAAGTTTAAGAGGTAGAACTGGAACTTAAAAATTCAATGCCACAACTGGGATTTGAACCACAGACCTTCCGCTTGCCGGGCGGACGCTCTAACCACTGAGCTATTGTGACAAACTGCCAGAATGGCATTAAATTCTCAAGCCAGTTCGTATTTCTCCTGGTAAACCACAAAGGCAGTCTCACATCAGAAACAATTACCCCAATGGTGACTTACTATTGTAAGTACTTTATATCCCAGGCAGGATTAAATAATCTTCACATGGTAATTATTATTTATTTATGGCAACAAACTTACTGTTGGTGTTTTTAAACACACAAGCCGTGTGTGGGCAAAGTTTAAGAGGTAGAACTGGAACTTAAAAATTCAATGCCACAACTGGGATTTGAACCACAGACCTTCCGCTTGCCGGGCGGACGCTCTAACCACTGAGCTATTGTGACAAACTGCCTTTGTGGTTTACCAGGAGAAATACGAACTGGCTTGAGAATTTAATGCCATTCTGGCAGTTTGTCACAATAGCTCAGTGGTTAGAGCGTCCGCCCGGCAAGCGGAAGGTCTGTGGTTCAAATCCCAGTTGTGGCATTGAATTTTTAAGTTCCAGTTCTACCTCTTAAACTTTGCCCACACAACACCAACAGTAAGTTTGTTGGCATAAATAAATAATAATTACCATGTGAAGGTTATTTAATCCTGGGATATAAAGTACTTACAATAGTAAGTCACCATTGGGGTAATTGTTTCTGATGTGAGACTGCCTTTGTGGTTTACCAGGAGAAATACGAACTGGCTTGAGAATTTAATGCCATTCTGGCAGTTTGTCACAATAACTCAGTGGTTAGAGCGTCCGTCCGGCAAGCGGAAGGTCTGTGGTTCAAATCCCAGTTGTGGCATCGAATTTTTAAGTTCCAGTTCTACCTCTTATCCTCTGCATGAGTTTAGAGATTTATGTGGGGCTACCCGGATGGGGTAGGAGCCCAACAAAGTGGCTTTCAACAATTTCTGGCACTGGTCTGCGGTGGTCACTTCTACCAAAAGCGTACCGTCTCGTACTCGGGTGGCGTTTTTAACCAGGCCACAAATCCTGTCGAGTTCTTTCTTGATGTAAAAGGGGCTCAGATCCTTCATCGTTTTCCTTTCACTGGCCACGGTCATGACTAGAAAACTGTCGAAATGGGAGGGTTTACGCGGATTCATGCTGAAATCGGACCCCCATCCGGAACCGTCGGCGTCAGCCTGCCATCCGGGGGTCAAAGAAAAGAAAGACACCAAAATCTCCACGGTCTGTGCCGCCATGAAGACCCCTCCATGACTGATCTCAAAGCGTACTTCAGAGGGGCTACACTCCGATCTCCACTGCTTGTCCGCATGGGTAAACCGTTCACCACGTGACACCCCGGTTTTATGCCCCCACCACAGGAATAACCGCCTGTGGCTCCCCGCTTTAGCCCACCCTGCCTCAACGGAGTCAGCGTGGATTCAGGGGACTTCGAGTTGATTACACCGGGGTTCCGTCAGCGGTAACACGTCCGGCCGGTGATACTAACCCGACGGCACGCGACCGTCGGGAGATTAACACCGGCCGTGCCCTCAAGGAGCTACGTGGGTGTACATGACGTGTGGACGGGCTTCGCACCTAAGGCTACACATGGGGGCAGTGTGAAGGGTCCGCCTAACCTTCGCGCCTGAGACCTCCGAAGAGCACACAAGTCGGGGGCCGCGCCGAAGACCGTGGGACAGGACCACGGAGATAGGAAAGATCCCTGCTGGTGAGACAGGAGTTATAAAATTAAGGCCTTACGAACTAATAATCTTAATAAACCTAGAAGAGGAAGAGGGTGATATAAAAAGCAACATAAAACGCTGCATGTGGCACAGTTAATGAATGTGAAGCGGTGAAATGATGGTGAGGAGCTCGGGGCCCCGGGTGTGCCAAACCCGGACCTACCGTGGTAGGTTCCCCTGGGGGAGTTTGATTTCGGAGTCCTCTTCTCCTAGATGAGTTGTCGACCAAGACTACCGAGCCTCATCTACCCGTTTGGAATGTTCTTAGCTTCCCCTCACCTCTTGCCTACCAGTGGTCACAAAGACTCACTTAGTAGGCCGTCTGGATCGGGTACTGAGCCCCTCTGCCACGGCAAGGCGACACCCCTTCGGAGGGGCCCTAAAGGTGGCCCCCAAGGTCTTCCGACCTTACACTTTTTGACTTGTTTCTTTGGGAATACGTGAAAGATAATGTGTATGTACCACAGGTGTCCCTGTGACATTGTCTTTGGTCGAAATTCAACAATTTGGTAACAAACTTTGCTGCTACATGTTTCATCCCCAAAACATGAAAAAAATTGTTTGGTAGGAGGCAAAGGATAAGCTGACATCAGCAACCTCTATGATGGTGATTCGGTGATTTTCCAGAACCATTTCCTTTACTTCTTCCACATTCTCATCAGTAATTGATGTGTTAGGGCATCCAGGGCGGTCGTCATCTTCAACATCTTCTCGGCCTTTTTTGAAGCATCTGTACCACTTGTAAACTCTTGTCTTACTCATAGTAGATTCCCCAAAAGCCATAGTCAACATTTCAAATGTAGTACTGCACTTTATTCCATTTTTAAAGCAAAATTTAATACAAATTCTTTGATCCATCTTTTCCGAAAGCAAAATTTTGCCAAAATTTGCAGAACACTTGTAAACACATATAAACTTTTCGACTGTCAACAATAAACTAAATATTCAAAATAGCTGAAAATGGAAACATACATCAGGAATGTGTGTACCAACAGGATAAAAAAAAGTTTTGAAAATTGGATGTATAAAGCCTACAAAATTTAAAAATTACGATTACTTTTTGATCACACCTCATACATGAATTGTCGTGCACGATGGCTTCACAGTTGATGCAGGGAGCCTCCCTGTTACATAATTCACTTGTGTGTCCACTTAAACCATCTCAGTAGGTTCAGGATGAATGGCCTAACTTCAATCAATTCATATCCTGCCTTCATCCTTTGTGGGAGATATACCTGATCAAAGGTCAAGCTTCAATTCACCTTTTTCTTTGTGATGAACCCAACAAACACAGTTAACATCTTGTTCTTCCAGATTTTCCTTAATCTCCTCATTGCTTAGTCTGTCTAATGCACGGATATTAACCACACTGTGTGAGGAGTTGAATGTTCTATGCAGGTCAACACATACTGGATAGTTGGCTAACATGTTTGCTTTCTGCATCTTTGCTGCTTGGTCTGCTGAATGAGCTTCAACTACGAGTGTGCCATTGCAAATCTAATGCATGACTTCACTGGACCAGCTATCTTATCCAGGCCCTTCTAGATTGTAAATGGGCTCAATGATAAAAACTTTTTAGCTTCCTCAGTTCCAGAAATGATAAGTAGGGAGGACCAAACACTCGACTACTTCCTTTATACTAACTTAGTATTTTTGGTTTGTTTCTTGACATGTGTCATGGCGATAATATCCTCCACCATTGTAAATGTCTCCCATGGCATGCTCACATTCTGGGTGCCACCCCGGGTTAGTTGAGAGTCCTGGCCTGGACCTTGCTCACTCTAGGTTCACACCTCCCATTGTATAGACAGAGGGACCCAATTACCTTCAGGAGTGCATTAGCTCATGCAGTGGACCCTCCCCGGGACTGACCTTTATCAGCAAATACAAACACAGGTCCTACATCAGGGGAAGACAGTTATCGCTGCTGTGACGTCAGCTCACTCAGCTCACATGCTCCCATCGAAGGCCATTTGAATGTGTAACGTCACAGCGGAGAAGAGGAAATGGTGTGCGTGACATCGTAATTTTAATGCTGACTGTTTCAATTACGGAATAGTCACAGATTATAAATAATTACATTTCAACTTTATGCCATATATATATATATAAATTCTAGTTTATGTGAACAGTCATGTTATAACGCAAATAGAACAGAAATTATAACTACTTTGCCTGAGATAGAGGAGAGCTATACAGAACAATTAGGTGGACATTTTCCGACATTTGCCATTTCGCTTTTCTTTAACTAGTTTGTCAATGTTAGGGCATAATGTAAGGCACATTTGTAACAGAAGACTCCATGTTAGATTGTGATCTGACAATATGCTTTGGGATTTTGACTTAGAAAGGTTCATAATGAAAAGAATTGTTCACACACATACGTAGAACCAAACATATATAATATCCATGCAACAAGGGCATACAACCTCAGAAATCTGGTTTGAGGAACATTCTTATAAAAATCAGTCAAGTCTTCCTTGTGTTTATATTTGTCCTTCAGCAAATCGTCGCACTGTAAATTTATCAATTCAATTTGCTACCTGCTAGAAATATTGTTAACATCCAATGAATACGAGGTTGCAAAGACCTGAAATGTAGTTGATAATGTTTCTACATCTTGAAGCCTGGTCTCAAACTGGTGTGAAACATGGGGAACTGAACACAAACACAAAAACACAACACTACGTCAACAAAAACACAAAATAAACACAAAAATTCGTACTAAGGCTGTTAAGATCCCTCACACAACAAATAAAAACCCTCAGACTAGGCTGAAGAGGGTTCCCCCTAAATAGCCCGGGCATGTTGTAAACATGCCCAAATAACATTTTTCATATTCATTCAGTTTCGTGCAAGTAGTGCCGCTGATCTAGGCAGCATAGCAATACACCGCTCTCGCTGACGTCACACGAACGTACAAGGTGGCTCTTCGTTTAAATACGTCACATGGCCCGAAGTTGTCTTCCCCTGTCCTACATGATAACCGGGACTGGGAATTATGCGGTTACCCACTCACCCTTTGTGTCTCCCTATCCACGAACAACCCACACGAAAGGTATCCATCAGACTGTGTTCAGGGAGATATAATTTTGGAGAATCAAGGAAAATTGAAGCTATTAACAGTGAAGCAACAGAATCTAAAATAAGAAAAAATTAGAAACTAAAAGCTTCACTTAATAATACTGCAAGTTCTTCGAATGCTGACTAGTTTCCAGAGGTTAAATTATTAAAACAATTAAATTGACCTATAGATTTAATGGTTTGGGAAAAGATATTCATTTTAAAAAACAGGAACCAGGTTATGAATTTTGAAATACCACCAATAGATTGTATTTATAGGTTTTTGTTTTCAGAGGTTGGTGACAAATAGATCTTTTAAGTTGAGCATCAGTAACTATGGTAACTTGTTTGAATAGCTTTGAAAAGAAGTTGGATATAACTTGAAACTAGTCAGCGTTTGAAGAACTTGCAATATTACCAAGATAAGTGAAGCTTTTAGTTTCTAATTTGTTCTTATTTTAGATTATAATTTGGGAGGTTGTAACTGGAATTGTGTGTTAAAATGCACTAGAGAAAAGACTTATGCCATTATTGAATATGCCGAGTTATTTAAACATAACAAATGTAAATATTGTATACGATTCCACTTAATGTATACAAAGGATATAGAAAGTGAAACTTTTCAAATGTTTTATAAGTAAATGAGTACAGACACTTATAGTTTCACTTATACTTACACTATGGGACAAAAATAAGGTTAAGTGAAACTATATGTGTCTATAAGTCGACTCATTTACTTCTAAAACACTGTATAAGATATTTAATTATCAAAGTTGTATTCTTTTGCTTGATGTCCTAAATCTATGCACATTGAAAGGAAATATGTTCAAGGTCGATCATGATCATATGATCGACGCATCATTATCGAATCCATGAATAGCCATTAATTGCGGTTGATATGTCCGTAACTATGAAAACAATTACCCCTATAGAGAGGTAAAGAATGATTACTACTAGCGTTGGCCAAGAAGGGTTCCAAAATTGCTCAAACAACAAAACAAAATATCCCCTGTGAAACAGTTAAAAGGTTAATCAAAAACATCTTCACAAAAAAAATATGATGAATATCTTGCTTCTTCTGAAAAACTTAATTGGATCTCCAAAATAAACTTAAAGCAATTCCAGATCTACCAAGAAAATCATAGGTTGCAATGTTCTGATTAATCTTAAGCCATGATTGTCTGAGTGAACATTTGTTCAAGATTGGATTAATGACTTCCCCACAGTGCTGCTTACGTGAAAAAATGACTTAATGAACATTGATCACCTAATTGTATGTGAAATTCTCCAAAATCAAGAAATCTAGTCTCTAAATATTGGGAGGCAAGAAGAAGAATGATTTTATTATCAAATTCTGAGCATTAGACACACACACACACACTACTACTAGCATTGTATGCATTGCAATAGGCGGTTACATATTGGTGCAATCAAACAGAAAAGTTGTCAGTGATCCAACAACATTGGATATTCCACAAAGGAATGTCAGATTGAATACAGCACAGGAATATATGATATATGTAGTGGTGTCATGAATGTTTTTAAATATTAAAGAAAGAAAAGATAAAGATATTTCTCTGACAAAACCTGAAAGTTTGCATGGGACTTGGTGTTGGGACTTGAATATATTGCTCATTATAAAAGTATGAAATAGATTGTGAATATATTGCAAACTAACGATAATAAAGTTGAATTAGCTGAGGATCTGAATTATTACCACAAATAGTGATACCTCACTCTTATTTGTCTGTTTGCACCCTTAATGCCCTGAAGATAAGAATACACAAAAACTGCTACAAGGTGAAACACATATATGAACCAAAGTTGATTGGACATTTAGCATATACCCTCTCACCCCTTAGAAGAATCCAATTGAGAGTTTGGTTTGGAACCCTGGGTGCGCCAAACCCATACTTACCATAGTAGGGCCCTGGGAGGAATTAATGGAAGAGCATTGCGCAGAATATCAACTACAAAACTTAAGAACATTTGCAGTAGTTTGAAATTGTTTTAATGTGTGAAAGTGAGATACATGTTAAAGAAGCAGTTAGAGCTTCTAAAATGATATTTCATAATATTCTCAAATTATCATAAGATCTTGCTGTGTTTAATGCAGAGACAGAGTGATTTTTTACACCACTGCCAATATAGCCAAGCATTGCTGATGCAAAAGAATGAATTTTGCAGACATGGAGAAACATGTTGAATTAAGAGGTAGAACTGGAACTTAAACATTCAATGCCACAGCTGGGATTTGAACCACAGACCCTCTGCTTACTAGGCAGGTGCTCTATCCATTAAGCTACTGTGACAACCTGCCAGAATGACATAGAATTCTCAAACCAGTTCGTATTTTTCCCGGTAAACCACAAAGGCAATCTCACATCAGAGACAATTACCCCAATGATGACTTACTATTGGAAGTACTTAATGTCCCAGGATTAATTAACCTTCAGATGGTAATTATTTTTTATTTGTGCCAACAAACTTACTGTTGGTATTTTTAAACACACAAGTCATGTGTGGGCAATGTTTGAGAGGTAGAACTGGAACTTAATTCAATGCCACAGCTGGGATTTGAACCACAGACCCTCCGCTTACTAGGCTTACTGCTAAATGACCAGTGAAGGTCATTTAGCAGAGCCCTTTGCATCACAAGTGAGCATTACAGTCATCCACTGCTTGGATTTTGTACCACCATGACATGGCTCATCTTTATAGGTCAGGGTTTTGTTTGGTAGCAGATTAAAAAGAAGGCCAGTTTCATCTGCATTGTAGATGTCCTTAAAGTGATAGCATTTCACCACCTCATGTAATTCACCCTTCCATTTGGCAACAGTGTTGTCTACGCTAGCCACTGGGACTCTCCCCAGAAACAGACTTGTAAACCAATTTACGTTTTTTCTTAAAGCAATCAATCCAACCGTTCAATGCCTTGAAATTATCAGTCCTAAGTTTAGCAGCAATGTAGAGGGCTCTCTCCTTTACATGTGTGCCATTGATGGAAGAGTTTGCCATCTGAGCTTGTTTGAATCACGTTGAAAGAAAAGTTCCTAGTTCTTCTAGAGGTGATGTTTCTAATGATTCCCTTTCCTTAGAGAAAGTGGCACAGCTTGCCAAACATTTCCTGATGTTACTGCATTGTTTCACTATGGTAATGTAGTGGTTTTTAGGAATACATTTTAGCAATGTATCGATGCAGCAATGAATCTTTTCCGCAGGGTGTTATGGGTACAAGCAGACAAATAAGGGCGAGGTATTATTATTTGTAATAAATATACAGGTTCTCCACTGATTCAATTTTATTGCCATTAACTTGCACTAGATTCATTCACACTTTTACAATGAGTAGCAGTTTCGATTCCCAAAGCTATTGCAAACGAGAACTTTCTAGGTTCTTAAGAGAAGTATCCTTATTCCTCTCTTTCTTTAGTATTTGAAAATACTCATATGACTACGTGTATCAAATATTCCCATGCTGTATTTAGTTTGACATTCTTTAGTGGTATATCCAACAATCATTGAATTATCAACAAATTTCCAATTCGGTAGCATTAACATGCAACTGTCTCTTACGACGTATATATCGCTAGTATTGATTCATTACCTCTCTATAGGGATAATTGTTTATTTCCCTAGTTACGGGCATAGTAACTGCGATTGATTGGTTATTTATCAATTGGACTGTGATGCGTCGAACATATGGTCATGATCGACCTCAAACATATTTCCTGTCCATTCACAAGAGATTTGGTATGCAGATTGAGAAATACAATTTTAATAATTACATTGTGTATATGATATTTACATGTGTTATGTCTAAACAACTTGGCATATTGAATATTGGCATTAATCTTTTCTCTGATGCATTTTAACACACAATTCCTATCACAGTATTTAAAATTGATAAAGATACATTAAGATGTGATGCTAAATCAATGTGCATACCTATATGGGCATCAACTTGCACAAGAATGTCTGTTTTCTCAGAGATAATTTGTTCCACCACTTTTTAGCTGGACTCAGAGCCATTACTAAAAGCTGAATCATAAAATCTGATCTGATCTGAATGCCAACATAAACAAACCACAAAAGGGTATAACGGAAACACCACAGAACAAGTACCAGCTGTTAAACAACACATTGTGTGTGAGCGGAACATAGTAGCAAATATATAACCTGCGTGTAAAAAGTTTGGTGAAAGGTCCCATATTTTAAAAACCACGCTGGTGAGGATGAGGTGCCTGCTCATAAACATTGAGGCACATCTCAACAAACGCCTCCTGTGATGCAAATCACTGCAGTGAAGTGGTGGTGCATGCTGCAACCAAGCTAAAGGGGTTAGCGTGAGAACTTGTGTCTTTGCAACATGGAGTGCAAAATGGAGCACTATTGTTCACATTTGGAAAAGCGGAAGATTTGTGTGCAGTTTGTACCGAACATGCCGACAAACAAGCAGAAGCAAACTCAGATGGAAACATCTGGAGATTTCTTCGACATGTCTGACCGGAATCTGCAATGTTTGGAAACCATCATTACAGGAGATGAGAGATGGTACTACCAATTCTATCCGGATACCAAGCGACAGTCAATGGCATGGTGTTCATCATCTTCCCTGTCTCCCAAAAAAGGTTGGCTGACAAAATCCAAGAATAAGACAATGTGACCACAGTGCTTTGAACAATTCCACAAGAAGCGTTTGCTGACAGTTTCCAACAGCTTTACAACCGATGTCAGAAGTGTGTTGAAGCCAATGGCGATTACTTTGAAGGCCAGTAAAGGTATGTTGTTTGTAACTCATGTTCCTATATTTCCTGAGGCCATTAGCCAAACTTTTCAGACACACCTTGTATACGAAGATGGCTGATTGAAGACGATTAAGCGCAATTGTGATGGCAACCAATGCATGCTTGTGAAAATGGAAATTCGAACAGAAGTAGAATGATGCAGTCAGTGCTGATAGTGGCGGCGCCATGGCTGAGTGGTTAGCGCGCTCGCCTACCACCTAGGCAGCCCAGGTTCGATCTGCATATGGTATTCGTGGTGGATGAAGCAGCGTCAGGGCGGGTTTTCTCCGGGTGCTCCGGTTTCCCCCGCCATCTCATTCCACCAGTGCTCCATCTTCATTCCATGTGTCATCAGTGTCACCGCCTGCGGTGCCGTAGTAGTAAAAGCGGGCGTTAAACACTACAACAACAGTGCCGATGGTGCACTATCACCTGGATTGTGATGTTGCTGTATCTTGCTTATAACTGAGGTACTAAGTACTGCAGTGTATAAATATTCCTGTGCAAGGGTGAGGAAAACATAAAATCAGAGAGCTTAAAATTGGAGACATTTTTATATTTCTTAAATGGACATTAATTTGGGACTTTAAATTAATGGTGCACAAAGCAAGAAAACATACATTCTGTGAGTGTAAAATAGAGGTTCCACAGTATATCCTTAAAATTGTAATTTTGTATAATCCTGCTCTAGTCCATCACAATCACAACCTAATTTAATTTCGTCTTTTAATTTACATATCATAGATGTTAACTTGTGCATAAATTATGATCACCGTCTTGCTAAAACGCACCTGTTAGGTCTTACATTTCACTTATGCATTATTAAATTTTTCTTTCTTGCTTTCATTTTTTCAGGTGCTTCACATTTTGGAAATTTTTCATGTTTAGTTACAAGAATAAACACACACTGCAATCAAGAACAGGATTGACATTTCGCAAAGAGAGAGATAGGCAACATTGCCTCTTATCGTAACAATATGGATAGTGCTTTATCAACTAGTTTTAGTTGGTTCCCAAGCATGCTCAGTTTTTCACTTGGCTGTGCTATCTTCATCACTATTCTGGCAAATAACCATACAAATTAAATTATCAATACATAGGCAATCTCTAAAACCAAAAAGGTGGGTCAATTAATAACACTACATAACACTCTAAACTAATAAAATGATCTAAAATAAAAACAAATTAGAAACTAAAAGCTTCACTCATCTTAGTAATATTGCAAGTTCTTTGGTGCTAACAAGTTTCGAGTTGACTCCAACTCATTCTCAAAGCTATACAAATCACGCTTTTAATTTCTAATTTGTTTTTACTTTAGATTCTTGTTGCTTCACTATTAATAGCTTCATTATTTTCTTATTTAATAAAATGATGTTCCCGGGTTTATTGGCTGTGGTACAGTCGATGTGTAAACACTGACGTTTTGCCCACCATTCCGACGAGCATCATCAGAGAAATGTGGCTAGTTGTGAAAGGGTGCTCGTCAGGAGCGTCCGTCTTATATATGATGGGATGAGATCGCCCCCTCTCTCCCATTGGCTGCACCCAGCCAATTGTGGCCTGGAAAAGTCAGGTGTTTAAGTATCGACTGGACTGGACCAAGGAAAATAAACCCACCAGGAACATCATTTTATTGGATAGATGCTGGCTGTGAAAGCTTTAGCTCACACTCTAAACTGTTGAATGGACATAGCAAGCTGAGGCTAAAGAAAGGCACTATTTATACTGCAGCAACAGCAGAGGATAAGATGTGCAGTTCATGTTACTGCTATAGTTGCTGGCCAAGCAGCTATTACTCATGTGTTGCAATATTGGTAACAAAGATTTTGCATCTACTGTTACTATGGAAATGTCTTAGTTCTAATTAGCCTTTGTACTCGTTGCTGTGATGACCACTATGAGCCTATGACGTATCCATGCCCTCCCATTTATTTAAATCTTTCAGCCATACGGTTAGCAACTGCCAATCCCTTTCTTGATTGGCACTCATTATAATTGGTCAGATGGTGACAAAATTTAATAGGAAAACGCAAAAGAAACTTTAGGTTGAAAGAACAAATTGGCTGCAGCATAAACAGACTGATAAATCTGCAGCATTATATTATTTCTGGAGAGCTAACCATATCATACAAACATAACATTATTCAAACCAACCAATATGAATTAGAACTGGATGCTTTGAAAAATCGCATTATTAAATACCAGTCTTGATTATTGAATTTTCATTTGCTACCGCCAAGCCTTCTGTGGAAAATTTAATTCAACACCAAAACTGTAGCTGCTCCCAAAAACCACAACCTTAATACCACCATAAACCAGCCACAGAATTTTTGATGATAGGAAAGCTGAGTCTAGAAACATAAGTCAATAATAGTAAGTGATGAAAGGTAGAATCAGAACTGAAAAATTGAATGTCATAGTTAGGATGTGAATCACAGATCTTAGCCTCAAATGGATCAATTTGTATAAAACTGATAATGATGTGTTTAAAACAGTGGAGCATATTAATAAACTTAGTTGAAAACTATGTCAACATTTAAAAAACACATTTTGCTCCAACTTGTAATAATATTTAAAACAGTACTAGTTTCGAAGAGGGTCCTCTCCATCATTCAGCTGTTCAGTTGACATAGTTTTCAACTAAGGATCAATTTGTGTTTGTTAGAACAAGCAATTAACATTAATTGGCCTTATAACTCACTCAACTTTAAATTTAGTGCCAACTAAGTTTATGGAACTACCTGAATTGGCTACATAGGACTGTTCTCAGTCCATGATCCTAAATTTTCAGTTCTAGACTGCATTCCTTTCTGCGTACAACAAAAACAAAACCGCTCCTAATAATGATTGTGGCTGTGGCGGTCATAGTGGTGGTGGGGTGGTGGCAGTGATTATAATAAAGACAATGATAATATACCTTTATTGGACGTTTCAAATCTGTAGTTTCAATTATAATTCCAGATTCCTGATATTCTCTCAGAACCTCTTCTGTTTCAGTGATCTGGTATTCAGCTGTAACAAATAAAGGGTTGAAAGATTCAGCTTCATTCACTAAGAATACTTGCTTAAAAAATAAACTTTTGAGAGAGCTTCAACTGTGAACTGTTAATGCAGTTTGATTAAAATTCTAATTTTATGTATTAACAACTCTTAAAATTCAAAATAACTTAGGCAGTTTATTTATTTGACCACGGCCAGTAAAATCTTTCAGTGTATCAACATTTAGTTTTCTTTTTGTTCAGATTGCTTTAATGTTCTAACTGATATAACTTACTTCATAAATGGAAATAAGAATGCAGTACCTGGTATGATGCTTATGGTCTGTGAGGATACAACGCTATCTACAGAATTTTGCATCTGAACAACTTGCTGGGATTCAGTTGGTGGAGAACTTGAAGCAGCTGATGTTGAAACTACTTTCCCTCCCTCAGGTCCTCCTGGAGAGTTTGGATTTCTCATCACCCGAGGTGACTGTAAAAATTACTTATTATGATATGCCTTTATTATACTAAAGGATCTCAATATTACATTATGATCATTTCATTAAAATTAAGGCTTTTAGTGCTCAATTCCATTTAGTTAAAATTATTAATCCATTTTTATCTTTAAAGTATATATATATATACTGAACACTTTTATGTATGGAATGTTAAGGAATACAATTATGAGACAAAGCACACAAGGAAACACACATAAAAATATCTTAGGGAATAAAGAAAAAATAAAGCTACAGTGCATGTGGAGATTATTTATAGATGCAAGAAAAGAATAAAATAAAACTAGCTCTATAGAAATTCTGATCCAGGATAGAACTTTTTTCAATCAAGAATTTGAGATGTTTTTAAATTTCTCAATAAATTCCTCATTGTTTAAAAGAGAGAGCGGGAGAGAGAGAGAGAGAGAGAGAGAAAAGGGGGATGGCACATCAAGAAACTTTCAAATTTTATAGACTTATAATATACATATACTGTTATATAAATGATTTTATTTGTATTTTATAAATGTTAAATTTCTGTATTATTTTGAAATCTTTTGTAAATATGTTATATGATTGACTTTTTTTTTTTCATTTTACGGACTAAGATATAATATAAATAAGCCTCTATGCATCCAATATCTATTCATTTTTCTATAACAATCAAATATTTATCAATGCCACATTCCTACATTATAGCTTATTACCATAGATATTAAAAAGGCTTTCATCTATATGACATGTGAATAAGACACTGTTTTTAAAGCTTAAACACATACCATATCAATAGCATTCTTACAGTTGAAGCATAGTATAGTAAAACAATTACAAAGCTGTTAATAGAAGGAAAATGCATTTTTTTGACAGCTGGAGCAAAAATAGTGCTTCTGGTGGTCGCAATAAGCTAGCTGTAAACTACTACTGTTAGCAGACAGTTTATGCTATGATATAAAAATTGAAGGTACTGAAAATATTAAAATGAATACATTCCAAATGCCATGCGATAATCACTACTGCTTCTCCATATTTGTATTTCTAAGAGTCTGCTGTTTTATAAAAACATTTATAGTAATTTATGCAAGTGGTGATCAGAAGGTCACTTCTTTGCAGGGCTATTTTTCGTCTGAGTGTTTCTGAGCATCTGTTCAGCCTTCTTTAATATAAAACATGACAGTTAACATACAATAACATCCAATTATTTTTCCCAAAGCTGCCATGTTGTTTTAGAATAGCGTGTTAAAAAGAAAATAAGCTTGCAAGAGACTAAACTTAAGACAAACTTATCCATGGTACATAAAAATGTGCTTTTTAGTATTTGTCTTTAATATATATTTAATTTTTGCAATACTGTAAACAAAATAGGCTTATAAGACAAATATATCATGTACAAAGGTAGTATGGCTCCTGCAAAATTAGCAAAATGCTAAACATATGGTATTACAAATGCCAATAATATTAATGGTGACCATCAGCTTTCCAGTAACAGCTCACATGTCTATTTTGTGCTTATCCCTGATAATTTGGCAAATTCCTCTAATTGTCCTAACATTTGATAGCAACATATGCATTTCATATTTCCAATGATATTCGGCCAAATAAGCTTTCCCTCTCTGGAGCTTTCACACTTAGAGCCTTGCATTTGAGTAGGGTGGGAAAAAAATAATAAAGAAAATAAAAGTGAGCTTTGCAAATGTTTAACTACACTATGGTTAAGATCTCAATTCAGATGAGCACAGCTCAGTATAAAAATGACACTAATTTGTAACAAAAGCAATTCACAACCTGCTACAATTTCCAGTAACTGTACCTCACACAGATACAGCAACTGATAAGGACCAATTATGTAAGAATGCACAACACATTAACCAATCTGCTTTATAATTCATTGAAAACTTATTGGAATTTCTTTCACCTCCTATAAAAGCAATGCAGCACTTATTTCATTTTTACAACCAATATCATTTCTTTACAGTGAATTTTAGACCTTAGCTAGTACAAGTTTTGGATAAATATGTGTATAGTTTTTGCAAAAATTTGTATTTATTTATGTATTTATTTATTGTTAGATTTTATATTCTCTTACTTTTGAGGTTAGGCACGCTCTCATTTTTGCTGTTGGCATTAACTTGTTGGGTTCAGTATGCCATGACAACGGTGATTTGCTTTTAAACAGCCGAACTTCTTCCTGAAAGTGAGTATAACAACTTTTTAACTCTGCATAATAACCATAATATATCTATATATATATACTTACAACATTACATTTGTTGAATAGTCTTCATAAATGCAACTGATGATTTTCAACTTCCTTAGATAAATTCAATCCTGGAGTTACTTATGAAAATGAAGATATTGTGATGCATTTACCAGCAATTGTTTACCATACTACTGAAGGAATACATGGTCACCTCATTGCTGACCAATAAAACAAGAGAAGTTGAAGTCTATCCTTGACATAAAAGCTCTCTTGAATTCTTTTACATTAGACATCAATGAAGGTTGGGAAGGATGAACCAGAGTAAAAACAAGGAACTGATGAGGATTTGAACTAAAAGTTAAGAAAGGTATTTAAGGATATGGACTTGTAGCTTATAGAGAATACTAGTGTACAAAATCTAAATGAAAATGCTTCTTCATCTGCAAAATGGTAGACTTTGTGTGTTCATATGAGAGCTAGCCATTAGTATATCATTGGTTAAAATAAGAAGCTTAAAAGCCGTGAAGCACTTTTCATGCAAGGAGTCAAATTGCTAACATTTTTTAACTTCACTAACTTGAATTTCAGGTGATTCCAAGTGCAAAAAGACGTGGTCATCACCTTGTCAGCCAATTTCACCATTCTCAGCTTCTTTGAACCTGGTTTGCCTTTAAAACCTCAATGTTTTAATAATTCCTTTGTGTCAGCAGTAAAGTAGTGTATCCATGTTTCATGCAGAAACTCATAAGGATTGTGATGGAAAAGTGCCAAACCAGCCTCCGAATTGATCACATGATTGCATTTAATCTCCACTGGGAGCAAATGCAACACTCTTCTTACCAAGATTTTTCTAAGACCTAATGTTTCATGCAAAATTAAAAACACTAACTTGTGATACGTATGTGGCCTTCACTATTTTGTGAACTTTGATCTGTTGACCACTCAAAACCATATCATAGATTTTGTCAATCATTTCGGAGGAACTCACTTCCACTGGACGTTCCAAACAGTGCTCATTATTTGTGGATGTATGGCTATGTTTAAACTCATTTACCATGTTGTAAACAATCACAAATGCATGAGTAGATGAACTTTGTCCATCTTGGCTTTTATCTCTTTCAGTGTTGTCTTTTAAATAGAAGTGTTTAATCATTGTATGGAACTTATTTTTTCCCCATCTTTCTAAAAGAACACAATTGTCTATGGTAATGAAACTATGTGATGGATGTAGCTGAAACTTTAACTGCAGCCTAGTAAGAGATAGCGCTTACTAAGGACAAACCTTTTTCAATACTGCAAGTGTCATTACTTGAAAATATTACTGAACCCTAATATCTCTGAAAATTCACAATTAAACTGGCAATGTAATAAACAAACCACTGCATAAAACTATTGCAACAATGAAAAAAGCAGGGTATTATCATATTAAACGTAAAGACTGCAATTATATTTACTTTGACAGATGATGCACATACACATTATATCTAACAGTGCTGCACAACCTTGTCTCTTATGTGCTAAGGACATTGCCTTGTCACTCTACTCCACCTCCTTTGTTTTGTGCATAAAGATTTCCCCTTCACTCCATGTATTAGAGAGTTTTGTTCCTGACTCTCATGAATGCACCATAGCTTGGTGAAAAGTAAGTGGAGGCAAATCCGCTCTCACCTCTTTTGCATATGGTTGGGCATCACTGATTTACAATGACAAAAATTTGAACTTGGAAATGCTGCCAGCGGAAAGTTTCATGCAGTTCATTTGTCAAACACCCAATTGCAGCTGATGAGGGGGGAAAGGACTTTCAAATCATGTTCTGAGGAAAACTCAAGTAAATGAAGTTAAAGCTGTTAACAATTCAACTCCTTGCTGCTCTTGATATACTTTGGAAATCACAATGATCCTGAGATCCTTCAACACTGCATTTAATATTTAGCTTGAGATAAAACACTCTTGATTAATTTCATGTCTGTTTTTAATACTGAGGCTTTCACAGCTGATGTTATCTATGTTGAAAATATTTTTACTTTCTCTACTATGTGCTTACACTAAAGAGGGGAAGTTCACCCACAAATTAAATACTGAGATTTCAGCACAAATATACGTTTTAAGACTCCCTGAATCTAAAAAAAAGCATTTTCTAAAAAAGTTTATGCATCTGTCTATCTGAGGACAGAATTCAAAACAAAAAGTAGATTAGATACAAAATTTAGAAATCTGAGTTCAGCATCTTCCAAGGATGCAACACAAAGATTTTCAAGGAAATTCCCCACCTCAAACTATCCTTTACGTTAAAAATTTTTCATAAACTTTCATTTTCTGAAAAGTGGGTTGAACAGTTTTGATTAAAATACCATATATTGTATGACGAATTAAATGTATATCTTGGATTTTTGGGGAATAGCCTCTGAAGTTCTCTTCACTCTAGCTGATTTTTGCATAACTGATAACTCTTAACTATAAGAGTGAAACAAAATCTTATTAAAAAAAGCAGTAGATCTACAAAAGTTTTGAGAATGGGTAACAATGAGTTGTGGTAAGCCAAAGCAGTTCCTCCTACCATTACACTGAAGTTCAGATAGTAATGTGTGTAAGCCTGGGCACACTCCAATAATGTGCAGCATCAGCACTGCTGTGTATGAAAGAGGGCTGATCAACAAAGACTGAGACTAGTTTTTTTTTCACAGATGTTTATTACTCCAATTCAATGTTTACATGATCTTTTTCAAAGTAGTCCCCTCCTACTTCAATGCACTTTTCATAGCATCTCTGCCAGTCCTTGAACACGTGCTGCAGACCATTCTTTGTCAGGTCCTTGAGAATCGCCTCACTTTTCTTGAGCACTGCTTCAGAGTTCTCAAAACAAATACCCTTAAGCTTTGCCTTTAGTGATGGGATAAAAAAAAGTCACAGGGTGCAAGATCAGGGCTATAAGGTGGATGTGGTACACAGGTAATGTTGAATCGAGCCAGAAAATGCATGACTTGATTTGCGACGTGAGGCCGTGCATTGTCATGATGAAGTCGCCACCCAGTCCGAGAAAGCTCTGGTCGTTTCTTTGCAATGTGCTTCCTCAGTGTAGCCAATACTGACGTGTAGTATGCTGCTGTACAGTAGTGTGAGGGGGAACTGCATGCTGGTAAATCATTCCATTACAGTCAAAAAATGTGATCATCACTTTCCCTGCAGATGGAAATTCTGCCTTTTTTGGTGTTGGAGAACCTGGCGATTTCCACACTGTGCTGGCTTGTTTTCCTTCAGGATCATAATGATGCAGCCATGACTCATCACCGGTGATAATCGATTTAAAACATGCATCCCCTCCATCAGCAAAGAGACGCAGCACCTCACGGCTTATCTCCATTCCACAGCCTTTTGTTCAGGAGTCAACAGACGTGGCACCCAACGAGCACAAACTCAGGTCATATGGAGATGGTCGTGCATAGTTGTAAACACACTGCCATATGAAATTCTCAACACTTCACTGAGGTTACGTAATGTTATACGCTGATCCTCTCAATCACAGCAGCTGTGTCGATGTTGACTTCAGTCACAGCAGGCCCACCTTGCTTAACACTTACAAGTCGGCCTTCTTTGAAGTCCTTGAACCACCTAAACACTCTTGGACGAGGTAGTGCAACTTCACTGTACGCTTGCTTCAGCTTTTCATAAGTTTCGGTGGCTGTATGGTTTAAACGAAAACAGAATTTGATTGCGCTGCACTGCTCCTCTCGCGTCACCTCCATTGTCTGGTATGCGAAATGCATATAGGGTCTACAAAATAGAGCGTTACTACCAACCTACCAATACGAGAGTGCTGCAGCCTACCAACATTATACATAAAAACCAGCTCTTTTCAAATATTTATGTTACAGATACCAAACTATCATGGAAGGTATAGGAAAAAATCAGTCTCAGTCTTTGTTGATCAGCCCTCGTACATTCAGGTGCTGCCATGCCAATCTTAAAATGAATCTTAAGCGAGATCAGAAATGTTATAATTTTCTATTACTTTAATGTCAGTTTAAGGGAGAGAGAATGCCTTGAAAGGCAACATTGTACATTGAGGATCTTTGACCTTCGCAATCCAACATTTATTGATGGTTTGCAGAGTTTAGAAGAGGAAGGCATTCCCTTGATAATGAAGGCTTTAACATTCTGTCCACTCTCTGAAGCCCCTTTTCAATAGTCTGTTGAGTATAACCGAAACCTTATGGTAAACCATACAGTTTCATGATCACTAGGAAAATGACAACCTAAAGCTCATTTTTCATTGTAGGTAATAGGAGGAAGTCACACAGTACTAAGTCCACTGAATAAGATGCATAAGACATCATCTCAGTACCTAATTCTATGATTGTTTCATGAGTCTTCATGGTGTGATGAACAGGTACATTATCCTGATGAAGGATCTATCCCATTAGTGCAAGGTATGGTCTTTTCTTAGCCATTTTCTTCCTTAATGATACCACCAACACTTCACAATAGTAAACAGCACTAGCAGTACATTACTTATCCACCAGGCAATCTTACACAATGCCTTGCTTATTGGCGGGGAAAAAAAAAAAAACCACAAGGCGCATGATTTTTCCTGAACTCGGTAGAATTTTGGCCATTTTGGTTCTTCGTGTTCAAGGATGTTTCCATTGGACATTTTGTTGTTTTGTCTCTGGATCATAATGATGATATCAGGCTTCATCTCATGTGCAAACTCTATCCAAAAAATCTGACTCATGCAGAAGCCTTTCTCTGCATTGCTGACATGCCATTATGCCATCATTAAACACATGAGGCATCACTTTGCTGCAACTTTCCTATAGCCTAGAGCATTTTGTACACTTTCACCTGATCCATTGGATACATTAATAATCTTGGCAATCTTTGGTATATGATAAACAATGGATCTTTATACAACATGGCTTTAACTGTGTGATATTGATCTTAGTCTTCAAAGCTGTGGGTCTTCCAGGGCATGGAGCATCTTCAAGATCAGTTTTATTTCCCAAAATTGCTTATGCTACTTGAAAATCTGCAGTTTTCCAATAGCTTGCTCTCTGTAGGCTTGCTGCAACATTTCTATTGTTTGTGATGGAGTTTTATCAAGAAGATGAACACTGCTGCAACTTGAGATCAATGTTGGGTATGGTTAACATCTCTTCTACTTCACCTACTCCCCTCTAAGGACAGCCGCATGGCATTTTGTCACTTAGTCAGATCTTTCCAGCACTGCCAGAACCAAATTTCAGCCACATGCAAATTTCAGCATTACAATGCAAAACAGTAATTCTGGTTATTTTTTGACATCTCTTTTATGTATACAGTTGGGTACGGTTTAACACTTCATGTTTCCCAATTGGCAGACTGAACAGAATGCTTATGCTTAGCAAAAGAGCTTTGGTAAAAAGTTTTTTCCTAATAGTCAAATGCTGTAACACTTATCATGAGCTTCTCTTTACAAAAGAACTGCTCCTATGAACCAAGGAATTCTTCCCCCCCCCCAAAAAAAAAAAAAATGATAGATATGGGCTGTATTGTTAAGGGGAGGGTGAAATTGAACAGTACACAATCAATAATTTTTTTGAAGTACAATTTTGTTAATGTTTTTTCTGTTGGTTTCAATATTTTATTTTTGTAGTGTTTTAACGCCCACTTTTACTGCTATGGCACCGCAGGTGGTGACTGATGATACATGGAATGAAGATGGAGCACCGGTTGAATAAGATGGCGGGGGAAACTTGAGAACCCAGAGGAAACCCACCCCAGTGCCACTTCATCCACCATGAACCCCACATGTAGTTGCCTGGGATCGAACCCAGGCCACTTTGGTGACAAGCGAATGGTCTAACCACTTGTCTACGGTGCAGCCTTTCAATGATATATGATTTTGTATATGTATATGCTAGCTCATATATATTCATGAGGGAGTACTTCTTCATCTAATTACCCTCCCCGTATGGAGGTCTGACACACCCTAGGACCTGTGCCTCGGGTCAGATGCCTGTCGCGGAGAAGACTGACCTATGGATTGGACGGAGTGAAGACCTGGAAGTGGGTGGTCAGCCAAACACACGGTATGAGACTGAGGAAGAGCATAATATGAAATGGAAAGGTGGTGGTGGAGCAGTTGATGGAATGAGTGGTGGAGAAAACCACACAAGCCGGGAAAAACCCACCCAGATATTGCTTTGTCCACCATGAACACCACATGTAGATTGAACCTGGGCCGCCTTGGTGATAGGCGAAATGTCCAACTGCTCAGCCATGTCATTGCATGAGGGAGTATTTAATAAAGACAAATGCACTTTAAATGCCTGCACAACTAGAGTTTATAAGTAGTAACTTTTATGAAATTCAGTTAGCAGCCTTTAGAAAATTTAATTTTATGCAGGAAACTGTGATTTAGCAATTAGTTACACCGTCATAGATATCTTCTATATAATAACGGTAGGCAGTTGTACATGGTGTTGGCAATAGTTTGTTTTAATTTGTGTTTGTGATATCTTGTGCAGAAGTTTATTTTATTTTGGTGATTTGCTGTGAAGTCATTTCTCAACTATAAGAATATCCCTGATTCCAAGCCCCCCTGTTCAAGAGAATATTCACTGGTAACATTTATACAAGAGGAAAATAAATTAAGATGAATCTGCCTAACATCTCTACATCATCTGATTTGAAGAATTACTTGTCATCTAAGCAATATATAAAGTGCAACAGTTCACATAATAGAGGTAAAAAATGATGCTCAAAATAATGCTATAATCAATTTAAGCATAATTTCAGACTTGGTAAAGCAGCATGTGAAATGTAAATGCTGTGATAATGCAGATGCCATATTATAACAAATTGGCAATTTGACATATCCTATATCCTCTCCTACCCAATTCCCATCCTCATCCTGCCCGTGGTACACCCTGCTTTTAACAGATGAGGCTCTGGGGACCGAATCACAGCGGTATAACTGTTTCATCTAAAATGGAGGAAATGCCATTTACATATGTGCTGGCCTATCACAGCACAACAGCGTACCTCAGAGGCACATGAGGGGAAGGTCGGTGGATCTAAATACCACCTATTTAGTCCTCCCGGCTAGGTCCGATGGACCCGTTGACCAACGATAGGTGCGGTCCCCCTTGCAAAATGGGGGTTTAAGTCGGGTGATGTAACTGCCACATTATAAAACTGGTGCCCATTAAGAAAACAGTTACATGAAAGCCACATACATGAATATGAGTCCTAAAGATAAACATTCCGGAGTTAAAACTGTCCCCCAATCGGATCTCCGGGTGGGGACATCTTTAGGCAAATTTCATCACAACAATTCCAATACTTTAAGAATTCTACAATGGAATGCAGGAGGCATGTCCCAGCCTAAAAAACAAGAGCTAATGAAAATATTAAAAGACCAAGATATAGATGTCTTCACAGTACAAGAAGCCAATATATCAGAAGAACAGGAAATATACTTTGAAATGGATCAGTACACTACACATATACTTCCAAAGGCTCGTCAAATAGCAAGTGGTATTCTTACAGGAATTAAAAGAAATATGAAAGCTACTATCCAAATCCAAAAAACAATGGAAGAACAAGATAAATCAGAAATAGTTAAAATTGAAGTATGGAAAAGTAACTACCACTATAAAATTTACAGTATCTACAATCCTCCAGACAATACACTAGATCTAAATTCTATTCCCATAGAATCCAAAAGTATTTTAATAGGTGATTTTAATGCACACTCCCCTAGGTGGGGCTACAGAGATATAAATTCAGCAGGAAGAGTCATAGAAGACCTATTAAACTCATCAACAATGGAATTAATATTTAATCCAAATGATCCACCCACTTACCTTCATTATAATGGTTCAGGTACAAATCCTGATCTTCTGATGGTGTCATCTGACATAATTGACAATACAAAAAGAGAAATAATAGAAGACCCAGGTTCAGGCCACAGAATCACCATAAACTCCATAAGAGGTCTAATAAATGAAAGTAACAAACCAAAAATTAAAACTTCTTGGAATTTTAAAAAAGCAGATTGGTCCAGTTTCCAAAATGAGATAGAAGGGAAGTATAATATACTGTTAGGATCAGAGTTCAAGTCAACAGATGAAATGAATAACAAAATTTGTGAAATATTATTGACAGCAGTCAAAACACATATCCCCAAAGGAAAGTTAAAGAAATATAGCTACTTTTGGTCTCCATCTTTATCTAAGTTAAAACACGAAAGAAATATAGCAAGAGTCAAAGCCGAAAGAACCAAGTGTCCAGAAGATGTACAAAACTGGAGAAGAAAAGCAGCCATTTTTAAGAAAGAATTAATTACAGCAAAGAGAGCCAGTTTCACAAATTGTGTAGAACATATGGACTATAGGAAAGATGGAAATAAAATATACAAATTCCTTAATAAAACAAAATTATCAAAAAATACAACTGAACCATTAAAACATAATAACAAAAGCTTAACTACAGATAGGGAAATAGCAGAATCCCTTAACAAGTTTTATGCTCAGTCACAAAGAACACCCCAAGCGTATAAAAAACAAGATAAGACTATCCAAAAAACTATCAGAGAAACTAATAAGCCAAAAGGTATACGAAATGATATTTTTATTCAGGATTTTAACGAAACAGAACTGGATTTAGCAATAGAACAATTACAGAACAAAAAATCTCCAGGACCTGACAAGATCCACCCAGAGTTTATTAAACACCTTGGCAGGAAAGGAAAAGAAATCCTACTTAAACTGTATAACACGTGTTGGAGAATGACTGTACCTTCCGACTGGAAAAAAGCCATTATCATCCCGATTTTAAAGAAAAACAAACCTTCAAACAATATTAATAGTTTCAGACCAATATCTTTGACCAGTGTTATTGCAAAAGTGATGGAAAGAATGGTGGCATCTAGACTTAACTGGTTCCTAGAATATTACAACCTAATTAATAGTTCACAGACTGGCTTCAGACAGAATCATAGTACAAGTGAAAATGTACTCCTACTAAGCCAAGACATCAAGGAAGCTTTCAATAGAAAGGAGGATACCTTGGCAGTATTCATTGATTTTAAATCAGCATATGACTCAGTCTGGAGAAACAAATTAATTGAGAAGTTGCAATCAATAGGTGTGAAAAGTAACATGCTTAAATGGATAACTCAGTTTATTTCACAAAGATTTTGTGCCACAAAATATAATACATACATTTCCAAATATAAACAAACACACCGAGGACTTCCACAAGGTGCTGTTCTGAGCACAACACTCTTTAACATATATATAAATGACCTTCCATCAATAATAACAACTTTAGAAACCAAAATTGCTTTATTTGCTGACGATGTAGTCATTTGGACTTCAGGCTCTCCAAAAAAACCTGAATTAATTAAAGACAGAATAGAAACAGCCCTAAACAAAGTACATGAATGGAGCTCCAAAAACCTCATGACTATCAATGAGGAAAAAACAAATTATGAATTATTTACACTAAAATACAAACAAGTTAATATTAACATAAATTATAATGGTAAACCACTCAAAGCAGTTGATGATGCCAAATACTTAGGCAACACTTTCGACAGAAAGCTAAGTTGGAAAAAACATATAACAAACATCTCAGAAAAGGTTGAAAAGAAACTGCAAATCTTGAAAAGGTTAGCTGGTGCTAAATGGGGCTGCTCAAGGAGAGTCCTTAACACAACATACAAAATGTATGTTAAACCAAACCTCTTGTACTGTTCTGAAGCTTTAATAACGGCAGCAAATGCTAACATCAATAAACTTGAACAAATACAAAATCAGGCTCTTCGCCTAATCACTGGAGCAGTTAAATCCACACCTATTGATGCCATGCTTGCCTTAACACGGACCCCATCAATAACAACAAAAATAGAAGAACAAGCATTGCTCCAACACGAGAAAATGTTACGACTGCCAAACTCTAAATGGACAGAAGAGAACCTCCCCCCATTCAATCCTTAAAACTCATAGTAGTTTCCTAGAAAAGGTAACACAGATTAAATCCAAATTGAACATTCCTAACACCAGAGAAAATCTACTTATAAGAGAAAATCCATTGGAATTATTGCAACCTACCTTCAATTTGGAATTAATAGAGGAAATAAGTAAATCAGACACACCAAAAGAAATACAAAAACTTCTAGCTCTGGAAACAATCAATACTAGGTATCCCACAGAAGAATGGCTGCACATATATACTGATGGATCCTCCAAGGAAAACCTTACTGGAGCTGGAGTTACGTGTTCACATTTTTCCTTTTATCATTCTGTTGGCAGAGACACAACAAATTATGATGGAGAAATAGAGGCTATATACATTGCTCTCCGACAATTATTAAATCTTCCCTTAAATAAATTTAACAAGGCAGTCATTCTTTCGGATTCTAAAGCTGCAATTCAGGGAATATGTTCAAATACTACAAAGAAGTCAACAAAATTAGAGAATGCACTTGAAGACCTGTGAAGCATTAAGATCAGAAGAAACTACAGTTCAAAAGTATTGGAAAGCACGAATGCTAATGGCTTCATTGCCAGATGCAAGGCACTATAAAACAACAACAACAACATATCCTACTTCCTGACACCAGTGTCATAAAATTACAAAATCCAGTCAGGTTACTTTTCTATCACTCTATTGTCTCCTAAAATTTCATCACAAATACAAGTTCTCTTCTTATCATTAACACAGTCTGCAGTCTTTCATGTTAACTCACAGTTTTTATTTCTTGTAACCTTGGTCAGTTTCTCATCTCTAACTATGATGTTACAATTAGTCGATGCCCATTAAAATCTTCTTTACGACCAATGTGTCTTTTGCGACGACACATACATACATTCACAGTTGAATGACACTCTGATCGATTCACGTCTGTAACTGTAAACTCACTCTCTGCTGATTATTCCAAATGTTTAGTTCTTCCGGGCTTGTGGGCTGTGGTCTAGAAGACATGGTAGATACCAACGTTTCGCCAAGTACTGCGCTTGGCATCATCAGGGTAACACGATCCTCCATCTGCACTGGTCAGAGTTAGAATGTGGAAGCAGAGAAGTAGTGGAAGAAATGACCGTTAATGTCCGTTACGTTTATTTATATGGGTGGGGGTGGGCGGAGTATTGTTGCGCCGTTTACGGTAGTGATTGGCCGGTTGTAGGTGGGGTTTTATTACAACTTTTGTGTGTGTCTGAAAGTCTGTGACTTTCACTACCGTAGACTTTCAGACACACTTTCAGACTTTCAGACACACACAACAGTTGTAATAAAACCCCACCTACAACCGGCCAATCACTACCGTAGACGGCGCAACAATGCCCCGCCCACCCCCCCACCTATATAAATAAACATAACGGACATTAACGGTCATTTCTTCCACTACTTCTCTGCTTCCACATTCTAACTCTGACCAGTGCAGATGGAGGATCGTGTTACCCTGATGATGCCAAGTGCAGTACTTGGCGAAACGTTGGTATCTACCATGCCTTCTAGACCATGGCCTACAAGCCCGGAAGAACTAAACATTTGGAATAATCAAGACACCGGCCGTGAAAGCCTAAATACATATATCACTCTCTGCTGTTTCCTGGTCTCCTTATATAGTGGGAATGAACTGGCAATCACGTGCCTAGATCTTTCTTGAAAGTTCTCAAGAAAGCTCATTTTGTGTAGACACACAGACACAGACAGACACACACACATACCTGCACATGCACACACGGACCTCAAAACATATTTCCAGGGAAATTTGGGTTGAATACAATACTTCCCCTGCTTACTTTACATAGTAGAGAAAGTAAAAATATACTTTAGTATTTGTTAAAACATTCATAAAAAGCAGACTGGTTCAAGAACAATATCAGGCCAGTCTCTACATAATTTAAGGATATGTAAGAACTCGTCAAAGCTTAGTTTCTCTACATTACATAGTCTGTGAGATATGCATGTTTTAGTAATACATTTTCCCATTGTCAGTATAGTCAATCTCTCCTAAAGTTTGCTTAACCAAAGAATTGGTAGAGGTTACGGTAGGAGCAAGTAGGATTAACTGGAGCACTAAATAAAGATGATTAATAAATAAATAAAATGCTGCAAACTTTACTGGACAGTGTGATACATGCATTAGCAACATAAAAACCAAAATATCTCAAGCAATTCTTTTTTGTTTCACACTTACCTGTTGACTTTGTGGTAGAAGATCCAAATGCTTCTTGCGCTGATGCTGCAACAGCTTTGCTTTTGAAGCATACTGCTTATGACACCAAGGACAGCCATGTGGATGTGTTGTTACACTACCAACTGTCTGTGAAAATGTTGGGTTAGGAAGTCCTGGTATTTCTGGCACGCCACCCTTCAAATAATTATTAATACATACATTGTTAGTGAAAACTCATGTGTTTTTAAAGTCAAGCAAACTGAATTGTACATAATATGCTTAGGCAATCAGACATTTTGCACATAGGTTAGTTTTAGGAGAAATATGCTGATCGATCAATAAATAATCCTTCCTATGGTAATTATTATTTATTTATGCCAACAAACTTACTGTTGGTACTTTTAAACACACAAGCCGTGTGTGGGCAAAGTTTGAAAGGTAGAACTGGAACTTAAAAATTCAATGCCACAACTGGGATTTGAACCACAGACCTTCCGCTTACCGGGCGGATGCTCTACCACTGAGCTATTGTGACAAACTGCCAGAATGGCATTAAATTCTCAACCACGGATCTCAACTGTGATCCTAGCAATCGACAGTGTCGTTAAACAACAAAATAATATTATTACTACCTGCATCAACCTGTTGCAGCACTGCTTCCTGTTGTAAAATGGCTGACATCGACGTGTGTATTAGACAGCGTTCTGTCATTGAATTCTTGAATGATGAATATGAAACGCCCATTCACATTCATGAAAGGCTCACAAAGGTGTATGGTGATGCAATAGTGGATGTCAGCACGGTTAGAAGATGGGTTTGTTGCTGTAACGAAGCTGAAGGGCCAACACTATTGGCTGATGAACAGCTGAGTGGCAGACCCATGATTGGACACAACACTGAGCGAGTAGATGAGATCATTTGAGCTGACTGCCAGACAACAGATGAATTGCCTCACACGAAGTGTAATGACGATTATTTTAACAACTGGGGTGTTCAAAAGTTTGTTCATGGTGGGTACCCTGAATGTTAACTGAGCAGAATAAGGAGACACAAAAAACAATAACCTTGGAACAATTGCAGTTTCTGGACAAAATTGTGACTGGAGACGAAACATGGGTTCACTTTTTTGAACCAGAATCAAAGAGACACTCCATGGAATGGCATCGGCAGGAAAATGATGGCCACCATGTTTTGGGATGCAGAGGGTGTGATTCTGGTAGATTTTTTGGAGCAGGGATGCACAATAAATTCTATGCAATATGTCAGCACCCTCAAAAATCTTACAGCATGTCTTCAGTGAGTTCGCCCAACAAAAACCCTGGCAGATGTTCTACTTTTGCATGGCAATGCAAAACCACACACCAGTTGTCGCACTACTGAAGAGATTGTGAAAACTGGATGGGAAGTTTTGCCTCATCCTCATACAGCCCTGACCTAGCATCAGACTTTCATCTGTTTGGACCATTGAGGGAAACTCATCACAGGATTCACTTTCCAGATGCGGAAGCTCTGAAAAAAATCTTTTGGTCAATGTCTTCGAAAGCAAGACCATATATTTTACTACACAGGAATATATGTCCTCGTTAAAACGTGGACTTAAACTATGGAAAAGGATGGGGATTACATTGAAAAGTGACAATTTAATCCTCAAAGTTCTGGCTTTTATGCTGTGTAATCAGTTTTATTTTCTTGCAAATTAAAAGAGAAATAAAAAAATAGGAGGCTTTAGTTATTGACTGACCTTCGTATTATGTAATACTGTATAAAACTTGTAAAACAAGTTGTACAAATAAATTCAATTAACCTCTTGAGGGATATCGACGTGAAATCACGTCAATTTAAAATGACGGATGAGCGATATGGGCGTCCTGTGCATTTAAGCATTTAACCCTTATTTATCCCTTATCCAACTCAACTTATTATAATTTTCCCTTTATGAAACATTTTAGTAAGGTCTATATACTTTATTGGCTTACCTTAATATGTTCGTTCTGCAGTGATTTACCTCAAAACAGGGATAAACACACAAGGGTACGTACATCTCCACATTCGCGAATTCCCTTCTTGGGGCACACGAAACACTTTGGAGATGGGCGGGACTTCTTTGCTGTTGGTGGTATCCTTTTAGGATAATGTTTTCCTTGAAGTCTGAGGGATGCAGGGGTTTTGGATTTTCAACCCCCAATGTGGTATTGTTCAATTAGGCTGCGAGCTATTTATAGTCGGTAGTCAAGGTCGGTCATTGTCCTGTGTGGGTTTAGAGAGCTGTCCAAATCCCCAAACAATTGTATATGGTTTTATCCAGTTAGTGCAAAAACACCTTTTTATACCACTTCTCCCTTCAGCTACAAGCAGGAGAGAAGACGTATGTATTTCAACAAAGAAAGACACGGACTCTACTAAGTTACGAAACTCGCGTAAGCAAAAGTTGCAATGTTGATCTATTCTGATGACTCAAGAGACCACGCATGCAGTAGCGCTTTATTACACAGTATGCTGACGCATAAGCCACACATACAATGGGTGTTTCTTTACTCTTTCTTTCCGAGAACTTATATTAGATGCATTCGACAGAGCAAAGTTGACTTTTCACCACAGTGAAACAAAATTGTGCCATTTCAACGTTTTGTAAATACAACTCAACTTTGCTGATGACGTACATTTATACTGCAAATAACGAGTTTTATACCAGTTTTTGTTTCATTAAAATAACTTAATATTTACACAAAATACAGCTGTGTATATACGAAGCACTTTTAGCGTATTTAACAATTTAAATGCTAGCAGTTCTCGGCTCGCGGACATTTTAAATGGCCATCGCTCAAGAGGTTAATGAGTTATTGATTTAATTAGGAGCTACAGTATAACCATATTTAACTCTTTAAAGGTTGGTCAATAAATACCCATTTCACACTAGCTCTCAAGGTTAACAAGAAATGCAGCTTCAAGCCAGGCATTGTTTCAAATGGTGCCTTTTGTTCTATGGCTCAGGTGAAGCTGAGCAGATTCATATGAGGGACTATGTGGTCCTGCCTGTCAGCAACCGGCTCAAGGTCATGCCTTTCATGACAGACTAGAGCACATAAGCCACTGCAATTAAGAAAATTGTATTTATATTTTGTACTGAAAGTTCTGGATACAAAATTCAACTGGTAAGGAATATGGATTACACTCATTGTTTTAAAAACTACGACATCTGGTTGAATGCTCTAGAATCAGCACTTGAGGCTGCAACTAGCTTTATTCTAAAATAAGGAAAAAGACAAGTAATTTCAGTTTTGAAAATAGAGTTATGCACGAGAGTATTTATCCACATTACGTGGAAACAGGGGTACTTTGGATTAATGTGGAAACGAAAACTATTAAGTGGATACAAGAGCTAATGTATGACAGCCAAAATAGATCACTGCAAAAGCTAAGAGAAATGAACTGAAGGCTGCCCAGGTGAGACATCTATGGTTACTATCAGGACTGTCACAAAAACAAATGAAACTAACTCTGATACCAGAATTATTGACTTATAAAATTAACGATTTTATAAACAAATGATAGGAAGATATATAAATAATTACAGTAAATAATTTTCATATTAGTTGTCTTCTTAGCATGGTGGTAGCACTGCTGATTACTGAATGGGAGACCCAAGTTCGATTCCCACACTGGCGTGGGGATTTTCTCCCACTGGGAAACCTGGTCTGGGTGCACTCAGCCTCGTTAGGTCCCTGAGGTACCAATTGAGGAGCTACTTGATGGAGAAGTAGCGGCTCCTGGTTGTGAATACTGCATAACCAGCCGGGAGAGACCAGGGCACTCACCACGACTCCCCTCCAGTACTGCACTCATGAGTTCCACACATCCAAACCAGCTGTTGCACCCAAGGCTTCTTCCTGCAAATCTTCAATCAGCTGTGCTGTGCTGTGCTGGTCTGAAGGTGACACTGGCTTCATCCTTGGTGACGTAGCTGGTTCTCTCTGCTGCAGAGTAAGCTACTCAGCCACACATGGCAGCTGGGATTCTTCCGATGCAGTATAATGCTGACGAAGTTCCTGATTCACTTCTTCAATTCATACGTTGGTCCTTTTCTAATGCCTTTCTTCCTTCTTTCCTTGCTTTCTCCATTTCCCTTATTGCAATTGATTTCAGATCCCTTTGCTTCTTACCCAGATCTTATTCAATAAATACTTTTGAGCCTTTAAACTGCTTGCTGTTTCTCAACACTTCCCATTTAAATTTCATCAGGGCTATTTTCACAATTATTGGTCTCGGTCTCTGTAAAACAGTCCACAATCTCCCATTCTATAATATTCAGCTTTAACTTCTGTTAGAAAAGATCCTCAACATCCAACAGCCAAAGTCTTTGATCTCTTCTCTCCTCTGCTCCAAAAATAATTAGGTTTAGCTTTCTATTTCTTTCCTTGCAGTTTTCCAGTTGAATTAGCCTCTTTTTGCACTCCTTACTTCTTCCTTTACTTCTGCTTCAAATTGTCCTATTAATTATTATTTATTTATGCCAACAAACTAACTACTGGTGTTTTTAAACACACAAGCCATGTGTGGGCAATGTTTAAGGGTGGAATCAGGACTGAAAAATATCAATGCCTTATTATTTATGGCAATGTCCATTCACCCAGTCTGAGAGACATCTAATTACTGAACTTATGAGCAGCAGAGCAGTAAGATAAAAGCTTTGAGCAAATATATGATTTGGTCATTCACCATTAAAATCATAAGAATAGATTTGTTGAGGTATAGAAATTATAAAAAACACAAAACAAATTTTGTATTTCAAATCAACATAAATCTAGGACAATGAAACAATTTTATAACATGTTTATGATCAGCAATTGTTTCTAAAGTTCTGCTAATATGTCCCAAGATGTTAAAAGGCAGCATATAACTGGAGCCCCTCCCCAAAAGGGATATTTGTGGAAATAAATTAAATTTACATCTTCCACTGTCCAAAGTTTTCTTTCTTCAGTCATTTTGACTCAACCAAAGTTTGTCTCCTCACAACCTATTTCACTATGTTGAGCTTGTTAGCTAATGCTGGATTTCTGGCAATGAAGTCATTAATCCTCTTGCTCTCCAATATTTTTCACTGATGGATGGGGTGCTAGAAGTGGTCGGGCATATTTGAAGATGGTCTTGGTCCATTTCTTCTTGCAGATCACACAGTGGACAGAATGGTGAAGAATATATCCCAATTCTGTTTAAATGTTTTGCCAGACAATCATGTCCTGTAATCAACCTGAAGGTTGAGCTTGTATGCAAATGCAAAACCTGTTTCCTTTACTGTTTCTCCTGGGATTCTCAAACCATAACATAAACATCCCTGGCACCTAGTAGTAGTGAGTGACTGTGCTGGTGATAAGTGACTATTTTGCTTTGTTTCAAGTTTGTCTGGTGGAAACAAGTTTAACCTTTACCCCAACTCAGAAACCTACATAAAAGAGTTGCCAGCAACTCAAGTTACAATTATTTTAATAAATATTGCACTAGAGTTGTGAAAGACATGCATTTATGTTATTTATGTTTTGTCCATTTGGTGGGAAAACACTATCATAGTGTTCATAGCATGATTTTAACATTCACAAGACATTTAAATGTCTCTACTATCCATACTCTTGTCATAAATTTTCTACCACATTCTCATTTTCGTTCCATGCAATCTCAGTGAATTTGGCAAAAGTATTATACATTTTACACTTCATACAACTTTTTTTTTCTACATAATTACATTGCTTCTTTAACAAAAACATGAATTATTATAATGCTGTGAAATACCAACCTTTCTCCTATTACTCATTGGCAGCTCTGCTCCTGGATGGTTCTTCAGTATATGTGCTTTTCTTTTGGAACTGCTTTTATAAACCTATAGAAAGAAACAATGCTATTATGAAATTTAACACAAAATCTATTATTAGCTGAGAATTATAGTGCAATGTATTATCATGAAATTGCCAGCTCATTTTAAATGTGCATCCATAGAAGAGTTCCTATATTCTTATGGTTGTTACTGACAAAGCCATATTACTTTCTTGGAGTAATAGTGAATTCATTTTAAAATGAGCAAAACCAAGTTAATATAAGAAGCAAATTAATTGTAATCAGTTTTGACCTGATAGTAAGCTATATTAATATCCTTATTTCAAACTAACAAGGGAAGTACTTGTGCTCGAATATATATACACCATATAATTTAAAGGTCCCTTATTGCAATAGTGATACTTGCTCATCTGCAAAACTCTGCAGTCATCTGTTAGAGGCCTCTGAGTGTGCCATGCCTCATTGGACATTGTCCTGCCAGTACACCAGTCAAGACCAACCAGTAGGGATGGTGCAGTGTGCATCTGAAGTTGCACTTTGTGAAGTTATTTGTGTAGTAAAGCGTCAAATGGGTTGGCAATTGGTAATCAATCCTGCAAATGTATTGCAATTGGTTGAGATGAGAGACATGATAAGAAGGTTAAAGGCCCAAGTACCATCACAGCGTTTGAGGACAACATAGTGGAGAGCATATATGATGATTACCACGCAAGAGGTTTCAACACATGACATGTTTCTGAAAAGATACCCTAAACTGAAGGCTAAAAGCAATATTAAAAACATACTGGACTACATGACAAAGAAAAGAGAAGGAAATACAGTTTTCAAAGGAAATCGTACATTGCAATTCAAGGTCATTAAGGAGTGTGTAATGGCAAAATTCAATGAAGCGTGAGAATGCAGTTCTGCCGTTCATTATTGGCATTGGACATAGCCAGAAATCTCAGGTGTACAAACTTTACAGCTTCACCAGGGTTTATTACTAATTTGAAAAAGGAGTTTAGGATAACATCATGCCATATCACTATACTCCAAGCACGAAAAGATAGGGATGACGAAGAAGAGCTGATTCAAAGAGCTCAAAAGTTTGTTGCTGACATTAATGAGCAGTACCTGGGCGACCGAGCTTCGCTTGGCGTTTTTCGCCTCTGTTTTTGTGAAATCTTGTTTTTTGTGGGAGAAGATACTTATTTAGATAAACTGAAAGTCAAAACGCTAACTAAATAACAATTTTAGTCACAATTGTTAAGAGTCATTTCAGAGATACAAATATTTCATAAACACCATCATTTCAGCTGTAAAACATCTACTGCTGAACGCAGGCCTGCCCCATAGATATCCACCCAGTTTGACGTTTTCGTTGAGCATGTTTTCCACTATGGAGTTCAGTTCCTTGCTGCTGCGATTGACTCCAGGGCGTTAACACATTCGCCAAGGTCCTTCATCTTCCCGTTGAGTTCTTCCATGGCTTCCTTTACCCTGGCCTGTCGCTCGTTAGTATTCTCCAATACATCTATCTTCATATTAGACATTCCCGTCTTCATCTTTTCTGTTTTGGAGTTTACATTTTCAATTTGCCTTCCATTTTTGTTTCCATTTTGTCCATTTTTGTTCCTATGTTTTCTATTCCGTAGTTTACATTTTTCCAATTCGGTTTTCATATTTGTTTCCTCTGTCACATTCCGGAATTCATTTCATTTCCCATTATGTCCATCTTGGTTAACATTTATTTCGTCAACTGTTCCATATCGTTCTTTTTGGTGCACTCCTGACATCAATTGTGATTACTTTACTCTTTTTTAACTATGTCTTTATTTTTTTATTAAAACACCAGAGCAACACTAAGCAAAAGCACTGTTGAACAATAACAAATACTACAGGAAGAAAAGCTGGTTGATAAAGCCATGTGAATGTACTATGCATTTCTGTTTCAATCATATAGAAAATTGCATGACTGTATTTCTTTTTCAAACATATCAAATTGTATGAATTATATGTTGAAGGGCAAATTGCAAAAGAAGACTGATGGTGCCTCGTAAAGGAAGAATTAGTAGAGGAAGTCGTGTGAATGTAATACGTTGCATTTATATTTCAATCATAGAATATTATATTAATTGTATGTTGAAGGGCAAACAGAGGATAAATGAATGTGCTACGTAAAAGAAATGCGAGCAGAAAGCCATTTGAAAGTAATATATTGTGTAGTAAAATTGTTGCCATAAAAAATTTCCCCATAAAAAATACATATACGTGCCAAATTTTGCGGTGATCGATTAAGCAGTTTTTGAGCTTAACAGTTGGATATATATAAACAACCAAGTTGTATAGATGATATGAATTGTTTGTAGAAGAGTGAATGGAGAAAGAGATGTGAATGTGTTACCTAAAAGTGAGTATAGTAAACAGTGTGAATGTAATATGCAGCATTTCTATTTCAAACATGCACAAAATTGTATGACTTATTTCTAGAAGAGTGAGTAGAGAAACAATTATGAATGTGTTTCCCAAAAGCAAGTATAGAAAACAGTGTGCATGTAATACGTAGCATTTCTATTTCAAACATATACAAAATTGTATGACTTATTTCTAGAAGAGTGAGCAGAGAAACAATTATGAATGTTTGAGAGGTAGAACTGGAACTTAAAAATTCAACGCCACAACTGGGATTTGAACCACAGACCTTCCACTTACCAGGCAGCTGCTCTAACCATTGAGCTATTGTGACAAACTGCCAGAATGGCATTAAATTCTCAAACCAGTTCGTATTTCTCCTGGTAAACCACAAAGGCAGTCTCACATCAGAGACAAATTACCCCAATGGTGACTTGTATGTATGTATATATTTTCTGCGAATGGGTATTACCCAGTGGCAGAGTCAAATGTACAAATTAAGGTTACAAACAAAGTCCACAAACAATAGTAATACAATCATAATACAATAAAGAACAATAATAAAAATATAGATGAAATGCACTAAATACTAATTAACACTCATTAATTAATTATAACCAAATTAAATTTAGCATTAGTATTCACCATCAGCTCAATAAATGTCAAAAATACACGTGCGTAAACTTTATAGTAAATTACACAGCATTTACTTGATTTACGATATTTTTCGCAAATTTCTTCACAGATAAAGGACAGCCCTGAAAGACTGCTACAGGTAATTCATTCCATTCCTCAATGGTTCTATTAACAAAGGAGAACTTTCCTACGTCGGTTCTGTGCCTTCTACCTTTAATTTTATACAAATGATCCTTTCTTCCGTAATATGTAGGGTTGTCCAATCTTTCACTAATACCCACCCATGCATTTGAACCACGATATGCTTGAAATAATGCGCATAACCTCTGCCTCTTACGCCGGACTTTTAGAGGCTCCCATTCAGTCTCCTCCCCTTTTTTAGGCCCAAAAGATTTACCTCGTTTTATAAATTTTATAGCCCTTCTCTGTATTCTTTCTAGCGAATCAATTTGACTAAGTCTATATGGGTCCCAACATACTGCTCCATATTCCATAATCGGCCGCACCAAAGATTTGTAGGCAACTTCCCTGGACCTTCCGCTCCCCTTTTTCAGTACCCTCATTAAGAAATGTAACGCTTTCCATGCTTTCCTGGATGTAGAATTTACCTGGTCGTCCCACCCAGCGTTACTCGCCAGGTACACTCCCAAATACTTGCAGCTATCTACCTGCAGAAATTTTTCTCCGCCCATGTGATAGTTATGAAGAATTTCCCTCTTAGATCATCTAAATGCAATGGACTTACTTTTCTTAGCATTAATCGTCATCTTATTTGTAGCAGCCCAATTACTAATTTCATTTAAATTACCCTGAAGCAGAGACTCATCTATGGCATTCCGAATTTTATTATAGATAATGCAATCATCTGCAAACAGTTTTATCTGACATTTAATATTTACACTTATATCATTAACAAAAATAAGAAAAAGTAGTGGACCCAGTACTGAGCCTTGGGGTACTCCTGAACTCACTGTGCCTCTCTCGGAGATTTCTTTACCTACTTTTACCTGTTGTGTTCTCCCATCCAAAAACGCTTTGACCCATAAAACCACTCGTTTGTCTATTCCTGTGCCAGCTAGTTTCCCAATAAGTAAATTATGCGGCACTACATCAAATGCTTTAGAAAAGTCTATTACCACTGCATCAGTTCTTCCTCCTGTGTCCACTTCATCTGCTAAGTCTTGAAATAAGGAAGTTAATTGACTTTTGCACGAGTACCCAGGTCGAAACCCATGTTGCGCTTCCTTGAACCATTTTTTGTTTTCTAACTCCTCCCTTATATATTCTGCTATTAAATGCTCCATCAACTTACACACTATTGACGTTAAACTAACTGGTCGATAATTATTTATTTCTGTTTTATTACCCCCTTTATAAATAGGAACTACAATAGCGGTTTTCCAGTCTTCTGGTAAGTCACAGTTATTGATTGACATGTTAAACAAAAACATTAGATAGGAAATCACAGCTTCTCTCCCAATCTTCAATATTTCAGTAGGTATGTTATCGGGCCCCCTCGACTTTCGATTCTGCAACATCTTGATCCTTTTGCATAATTTGCAAGCCATTATTTGAAAAGTAGATTCCCCACTATCTCCAATTACCTGTTCAGAATTACCATCCAATTTATGAAAAATAGATACAAAATGTGAATTTACTGCGTTTGCTTTGTCCTTATCGCATACTATAGCAATCCCATTTACGCTAAGATCTGGAATACTCTCCTTATTGCCCCTGCGTCTATTTACATAATTGTAAAAGGATCTCCAACAGTTATTTGCCCCGCCAAAATTTTGTTCAAAAAACCGTTCTTGTGCTTGCAACTTTTCGTCTTGTAATTGTTTAGACAATTCCTTAAATCTATTAAAATGCCATTCGGATTTCTTCCTTTTATTAAACGCTCGCCTGGCTTTTCTTTTAAGTATCCTAATAGATTTTGTATAAAATTCTGGATCAGCGTTTTGTTTAATAATTTTGTATGGAACGTGCTTCTTAATTGTTTCCGAAATCAGTGTTTTGAAACTAATCCATGTTGCATTTACCCCGGAAGCAGATTGTACAAATAGCCTATATTGTTCATGGAGGAATATTTGAATAGCGGTCACGTCAGCACTGCGAAAATTCCAACTAATTACTTCTTCCCCTTCAGACCGGTTTTTCCGCCCCTTCCAGTTGAGTTCTAGTTGTACACTGCTGTGGTCACTTATACCTGGTAAAACCGCGTATGAGGAAAACAATGAATCCGGCCTGCATAAAAATACATCCAGTACAGCTGATTGCCGGGTACCTGTTTTAACAACTTGCAATAGCCCCTGATCCCAGATGAGAAGGTTAACCAGATTTTGAACTTCGCCTCCTATTAACTGTCCGTCCCAGTTCACGTTTGGCAGATTTAAATCTCCTGCTAAGATAATATTATGTCGTGTTTCAGAAGCGATTTTTGCCACTAGTTTATGGAGAGTTACATAGTCGCATTCGCCAGGTGGTCTGTAGCAAGCTATTATTGTTACATTGTTCTCTTCATTTCTTTGATCGATAATTTCTATTGCCATGATTTCTACATCCTCTTCAACCCACAATACTTTGCTGCTTAATTCTGATTTAGTACAAATAAAAATCCCCCCTCCCCTGCCGTTCCTGTCCCTTCTGAACACCCTGTAATCTGATCTAAATACTTCCGCGTCATTAATATCAATGCTCAGCCATGATTCCGTATCTATAATTACATTTGGATTACATATTTCTACTAAATTCCAAAATTTTACAGTCTTATTCACAATACTACGACAATTTACCTGTAACAGCCTTAAAGAATCAGTCCTTACCTCTGAATTGTCATTTCCTAGGAGTTGATGTCACTGCTGTTCCTGCACCTCGATGCCATTGGTCCACTTGGTTACTCTCACGAACAACGCTGCCAAATTTGAAGATCCTCTTCGATTAAGGTGAGCACCATCTCGTCCAAAGTCCCAGTTACTAATCCACGAATTTGGGTCCAAAAACTGCACGTTAAGTCGCTCCGCTACCCACGAAAATGCATCATTCACTTGTATCACTTTCCTCCAGTTGACATCGCTTCGCCTCAAAACTCCACTAACGACTTTTGCTGAAGGAAACAGTTTTTTTGTCGTGTTAACGAGGTCATACATGTCCCCCATTGCATAATTAACGCTCCTCTTTAGGTCATTTCTTCCAACGTGCAACACAATCGTCCGGTAGTCATTTTCCGTCTCGTTTTGCTTCCTCTCGATTTCCCTCTGTAGACCATCGGCCCTTATCCAGGATAGCAAACTAACTCCGCATTTGGGTTTCCTGCATGCCTTATAATGGAGTCTCCTATTATTAGACATGATATCTCATCTTTTTTTCCACCCTCCTCTTCTCGTGGCTTTCTTAGTTGGCGATTTTCTTCTTCAAGCCTCTGGATTTTTTCTTCTGCATCTTTCAGCTTCTCTCTTAATTCCCGCACTTCCTCCTGTAGCTGCTCCAGTTTTTACTGGTTTGTAGTGACGATGTCATTACCCCTGCAGTCTTTGCATGCCCAATTTTCTTCAATGTCCTGGTCCCTCTTTATTTTTTGGCAGCCCAAATGGTACCATTTCGCACAAGTGCTACACCGAAGACCTGACCTCAGTGCCTTGTTGCAGTTCCCACATCTTTCATCAGCTGTCGTGTTTCCAACAGGCCCAGGATTTAATTCGATTCCTCCTATCACAAGTAAACTTGCCAATACAAAAACCATAAAATAGCATTTCTTCGAAGTTCCGGTCGCTTCTGCCCGCTCGCTACCTGCTATCCCCGAACACCGGCCCGTCCACATTCCTATCCTCGCCCGGTAAAGCACCAGATCCACACCCATTGTTCTGCAGGTACCTGGTCCCTGGTACGTCCGCACTGCTCGACTGCTAAATGACTTACTATTGTAAGTACTTTATATCCCAGGATTAAATAACCTTCAGATGGTAATTATTATTTATTTATGCCAACAAATTTACTGTTGGTGTTTTTAAACATACAAGCCGTGTGTGGGCAAAGTTTGAGAGGTAGAACTGGAACTTAAAAATTCAATGCCACAACTGGGATTTGAACCACAGACCTTCCGCTTACCGGGTGGCTGCTCTAACCATTGAGCTATTGTGACAAACTGCCAGAATGGCATTAAATTCTCAAACCAGTTCGTATTTCTCCTGGTAAACCACAAAGGCAGTCTCACATCAGAGACAAATTACCCCAATGGTGACTTACTATTGTAACTGGTTTGAGAATTTAATGCCATTCTGGCAGTTTGTCACAATAGCTCAATGGTTAGAGCAGCCACCCGGTAAGCGGAAGGTCTGTGGTTCAAATCCCAGTTGTGGCATTGAATTTTTAAGTTCCAGTTCTACCTCTCAAACTTTGCCCACACACGGCTTGTATGTTTAAAAACACCAACAGTAAGTTTGTTGGCATAAATAAGTAATAATTATGAATGTGTTTCCCAAAGGCAAGTAGAGAAAACAGTGTGCATGTAATACGTAGCATTTCTATTTCAAACATGCACGAAATTGTATGACTTATTTGTAGAAGAGTGAATAGAGAGAGATGTGAATGTCTTACCTAAAAGTGAGTAGAGAAAACAGTATGAATATAATAGAGAAAGAGATGTGAATGTGATAGCTAAAAGTAAGTAGAGAAACCACTGTGAATGTAATATGTAGTATCTCTATTTCACACATACAGAAAATTGCATGACTGATTTGTAGAAGAGTGAGTAGAGAAAGAGATGTGAATGTGTTACCTAAAAGTGAGAGGAAAAAACAGTGTAAATGTAATAGCATTTCTATTTCAAACATAGAGAACATGGTATGACTTTCTTCCTTTCATAGAAGTTTGAAAACAGTGTTGTTGTAATTAATTTAATTTAAAAGGTGAGTTAATTAATAACACTGAACAACACAACATATTTTTCCGGTACGCGTTTCGAAGGTTAACTTTCCTCCATTATCAACCAGACAATAACTGGGTTTCCATGGTGTTTCATGGTGCAGATGGTGTTGCTTCTTCTGGTGTTTCTTCTGGTGGCGGTTCAATGAACTTGCTGAAAATGTCTCTCTGAGGAAAGAAGAAGCAACACCATCTGCACCATGAAACACCATGGAAACCCAGTTATTGTCCGGTTGATAATGGAGGAAAGTTAACCTTCGAAACGTGTCCTGGAAAAATATGTTGTAAGTGTTGTTCAGTGTTATTAATTAACTCACCTTTTAAATTAAATGGTATGACTTGTTTTAAAAGTGGGGATAAAAGTGGGGATAAAAGTGTTTTTTGGTGCAAAATCACGTTTTTTATGGAAAATTGTTTATAGAAGAGTGAGTAGAGAAAGAGATGTGAATGTGTTACCTAAAAGTGAGTAGAGAAAACACTGTGAAGGTAATATGCATGTATACAAAAATTTAATCAAATCTTTAGAGTCGTTTCTGAAATACCAGAAATATATATACAAGAATTGCACAGTAGAAGCGGGAATAAAAAATATTTTTTATGCAAAATCACATTTTTTTGGGAATTACAATTATATAGCTGAACTTAAAAAGCAAAACCCTATCTGAATACAAAATCTGATCGATATTGTTAGAGCCTTTTCCAAGTTGCGCGGAATAAATATATATACAAGAATTGCTCATTTAAATATATAAGATATCACGACAGAAAAAATCGAAATTAATTGTGCATGTAACTATGATCAAAGTCAGTTCAACTATGAGCTTTCTTCTGAAAGAACGCTATCCATGAAAGGGAGAGAAACACTGTCTCGATGTTGCAATCAGTTAACAGTGCAACACATAGTTACATGATCAATGTTGCTATATCAATGGAAGGACGACTGGCAGACAAACTCTATATTTGCTTCCAAGAACCTAGTGGAAAGTTTGGACCTGGGAAACAGAAAATCGGTGCCCTCCAAATGTCTTCATAGATGCAAGTGTGAGTGAGAAGTTGATGAAACAGCATCTAAAGACGTTTTTTTCTCAGTTTTGAATCCAAATTTGTCGAGAAAATCATTAGTACTTTGTGACTGCTGGTCTGGATATACGGATGAACAAGTACTACTGGAAGCATCTGGCGGAAAAGATGTAGATTTAAAAATCATTCCACCTAAAACTACAAAATATGCACAACCTCTGGATGTGTATTTCTTCAGGCAATATAAAATATATGCCAAGAGAGTAACAGACTTTATTAAACTACATTTCGGTAACATGAAGCCAAAATTGCATGACAGATTCTTTATCATGAATTTGCATTCTGTCATTTACAATCACTTATCTGCAGGAGTATATAGACCAATGCTTGGTTACGCGTGGCAGAACACTGGCTACGATATTGATGAATCAGTGAACAACTTCAAAAGTGTAACTGACATGGCGTTCAGCACTGATATTATAGAATGTGCAAATATGACATGCGATCAACTTGCTTTTCTTCACTGTGCATTTTGCAGTCATTCACATTGCTGTCAGCATTTTATTTAAAGTCCCCATTTATATTTATAGTTATGATATCTGCATTGCGTATGGCTTCTACAATGACATCTACAGCGATATCTAGAGCTTGATTGCAGAGTTTTGCACAAAAATGACACCCACCACCACATTGACAGGTACAAGATATGTTTGTTTGAGCCCAACTACTTCCCTTGTAAGACATTATTTTTTAGTAAACTAAGAAAGTCACATTTATTACTGCATAAGGTTTTCAGAGTCAATTTAATTATATTAATTTGAAAAATACTTTGATTAATTTGACGAGTCCTGACAGATGCTATATTTGTGACTGTTTTGGCATTTTCATTGTGATAAGATGTGAACATAGAGATTTATGAGAGATAGAATCAGGACTGAAAAATTCAATGCCTTAGCTGGGATTTGAACCAATCGTAAGCTTTGAAAATGTGTTGGATGCAACTTGAAACTAGTCAGTATTTGAAAAACTTGCAATATTACTAAGATGAGTGAAACTTTTAGTTTCTAATTTGTTCTTATTTTAGATTCAGTTGCTTCAATTTTCCTTGATTCAATCGTAAGTACTGTATGTCCCAGGTTTAATTAAACAACCTTTAGATAGTAACTGTTATTTAATTAAACCCGGAACATGAAGTACAGCTTGATTATTTTGATCTGACCCTGCTTGGCTGTATGCACAGTAGTCGGACAAGTCCACTATCTTCTGGGAGGAATTTTGGGTCGCTAGTAGCTGGACAGTGAAAGTATGAATAATGCTGGTAACAAAAACAGGTAAGGAGAATATTGCCAGCCTTTCTCCCCCACCCTAGACTACTTCCTCCTCCTCTGCGTTTTTTCAGGGTCAGGTCTAAATAATCAAGCTGTACTTAAGACTGCAAGTCACCCTTGGGATACTTATCTCAGATGTGAGATTCCCTAGATGTCTAGATGATACAAATCGAATACGAATACAAATTTAAAGTCATACTGGCAAGTTGCCATGGTAGTTCAGTGGTTAGAGCAGCCACACATGAAGCAGAAGATCCGTGGTTCAAATCCCAGCTATGGCACTGAATTTTTCAGCCTGATTCTAACTCTCAAACTTCTACACAAATTATTAATAATAAGCAGACCAGTATTAAAACATTAGTTTCTGCTACAGTATGTAGAATTTAAAGTATTTTTATTTTGGATCTCTAATTTTTAACTTACTTACATTCCCAATTCTTTGATATCTTTAGTATCTGTTGATCATCTTAGTTATCAAGTTTGATTTAAAACCATTCAAATTTATCACATGTTTAATGTACTCCAATTCTTTCCTATATTCATCATACATCAACTGGATGTTAACCCAAAAGCCCACCAACATGTATCTTTCATATTTAATTCACAGATTGGTAACATCCCATTGATGTATGATGAATATAGGAAAGAGTTGGAGTACATTAAATATGTGGCAAATTTGAATACTTTTAAATCAAACTTGATAATTAAAATACGGATACAGAAGATATAAAACAATTGGGGTTTAAGTAAGTTAAAAAATGAGAGCCAAAAGAAAAATATTTTAAGTTTACATACCATCCTAAAGTGTTCAGCAAGTTCAACAAGATATTTAAGGATTACAATATTAAGTTAGCTCCACAAAATATAGTGTGAGAAATCCACTCAATACCCACTGAAAAATACTCCTCCTTATAACAAATTGTCTAAAATATACCATATTAATTGTGTAGATAATAAGAAAATATACTTTAGAAAGACTATAAGAAATTTTGGAACAAGATGGAAGGAACATGAGATATGTTAAATTCTAACCAACAGAAAAATTAGCTACAGCTAATCATTTTTGGTTACACAACCATAATATCAGCACAGAAGTAGAACTTCTAAAACTGGACAAGAATCATTTGGAATTAACAGTGAAGGGAAATATATACATTATCAAGAATTTAAATAAGAATTTTATGCCAACCAACTTACTCATGGTTTTAAATACACAAGCCATATGTGGGCAATGTCTGAGAGGTAGAATCAGAACTGAAAACTTCAATATCATAGCTGGGATTTGAATCACAGATCTCCCGCTTCACGTGTGACTGCTCTCACCACTCAGCTACCATGGCAACTTACCATCTAAAGGTTATTTAATTAAAGCTGGGACATGAAGTACTTATGATTGTAAGTTGCCCTTGGGGTGAGGATGTGACATTCCCTAGTGATCTACCAGGAAAATACGAATCGGTTGGGGAATTTAATGTCATACAGGTAAGTTGCCATGGTAGCTCAGTGGTTATAGCAGCCACATGTGAAGCGTAAGATCTGTGGTTCAAATCCCAGCAATGGCATTGAATTTTTCAGTCCTAATTCTACCTCTCAAACATTGCTCACACATGGCTTGCATGTTTAAGACCATCAGTAAGTTGGTTGGCATAAAATAACAATTACCATCTAAAGTTTGTTTAATTAAACCTGGGACATTAAGTACTTATGATTGCAAGTCACCCTGGTGGTACTTATATCAGATGTGGGATTCCCTAGTGGTCTACCGGGAAAATATGAATTGGTTGGGCAATTTAATGTCATACTGGCAAGTTCCCATGGTAATTCAGTGGTTAGAGCAGCTGCATGTGAAGCAGAAGATCTGTGGTTCAAAGCCCGGCTATGGTATTAAATTTTTCAGTCCTGATTCTACCTCTCAAAGAATCTTTAATTTTAAAACACCAGCTTTAGATGACATCATACAATTCAACAATAAGAACAATAGCAGTTCAAACGACAATGGAGGAGGGAAAGTAACATTAGATGAGAGCCATTCAACTGATCAGCTGATGAGGACGAACTCTCTTTGGAATATGTTCTGCGAATAATCTAGACAAGTAATCTAATCTATTAAGGAGTGTCAATCTAATGCCATATGCACCCCGACCACGCTGACCTATTGTGCTCTCCTTCGTTTCTCAGTCTCCTAGAATACCTATATCCTTAATAAAGGTAGCAAGCCGTTTCACAGAGACTTCTTCAAGCTCATGCAGTTGTATGAACCCTTTCTCAAAGATTTTGATTCTTTTCCTCGCCAGTACTTCACATTCACACACCAAGTGTGTGGCTGTCTCATCTGCCTTGCCACATAGCCTACATGTGGATCTACATTTATTCCAATTTTGTATAGATGCGCCTTTAGTCAACAATGTCCTTTCAGCAGACCTATTGTCCAACCAAGTTTCAATTTATTCATTGTTAGCAGTTTCTTGGTTCTGCCTTTGTCAATCTTTTTAATCGTTGACTTTGAGTATTTATGCCCTTCAACTGAAAACCAGTACCCTTCATGCTTTTTGTCAGTCCATTTGCTTAGACTCTCTCGAACAGATCCATATGACAGTCCTAATCTAGGTTCTGGCCCAATAAATTGGACTGATGATCCTGCTTTAGCGAGCTTATCTGCCCTCTCATTGCCATAGATTCCTCTATGTCCTTCACCCATATCAGTAACACTGAATTGGTCTTAGCCAGTTCTATTAGACTGTTTCAGCATTCCCAGACCAAATCTTGACAGTGGAGCAAATTTATTTTAAAGGTTGATTAAGTTTTTAACAAATCTGAGTGACAATCTTGTAACCCAGTACATATGTTTTATAAGTGGAAATATTACATTCCAGTGTTTTAAATTCAAAATTTGTCCTGGTATTGTTTCTCAACTACAATGCAAATTTACAGTAGCAATGTGCTGATTAAATACTGGACATAATTGTTTGCAGACCATACTCGTAAGATTTGTAATGCTTAATTCTCTTACTTCTGTGTTATGTAACTCAAATGAATCCATGAACTTGAAAATGTAGGATTATATGAGGTTTTACAAAAATAAGAATCTTATAACTCAATATTGGAGAGCAGGGGGACTAATGGCCACTGCCACCAGTTCTACTACATTCCAAATGTGACTTTTCAAGACAAATTTAATGGTGACAGTATTTAACTTCTAAATAACCGGGCTCCCAATGAAAATCAATTCATCATAATATATAGAATTTTTTATTGAGTATTTTGTTATGTTTTTAAGTAGAACATTAAAATACTCTGTGAAGCATTAAGATCAGAAGAAACTACAGTTCAAAAGTATTGGAAAGCACGAATGCTAATGGCTTCATTGCCAGATGCAAGGCACTAGAAAACAACAACATTAAAATACTTGAAATATTAAGTAATATTGTTTAGCGACTACTTCACTTATTAAAATGAAGTAGATGATTCCAGAATTCCCAGCAGTATATCTATTGCTGACAGTGAGGCCAATATAACCTCAAAACTGTTATTTTAACAAATGAAGTAGAACCAGTAAAGGATGTTAAGTTTTGATTCTAAAACTATTCTCTAGTTCCAAAAATAAAACAATTGTGATTAAAATATTTGTTCACTCTTCCATCTCTAATATACATCATAAAGATTTCCTTAATCACATATGTATATGCATGACCTTATTGTAGGAGAAATCACATTAAATTACATACCTTTTCACAATACTGGCAGTAATAATCTCTTGTGGTTTTAAGTATTGGTAAATTAAGTTCTGGAACTGAATCTGGACTGATATCTGGATGTCGTTTTGCCAAATGGTTTACAAGCATTCCACGTCTCTTGAAACCCAACAAGCACGTATGGCACTTATATATAAATCGATGATAGTCCGTTGGGGAAACCTGAAATCATTTGCATCACACTAAAATCATAACCTAGCTCAAAATTTTTATAATTTTTTTAATTTATCAATTAAATTTTGCTGGCACTATTTAAGGTACTATAATCCTAAGGCTAACGATATCTTTATTTGTTTGCTAAGTATACATGAATCAGATGATGCATAAAAAGTCCATCGCCATGCAGGAAGTGGGTGAAAGGAACACCTGCCTCCTCTACAGTCCAGTTTTAAGCACCATGTATGTTTAATGTAATTTGTAGGCACACAGAGTTTTTGCTTAATAATCACATTCACTAAAACAGAAGTAAACTGTAGTTCTTGTATCTTTAAACAAAACTTAAAATAGTTATTCCTGCATATATTGCATAGCTCCTTAGCTAATTACTGTTATCATTATCATCATTCAATTTATTTCCTCAGCATTTATTGGAGCAATTGGAGGTTTAAATAAAATTTCTCATCTGTTACTGAAGAAGCCAGTTGCAGGCTATTTACTTCAACTGTTTCTATGTTGGGCTGCTCAAAAGTTGAATTTATCATTATCATTGTTGTTATTGTTATGATTGTGATGAAAACGATCATGATCATGATGATAATGGTCATAATCATCATCTTCTTCTTCTTGTTCTTCTTATGATTTTGGCCAGCAGCTGCCATCAAAGTTGCTCAAGGTCAAGCTACCTCACATCACTGCTTGTACATACATGACTCGACAATAATTGAGTGGTCAGAATAAAGCATTTCTAGACTGTTAGAAGATCTTTTGACTGCTGGATTATTTATGAGAAGTTCAAGAAAATGTCAAAAAAAATCCATACTATGTCATTCTCACCTATATAAGCAAGTTGGCACACGCAAGCAAGCAAGCAAGCAAGTGAGCGAGCGAGCGAGCGAGCGAGCGAGCGAGCGAGCGCACGCGCCCACACACATGGATGTGGGTGTTGGTGCATGGGGGTGTGGTGGGCACATACATGTGTGGGTGTGTATGTTTGTGGGTGGGTGTGTGTCTAATGCTCTGGAGTTAATAATAAAATCATTCTCTGACTGGCTTCCCAATATTTGGAGGTTAAATCTTCTTGAATCTCTGGACCTTTACATACTGCTAGATGGTTTTTATCCACATCCTCTTCTTTGGTGCACAATATGCATAGGAGAGAGGTTACCAATGCTATTTTGTATAGATGTGTACCAAAACAATCATGGCCTATGAGAAGATGAAAATCAGTGACAGTTGATTTTCTCGGATAGTTTGGGATTAAATTGAATTTTTTTTCCATTTCTTGCCAGTTGAAATTTTCAAAGGAGGAGATATATAGTTCACATATCAGTATGAATGAATTTTTTATTATTCACTTCACTGACACGAATGGGATTTTTTGTTTTACTTTGTAAATAATTTTGGATCCTTTCTTCGCTAACATGTCCACTTGTTCATTGCCAGTTATTCCACAATGAGCTGGATTCTATTGGAAAAATATTGCTTTATGTATTTTTTGTGACTGGATTAATATATTATGTATTTCATATATTTTTGCAGTTTTTGGATAATCTGTTAATATTATAACTTGAATTGTGGCTTTGGACTCACATAAGAAGACTATATTAGTAAATTTGTTTTGTCTAATAAGTAGTTTTGTAATGATACATAGATGGCATCAATTTCTCCATCAAAGCTGGTGGAATTGTCTCCAACACGTTTATAAAAGAAGAATAACTTGCAAGTGGCACCAGCACCTTCATCTTGATTGTAAAGGGAGCCATTGGTATAGATATGAATCCATTCATCTTCCAGAAATCTTAAACTGATGGTTGCATATTGTTTAGCTTCTACAGGTATGACATCTTCTTTTTGTGTAAAATTTTCAAGTAGATCTAGATGATGGTTCACTTCCAAGATATTATCGAGAAGTATGAATGGTTCTCTTTCAGATGGATAATTTATATTGTTGTATAATTCTTGTACTTTCTGTATCACACCTATTTGAGCTTTTAAATTATTGATAGAATTATGGTATTTTTCCCAATTATTATTTGGTAGTCTGATAATTTTTTCATATGTTAAAATAGCTTGTTCTTCAAGTTGCTTTGTGAGAGGTTTATTGCATGTTATGGCTTGTAAAGCTATAATTGGAGTGATTTTAAATGCTCCAGCTATTAATCTGAGAGCTTGATTTTGAGTACATTTAAGTATTGTGAAGGCTGAGGGGGATGCAGTTATAAGAACTTAACCGCTACATTTGAGAACTGGTTTTATATACATGTTGTATGTTGACCTGAAAGTATTTTTTGAACATCCCCATTTAGTTCCAGTTAATCTTCTTAATATTTTAAAACAATTGGCGGCTTTATTTTGTACATTTTCAATGTGATTTTTCCATGTTAGTTTTTTGTCTAAAAGTATACCAAGGTATGGTGCATTTTCAGTTCTAGGTAACAGGGCATTATCACATGATAATGAGATATTGACTGATTTATTCCTAAATGAAAAGAATTGAAAGTTGCTTTTATCAGTATTAACTTGCATACAGTTGTTATTGCAACAATATTTGAGTTTGAATAAGGGCTTCAGAAGTGATGAAATCAGACTTTCAGTTTCTTGTGAATTCTCAGTGTTGTATGTTGTATCTGTTGGAAGATCATTTATATAGATATTTATTTATAAATGCAAACACTATGAAAAGTAGAGAGAAAACGTGAAATACAGCTGGACACCCAGTAAATATTTTCTCAGTGGATACATTTTGAGAACCAGTGGGATGCAATTTTAGTAAGTAAAAAAACATAATTACAACAGGCAAAAATTGCAGCATGTTAGAGTAGCCATCAGGAATGATGGCAGCAAGTGACAGATAATGCACGTGTAGGGCAAAGAGGGGAAATGCTGGGTTGCAACAATTTCCCATCTTTTTCAGGAAGTATTTGTACACATTATACTCCATTTCCCTAGCTTGACTGTGAATAACGCAACATTTTTTTACTTCTGCATCTTTGCAACTATTAATGAACTTACTATCACACAAAAGAGTGGACTTATTGCTTGGAATTACTTAATTTCACCACAAAATTGTACAAATACTCTCACACACATGCTCTGAAACAGACTATGTCTGGTTGGCTAGAAAACACATGACTGAGATGTCAATGGATATTTGTCTACTGTGCAACTACCTTTGTTCCTGACGGCAACTCTAATTAGTTTGAGTTACCAGTCATAATATGCTTATGAAGTTTTTCAGTAGAAGCTCTAATTAATAATCATCAAATCTTACAAATTACAGCATGGTTTAAAATTACTGTTAACTTCACAAATCTTCACAAATGTTAAAGGTCATAGAGTAAGCACGGCCAAAAGTTCAAGCAACTTTTATAAACATCTTACTGCTGGTAACCCGAGAAGCTCTAATTAATAATCATCACTGTGAAAGCTTCAAATTTTGCAAATTACAGCATGGTTTACAATTACTGTTAATTTCACTGAATCTAAATAAATGTTAAAGAGGTAGGAGGAAGAGAAAAGAGTGCTCAAAATTCATGTATACATGCAAGGAAACATTAACCACTGCTCCTTTGATCTAGATTAAAGCACATATTTTTATTTTCAACAATGGCAACAGATGCATGCTCATAGAAGGTGTTCAAATTTATTTGGACCTTTCTTTGAATCACAAAGTGTTGAAGGCATTGCAGTCAGCACATTTTTTTCAGGAAGTGGCATGAGGAAATATAAATGGTTTCAGGAAACACTGCACTAGGAATATTAAACCCACAATGATCCATAGTGCATGTCTGCTTATCATTTGGTAAATTTGCTCGTCAAAAATGAACATTTGCTGTGCAAAAAAGTGAGACACAAAATCATACTATCTCTATAGAAAGATCAACATCACATCCATATGGCACGTGTTGTATAACACAAAAGAAAGCTTACAAATGAGAGGGAAGCAGCACGATACTCATGATCCCGAAACTATAAGAAAAGTTCCAGAAATCTTATCTCCTTAATGAGTAGTTGCATGTAACGTGTAAAACAAATTGCACAATACGCTCTTAAAAGTTAACTTGTTAATTTAATTTAGTTCAAGAAGATCTGAATATCTAAATTTACATTTATTTGGTACTACTTACATAATTTAAAGAAAATATGTTTTTAAAGATTTACAAAGCAATTTGGAGATCATATAGATGAACTACAAAATTCAAAACCATAGGAAAACAAAGTAAAACACAATTTAAGTCATTCAGAGAATCAGAAAGCTAAAACTTAAGAAAATGTAAGATTTTGATAGAATGTTAAAATAATCTTCCTATGTGTATCCATGGTAACCATGCTAAGTTTGCATACATGATTCCTTTTTCATATGCAAGTGAATTTTAACAATTTTAGATAGAAATATCCGAAACCTAATAGAGAATGAAAATAGTGATGATTTTTCCTGATGCAAATGTAAAATAAAGGATTTAAGATAATATAAAAAATATTACAGCTTTTAGTAAGACTGACGTAACTGATACCTATAGTATCATATATAAAAGTCTGAATATTTGTCTGATATCAATTACTATTGAGCAAGATAAATGATAATAGTTTTTGTATGAAAAGATTTATATACTATTAATCTAGTGTCAAACCACTCTACCGCCAAACTGGTTAGCCATCTTACTACTTCTTGTGGAATTCCACATCATCTTAATCAAGATAAACATTTGCAAAAATTATCTTATTGCTAATTTTCTTTTGGATGCAAGGGAATATTGGATTACAGTAGGCTTTGAGCCATAATCAAATCTTTTAAGAGCTGGTTGGTATGAGATGGTTTTGAAATTTCGTTCTTTTTCTATCGTCAAGAAATATAAAAAAAAACATATTCCTATTTGAAAAAAATGTATGTAAATATTGGAAAATTCAAACAAATAGCAGGGAATATCTCTTTTTTTATTTAGCGAGCGATGAGATCTTTGCTTCAGGGTCATATTTAGTGGGTAACAGATAATGATTATGATGGCGAGTCCTAATATCTTTTCAATTAACCTCTTGAGCGATAGCCATTTAAAAGCTCCGCAGGCCGAGAACGGATGCCCAATATCCAGCGCAGGGCATTTAAATTGTTAAATGCGCTAAAAGTGCTTCGTAAATACACAGCTGTATTTTGCGTAAATTTTAAGTTATTTTAATGAAACAAAAACTGGTATAAAACTCGTTATATGCAGTATACATGCACGTCAGCAGCAAAGTGGACTGCATTAACAAATCATTGAAATGGCACTATTTTGTTTCACTGTGGTGAAAAGTTAACTTTGCTTTGTCGAACGCATCTAATATAAGTTCTCGGAAAGAAACAGTAGTGGACCCATTGTATGTGTGACCTATGCGTCAGCAAATCACAGCATAATGTGAAATAGAGCACTACTGTATGCGTGGTTTATGAGTCATCAGAATAAAGTAGGTTTGCAATTTTTCCTTGCGCGTGTTTCGTAACTTGGATATAGCAGGCTCCGTTTGTTTGTTTCTTGAAATACATACGTATACTTTCCTGCTTGTAGCTGAAGTGAGAAGCTTTTGAGTGTTACATCTCAGAGTTAAAACATGGCATCAACAAGCAGTGTCGCACAAAGGTTAGCGAGTGTTGGAAGTGCAAGGGCTTCTGAAATTACACAAGATAATGTGGAGGACTTCTTGCTGTGTGACAGCGATTTGGATATTGATGGCGAATTTTCCGAATTTGAGGGGTGTGTGGAGGATATAGGTACGAGTAGCAGTGAGGAAGAACGTGACCAACTTCCTTCAGGTGTTCGTGAAGAGTTAACATTGTGGAGTGCTGAAAACAATTGCAATACAAATAGGCACATCTTCACGAGCACAGGCTCTGGTGTTCAACCCCAGGCTCAGCTGACTTCTTACAGCCAACCAATTGACATTTTCACAAAATTTTTTACTACTGACTTAGTGTCTCATTGTTTCGGAAACAAATGTATATGCGAGTAAGGTAAAGGAAGACCCGCTCTCTAAAGGTAAATTAGGGCCTAAGAGCAGAATTCAAAGGTGGACAGAAGTAACACTCAATGAGATTTACAGGCTACTTGGTCTAATTATACTTATGAGTGTTATTCGTAAACCTGCATTATACATGTATTGGTCCACAGGTGACATGCTAGCTAGTCCTTTTTTTGGAAAATGCATGTCAAATAACAGGTTTACTTCAATTTTGCGGTTCCTTCATTTCACCTGCACAGAGAATGTAAATGACAAACTCCACAAAATTAGGCCTGTTTTCGATTATATTATTTCAAAATTCAAAGAAAATTATGTGCCTGGTGAAAAGGTCACTGTTGATGAAAGCCTAATGCTTTGGAAGGCCGCTTAGGTTGGAAGCAATACATCAAAACAAAAAGGGCTAGATTTGGCATAAAGAGTTTTGATGTTTGTGAAAGTAAAACGGGATATCTTTACAATAGCTGCATTTACACTGGTCAAGGGACTGACAATACTGGAGACAAAGATTTGGGCTTATCTGGCTCCATAGTAATGCACCTAATGGAACCTGTGCTTGATCAGGGTAGGACTGTGTACCTAGATAACTGGTACAGATCTCCTAAATTATACATGGCCCTATACAAAAGAAAGACTAATGCAATTGGAACAGTACGTTCAAATCTTATTGGTTTGCCAAAAGATGTGAATACGAAGGCTCTAAGGAGAGGGGAAATGGAGGTGCGTCAGCTCCCACCTTTGACCTACCTTGCCTGGTAGGACAGGAGGGTAGTTACGGCATTATCCAATTGCAGTTCTAAGATTTCGATGATTGACACTGGAAAAACAGATGCCCATACCAAAATGTGCATTTTCAAGCCTGACGTTATCCAGGAATACAATATGCACATGGGCGGTGTCGATCTAGTAGATCAGGTATTGCAAGCATATCCCTCTTTACGAAAAACAGTGAAATGGTATAAAAAGGTATTTTTGCACCAGCTGGATATAACCATATACAATTGTTTAGTAATTTGGAGAGCTCTAAACCCACACAAGACAATGACCTACCTGGACTTTCGACTATCAATAGCTCGCAGCCTAATTGAACAATACCAAGTTGAGAGGCCTCTTCATACTGGGGGTAGAAAATCCAAAACCCCTGCACCCCTCAGACTTCAAGGAAAACATTATCCTAAAAGGATACCGAGCAAAGAAGTCCCGCCCATCTAGAAAGTGTTTCGTGTGCTGCAAGAAGGGAATTCGCAAGGAAACTGGGATGATGTGTTGCGAATTTGGAGATGTGCCCTTGTGTGTTTATCCCTGTTTTGAGGCATATCACTGCAGAAGGAATATATAAAGGTAAGCCAGTAAAGCATATAGAATTTAATTAAATGTTTCATAACGGGGGAAAATTAAAATAAGTTGAGTTAGATAGAGGATAAATAAGGGTTAAATGCACAAACGCACAGGACGTGTATACACGCCCATATCGCTCGTCCATCTTTTTAAATGGACGTGATTTCACATCCATATCCCTGAAGAGCTTAAAGTCTGGGTTCCACCAAAATTAAATTTATTCAAATTAAGATAACATATGTTCACAAATCATCTCACTTTTTAAACATATTCTTGAAGCCAATGTCTTGAAACTATTTTGAATATCATCGTGACAAGGTTTTCTTCAGTAACTATTCCTCATGCGAAGTTCAATTGCAATAAGTGTCAGTTTTTCTTTCGCTGATTTGTATTTATATTGTGGATATAAATTGTATGGTATTTCTTTTCTGCACGACCACTATCACATTGCTTAGTATTTCTCATTATAATTTTGGATTAACATAGAGTTTTCCGAAATTCACGACGCATACTTGCTACTAATAACATAAAAGTTTAAACAGTGACTCTATTTGGCATCAATATTGCAACTGTACTGGAAAAAGGTTCACTATTTATTCTTCTTCGTTGCGGAGCTTAGCAACCATTGTCTTTCATTTGTGTTTTTTCACAATTTTCATCTACATCTGATGTTGGCCATGTTCCATTTTACCAAAGTTTCAGATGCAACAATAAAGCTTACAAAAATAAAATATTCATGTAATAGGAATAGAGACATATTTTTGATGGACACAAATAAATATAACAAATGTCAACATGAATCATCAGGACTTATAATTTCTGCTACACCACAAAAAAAAGTTGTGTTTGACATAAATTGTATTTTAATGAGCTCTACATTTTTTTTGTGAAGTAAGATTTTTGTCTATCTCTTACAGTTTTTACCAGTTATGCAAAAACCATTCAGAACAAAGATGGCTTCTGACGACATTCTCAGAAAATGCAAAAGGTATCATATTTACACGAATCTAATGGGCTAATGAATCAAATGCGTACCCCATATTTGAAAGTTAAAACTATGAAAAAAGAGGGTTGCATCAAATGTGAAGTACATCAATGACAGAAAATAACAGTATTTTATTTAAATGTATTAGATATAATAATGCATTTATCATATATATAAACCATTAGATTACTGAACTGAAAGTGCCCAATTGTTAGCTGCTCATTGTTAAAGAAGAAAATTGTTTGTCCTCAAAATCTTCAGGAAGCTTCTGGCACTTTGTTGTATGGTGTCTTAGATATAAATCTGTCCACTGAATGAGACGATCCACCATCCATGTCTGGGCTTAAAATCTTGTTTTAGAATATCAAGATCTTTAGCCTCCTCTTTAGCTTTCTTTCACATAGTGTCACTAGTCACAGGCTGCCCATTCTTCCTCCTTTCATGCACAAGTTCCAACACTTTTCCTTCAACTTCAGGATGTCTTCCTTTGCGAGAACCTGCAAATTTCCTCCTACTAGCTTTAGTAGTAAATTTGCCAATTTCTATTTTCACCACAAGCAAACATCGCTCTCTGATTACTAATAATTGATTCTAAGGGTGATCAGCCATGTCAAATTTATAAAATTTGGGCTTTCGACTATTTGATTCTCCATAGTCTTCTTCCTGAGAATTAATCATTAGTAACATTCGCCGTGAAAGTTTTAAGTCATATATCGCTCTCTGATACTCACTTCCTGCCTTTCTATTACAATTTGTTTTTAGCATAAAGGATTACTTTATGCTTGAGAGAAGCACTGTAAGACGTTCTTGCCTGTTTGCCCTCCATATTGTAAATAAAACCGTTAAATATTAGGCCAATGATAAATGAGCGGTTTGTCACGAGTTTCTGGTTGCATGTTAACTCCAGCAATCCATTGAGATGTAATTAATTAAAAATTTGAATGAACTTACTGGCATTCTATGAAATGGAGTTGCACTCGAATCTAATGCACCAGTGAATCTAATGTGCACCATGATTTTGAGTACTACATCTAGTCAAAAAGGGTGTGTACTAGATTTGCGTAAATACAGTACATTTCATATGTAATGACAATATTTTGTGGCGGGGTTTTATTAAAAGATTCTTTACACATATATTAGCGTGAATATAGCAGCATGAGTATTGTTTTTGCTAGAAGGTGGAAAGTTTGTTAGAGCAGACGCCACTCTTTTCTGCAAGGGATGTGGTCATAGAATGGAATGCAAAAGCCAACGTTCTTTTCTCACAAACACATTTATTAGTTATTTACACTTCTTTTCACAAAGCAATTAGTTAACAACTCTTAGATTTCGACAGCGTCTACGCTGGTTAAAAGTTTGGGTGTAATTCACATATTCACACGCCATCAACAATTATACGTCCGTACACTTTGAGTTCACCGACGCTAATGAAAGTAGTTTCTGAGCGTGGGTATGACGCAACACCGCCATTCTTATGTATTCATCCGCGCAACAGTTCTCATTGGTCGAACTCAAACAGTTGAGAAGACATTGTCTATTTTGAGTTTTATCAAAAGAAATAAGTCCCTGATACACCCAAATTAAAAGAATTAGAAATTTACACACTCTCACAAAAATATTTACATGGACAATCTTCTATTAGTCAATATTCTGTCTCATATGCCCCTTGTTTTGTTTTTCAAATTGTCACCTTATTTACAATCTTGAAACACAATACAATACTTCTCCCTACTTCTATGATTCAATCACTTTGTACAATATATTTTTTCTTTTTCTTTACAGTCTTCTTTACTATTTGTCTTTGTCCTTTGTTTTGACATAATACAACATGTCTTTATAAGTTTCACATATTCGGTTACTACACAATGCATTTGGTTATTATACAATACATATTCAGTTATTGTACAACACATTTAGTTATTACACAATATGTCCAATTATTATACAATATATATTCAGTCATTGTACAATATACCCAGTTATCATATCACATATGTTGTTATTATACAATACACCTTCAGTCATTATACAATACATATTCAGTTATTGTACAACACATTTGATTACTACACAACATGTCCAATTATTACACAATACATATTCAGTTATTGCACAATATATCCTGCTATCACATCACATATGTTCTGTTATTATGCAATACATATTCAGTTATTACACAATACATATTCAGTTTTTGCATAACATATTTGGTTATTACTCAACATATTCAGTTATTACACAATATATCCAGTTATCATACAATACATATTCAGTTATTGTACAACACATATTCAGTTCTTATACAACACATACTCAGTTATTGCACATTTGACATTGACACAAATACAATTTAAGTGTTTCATGTAGTTTTTGACTTGTATTCTTTGCTATGAGGAGAGAAAAACAGGATACAAATTTTGAGCTAATGATTATGATCTTATTTATGGCAATATTTTATTCAGTTCTTTGCCTTCTTTGTCTTATAAGCTCATGTATAGGCAGGTTATTGAGTCGGTTCTTAAACTCTGATGTTACTTATGACACTAATTTTCTTAATTGGGTTATTATTCATTGTTGTTTGGTTCAACATTTCTTCGAGCTTAGCATTGGCTATATTCATCTCAATTCATGGGCATTGTTTTTCTGATTATGGTTTTCCTCACTTCACTAATTGTCATTTCTTTGTCTCTTATTTTTATAAGAGAAAACTTCTATACTTACAATCATTCTGTAATTGTATTATTTTTCTTCTCCATTTACCCTCGACATCTTTGTGTCGAAATGTTATATCTTTTTCATCATAATTAATTCATTTTTATTTTTGTCCCTGACATCCTTATGTCAAAAACATATTATCTTCCGTCGCTATGATTCATTTATTTAATGACAATCAGTGTTCTCATCTGTCTTTGTTGACAATGCTCTTTGTGGTCGATATAGCCAATGACTATGTTGATTTTCTTCCCTGTTGTAATCCTATTCTGAACATAATTTCCTATAAGTAACCCATCAAAAATTGTTATCTTCTTTCATCTCTACTACTCCTGCCTTACACATTTGTTGACAAAGGCTATTTGGTCCTTTCTTTGTATGGCTTCAATTTGTTTTTATGGTATCTTCCTACCAACTTGCCATTTGTATTCTGTAGCTCATATGTGTGGTCACCCAGCTGTTTTGTTATGACCAGTGGTCCAGTATACAATAGCTCCATCTTTCCAGATCTTTTTTCAGATGCCTTGGATGCTTTGTGGCTATCTGAGACAATGCTCATGCAGTTACCCTGTAGTCTCGGACCTCCCTCACTCTGGTTGTTCGTAGTTGTGTTCTGGTTTAGGATGGGTGAGTTTGGGTGACCGTTCCTATGTCTATGCTCATTAGGCCGACCATTTTGTGTTTCGAAGGCTGTCAGCAGTTCTATCATATCTGCAAAATCTACTGGCCTCGCAACAATTAATCCTGTTCTCACTGTGTCTGGGAAATGTCTTGTTATACTGGCAATTAGTTCTGCCTCCGACAAGTTGGGGTCTAATAGCTTTCCTTTGTTGGCTACTTTCATAAAATAGTCGACTAATGACAACCCTTTGGCTGGATCGTATCTACCTGTCGCTAGCTCTACCCTAGTTTGGTTTTGTTTAGCTGGGCCCCAATACCTTGATAGGAATAAATTTCTGAATGAGCTATAAGACTCGTGACCAGCTAGTGTTAACCTGAGCCATTCTAATGCCTTGTTTTTTAAGCTTTTCTTAACTATCATCATCCTAAGCTCGTTTGGTATCCTTTTCACTTTAAAGTATTCTTCCATCTCTTTAACAAAGAGTTTTGGATCGTCTCCCTTCTCCTCGTCAAATGTAGGTGGTGTGATTTCATGTAATATGCTGTTGGTGTAACATGTGTTATGTGTTGTGTCATTGTTTGGTTGTGAACCTCTTTCTCTGTATGATGAGTCAGTATTTTGTACATTACTCAAGTAACTCTCATCTTGTACATTACTTACATCTAAATCATCTTGTCTTTGTAATGCCTTCACAACATCATTTACATTAGCCAAATTTTCTTTCCCTTTTTTCATTTCTTCACAAATTGATTTTAAATCATTCTTTATTTCTAAGTGGCTTTGTTTCATATCATTTATAGCATCCTGTTGTGAAAGCATCACATCATTCATTGTCTTAATTTTAGGAATTACAATTTGTTCTACAGTTTCATTAATAATGTCTTTCTTTACTACCTCAATCTCTTTCCTTAATTCCTCAGTTATTTGTGCTTTTACATTTGTTATCTTACAGTCTACACTTGTATTACATTCTGTTATTTCATCCCTACATCTAGCAATTTCTTCTTCCAACACTATTTTATTCTCTTTCATCTCTGATTCTATCTTTCCCATCCTATCTCCTACAATTTCTATCCTAGCTTCTAAGGCTTCCTTTGTTTCATTTAAGTTTTTCTGTACTAATTTTAAATTAGTTTCCATTACTTTCATATTTTCTTTACACTCCTTTCTTCCTAATTCTATTTTCTGTTCTAAGTTCTGTCTACCTAATTCCATTTTCTGTTCTAAGTCTTTTCTCACTTCCTCCATTTTCTGACCTAAACTTTGTTCTATATCCTGTTTTAATTCTACCTTATTCTGTTCCATGTCCTGTTTTAATTCTGCATTATTTTGTTCCATTTTCTGACCTAATTCTACCTTGTTTTGTTCCAGTTTCTGACCTATTTCCTTCATATTCTGTTCTAGTCTTTCAAACATCATCATCATTAACCTTTGGTCTTTGCTTATTTCCGCCTGTTCACTTTCTAATCCTTCCTGATAGCTAGGCCTATCTGCCCCTTCCCCCACTCCTGTTTCTATCTCTTTTCGCGACATTTTAATTCCTTTATCTAATTCACTTAATGTTGAAAGTCCTGTTACTTTTCCACTTCTTAAAAACATGCACAATAGAAATAAAATAAAGATAAAAAGTTTAGATCCTACTTTTTTCTGCTGGTTCTTCGTCCAGTTTTTTTTTTTTTTTTTTTACGTCTCCTGGGTAGTTGGCTTCGCCAGATGATCTCCGGTGTTTTTCCCACGTTGATTCTCCGTGTATCGATGTTTTGACGGATCGTTGATATCAAACGATGTTCAATGGCGTCTTTTTCCTGCACGATGGGATAGCGTCCTTTTTGATGTTAGCACTTTATTCTCGTAATTTTGCATTCCATTCTAAATTCGCGCTCCACGTTGGGCAAGCCATTTGTGGCGGGGTTTTATTAAAAGATTCTTTACACATATATTAGCGTGAATATAGCAGCATGAGTATTGTTTTTGCTAGAAGGTGGAAAGTTTGTTAGAGCAGACGCCACTCTTTTCTGCAAGGGATGTGGTCGTAGAATGGAATGCAAAAGCCAACGTTCTTTTCTCACAAACACATTTATTAGTTATTTACACTTCTTTTCACAAAGCAATTAGTTAACAACTCTTAGATTTCGACAGCGTCTACGCTGGTTAAAAGTTTGGGTGTAATTCACATATTCACACGCCATCAACAATTATACGTCCGTACACTTTGAGTTCACCGACGCTAATGAAAGTAGTTTCTGAGCGTGGGTATGACGCAACACCGCCATTCTTATGTATTCATCCGCGCAACAGTTCTCATTGGTCGAACTCAAACAGTTGAGAAGACATTGTCTATTTTGAGTTTTATCAAAAGAAATAAGTCCCTGATACACCCAAATTAAAAGAATTAGAAATTTACACACTCTCACAAAAATATTTACATGGACAATCTTCTATTAGTCAATATTCTGTCTCAATTTTAAACATGTATTTTAATCAAAATCATTAGAGCCATTTTGAGAAACTCAACGTGTTTTCAAAATATTTAATGTAAACGGTATGTAGAGGTAGGGGATTTCATTTTGCATCTGTATTAGATGCTGACCTTAAATACCACTGTTATTTAACCAACTTTTCATTTTTGAGTTATCTCACATGCACATGCATGCACAAACTTTCTTCTAAAAATGCTATTACTTTCTCTACTATGTTTAATGAAGTAGAGGAAGTATTGTATTCCACTCAAAAATTCGATGTCAAGATTTCACTAGAAATATATATTTTGAGGTCTCCTGAATCCAACAAAAGCATTTTGAGAAGTATGTGTGTGTGTGTGTGTGTGTGTGTGTGTGTGTGTGTGTATGCGTGTGCGTACATGTGGGTGGGTGCGTGTGCATGTGTGTGTGTTGTGTGTTGTGCGTGAAGAACATTCCTCCACCCTAAACTACCCTTTACATGGAACATTTTTCGAAAATTTTGATTTTCTTGAAAATGGCTCGTAACGATTTTGATTAAAATGCCATATGTTTGAGATATTTTTATGACATGTGATATGTATATCTTGAATTTTCTGGCTACAGCCCATGCATAACTGGTAAACCGTACGAGACAGATCAAATCTTACTGTACAAAAAATGTAGATCTTGCTAAAATACAGAACTTATGTCTGAATAAATTTTTTTGTAGAGTGAACCATTTCGGAGATATTCCTCATTATTTATGTAAGTTTTGGGGAACTTATAGTTCTGTCAAATGGAACATTGCTGTTCATTTTTTTACACGTTAACAGTGCAAAGAGAACAGAATTTAAAAGCTTTAAAGGATATGACCATCGCTCAAAGCGTACTGTATTGCCATATTCCCATTGCACATGCAAGAAAACGAGCAATAACATAATTTCCGTAAATTTTTATCTCAACTAACACAAAGAAGATAGAAGAATAAGAGATTGTAAGAATGGTTAGTACAAGGGCAGAGAGTGTCGTGATTGCAACACATCAGATTTTTAGGCTAATATTGCCCTTCAGAAAGCAGACAACCCTGCTGTGAGGTTATGGATGAAAAAATACATTCCAGATTCTGGGGATTTACCTTCAGCTGACTGGTTAAGGAAACAGTATCTACCAAAGTGTGCAGAGGAAGTCAAGCTAAAAATTAAGGACTCTATTGTAGACAAGCCGGTTGCCATATTTTGTAATGAAACAACAGATTGTGTTTTTGCAGTCATCTTGGGAACTTTGGGTGGTGACACTGCCAGTAGCTATGTCTTGGCTCGGATATTTTCTTGGAAGCAGCAAATGCGACAACATGCCATGTAGTTTTGCAGACTACAAATGACCTCAATATTGATTTCAGTAATATTAAAGCCATTTGTACTGACAGTGCCCTTTATATGCTTAAATGTGTAACATCACTTAAAGTAGAGAGTGGTTAGTTTGAGGAAAAAGTAAGTGAATTTGCAGAATGCATGGAACCCAATGTTAGGAATAAAATAGAAGACAATTTAGAAGTTTGCTGTCATATGACTGTCTAAATTGGAATCCATTATGGCAAAAGAAACTGAGGATATAATAACAATAAAAGCTTTAGAGTATTTGTTTGAGCCCGTTAGATTAATTACTAAATCAAGTATGGGTGATCACAATAATGTAATGGCAGCATTCAACAAACTAAATGCATTTAACATTAGTGATAGATTTTGATTCGCTTCGTTGTTACAAAGAACTTTGTGCCATTGTTGAACTAAGTCAAAGTAACAAATTTTATATAGTAACAGCACTCTTAGCACTCAAAGCAAAAGCTGAATGCTACCACCTTTTCTGTGAAAAGGTCCCTTCAATCTCTTTGGGTACCAGTATCAAATGCTGACAGCAAGAGATTTTTTCTACATATAACTTGGTTGTAACAGACAGAAGGACAACTATGAAAAATGAAAGTGTCACAACTTGTACGAGAGTAATTCAAATATAAACGGTAATTGTTGCATATCACGGAGGAAGCAGTTCAGAGCGGGGCAGTGGAGTGCGGGGGTTGAAGGTTGGTGTGTTAGGGAGGGGGAACTAGCTTTGTTAGCTGATTCGCTAGGTTCTGGCATCAGTATAGCCATGAGTGAGCAAGAGGTTCCTTTGTCTGTTGCACAACGCTTTATTATCAAGTTTTTAACCAATGAAGGGGTTAAACCTTCGGAGATTTTAACTCGTTTAAGGGCACAGTTTGGGGACACTACACTGTCATAGAATCGAGAGTTTACTTGGGCCAGACAATTTAAGGGTGGCCGAGAATTTGTGGAAAACGAAAGTCATGCTCAACGCCCAAGGTCACTGCTCCACTGTTGAAGAAATCGCATCAGAAGTTGCTTGATTTTCTTCATGATCAACGTACAGCGACTGCAGCTTACTATTGCCAATTGTTAAGGTCTGTAAATGCTGCCTACTGAAGCAAAAGACGTATGTCCATCAGAGATGTCACCCTTCTCCAAGGCAATGCTACACCTCACACTGCCAATTTGACAATGGACACAATGGTGGACATGCACTGGGAAACTCTTGAATACCTTCCCTAGTCCAGACTTGTCCCCCCCCCCCCTCAGACTATTTTTTGTCTGCACCCATGAAAGAATCGCTTGGAGGGAAACATTTCGAAAGCAACAACGATGTCGAGGAGCATGCGATCAATTGGTTGGCGATGCGCCCTCAAACTTTTTTTGAAGAAGGAATGTTCAAGTTTCTGAAACGTTGGCAAAAATGTGTACAGTGTGAAGGAAGCTATATAGAGAAATGTTGATGTAGTCACTTGTGTATATATTTAATCAATAAATATTTTTAACAAAATTACCGTTTATATTTGAATCACCCTCATATGTTGCAATTTGATGATGCTGATTGATGGGCAATGGCCCTGATGTCTGATGCATGATATATGTAGTGATTCATGTCATGATAATAATAAAATAAATGTTTTAATTTGGAGAAATTTTGAACAATAATGTTACAGTAACATTACTTACCTGTTGATTTTAATTTCAGTAATGCCTTTGTGTATTACCTCTAACCGAAAATTTGTACAAAATTAATGCAAAGTTTTCAAATAATTATCACCAATGGCGTAAATTATAAAATGACATTCAGCTTGTTCCTCCATAGACAATCCCATCATTGTTATCCGGACTAATTACTAATTACACCAACAGAAACTTTTACTCCTACATAATCATGGCATTTAATTGGCTCATAGAAAGGTCTGAATAAATTTAATCATCTTATAAGTTTGGAATTCATTAAGGTTTGATTTGCTCTATGTTTAACACTAAAGCATTTACAAACAGCTATAAGACTTTGACAAACAGAGAAAAAGAATAAAAGAATGCTGTGCGGGATAACTTTACCTGTACCTTAGGCATGAACTTCTTCGCCGTTGGGGTACGATGTGGCTTCATGGCTAAACGCAATTCACGTTCTGCTGAGTGCATCCGTTTCATATGTTCCTTCAATTTATCTTTCCTTTTGAACTGTTTCCCACAGTTGGCACACAGGAATTCTCGATGATCAGAGTGCCTGTAAGACATAACCATTACATATTACTACCAGATAAGCAAAATAACAGAACACATTCACAAGTGAAAGTTTCCACAGTGCGAATTCAAATTTTCTCAATTGTGACTTATCCACAGATTTAATATTTTATTTGGAGCCCTAATTCGTAAAAGCCTATATTTTTAAATAATACTAATCTTTAGCATGCAAATGTTATTGATGCATGAGCTTACACTACCACAATGACATATACAGAACATCTTCTGATTAACTACAATATGGGGAATGTTAGAGAACCAGAGTATGTCAATGCTAAGTTGGTCTGACAGTGCTATGTACAAATTGGCCCTTGAAGAATCAACCAAGTGGAAAAATGATGCTACTCTTAAGCTTTACAATTTATTGCTTTCATTCCAGCTATTGGTCACAAAATAGTATGCAATATTTAGTACATCAGTTAACTGTTGCTAAGTGGGAGAGTAGTTTTATCCATTGCTGGTTAAAAGAAGTTAACAAGAAGAACAGCGTTAACAAAAACAAAAGTCCAGAATCCCTCTCCAGCCAATCAGACGCCAGCTCCTTGTAGTACTCCACTGGTACAAGTCCAGCCCACTGGCCACCCGGACCTATCACAACGTACTTCCCCTCCAGCCGCCGACATAAATACCGCACCTCTGGTGGTGACCAGCACAGTCGGTGCTGAGATCTCCACTAGGAAACTTCGACCTCGCCGCCACTGAAGATGTCTGCCGTAGTCGCAGACGAAACGTTTGGGAAGAAGAAGGAACCCAATAGACCACGGCCCACAAGCCCGGTTAATATTATTGCATCTAGTATTGACACCGGCCGTGAAAGCCTTAGAATTTTGAAAAAGAAGTTTTTGTTTTTATGAGAGCAGACAGTGACAGTGATGGAAAATTGGACACAAATCTACCATCATGGTGCTCAAGCTTAGCATTTCACCTTCACTTTTACAACTGTAGTAGAATTTTGAAGGCACTAGATGTGTGAGGGGTGTACTATATTGATTTACAACTCATTTTCTCCCCATATAGTCCCCCTTGAGCTGTATGCTTTTCCATCACATGTATAGCAAGACTTAGATTCACTTTCTTAGAATGTGGAATGTGTATCCACTACTGGGTAACTGCTGCTAGTTGTTCAAAGTTGCCGAAGTGACATCCATATAACTGTTTCTTCAAAGTGATGAAAAGATGATAATCAGATGGGGTTAAGTCAGGAGGACAAAGCATTTGGCAACTTCTGAAAGCCCATTTCAATGATGTCACTCTCCTATGGATATTGGTCCCTTGCCTTGTTGATGTGCAGATTTTTTCCCACATTTAACTAACTTATGCATGAGAGGTAGAACTGGAACTTAAAAATTCAATGCCACAGCTGGGATTTGAACCACAGACCTTCCGCTTACCAGGCAGGTGCTCTAACCATTGAGCTACTGTGACAATCTGCCAGAATGGCATTGAATTCTCAAACCAGTTCCTATTTCTCCTGGTAAACCACAAAGGCAGTCTCACATCAGAGACAATTACCCCAATGGTGACTTACTATTGTAAGCACTTTATGCCCCAACAGTAAGTTTGTTGGCATAAATAAATAATAATTACCATCTGAAGGTTATTTAATCCTGGGACATAAAGTACTTACAATAGTAAGTCACCATTGGGGTAATTGTCTCTGATGTGAGACTGCCTTTGTGATTTACCAGGAGAAATACAAACTGGTTTGAGAATTCAATGCCATTCTGGCAGATTGTCACAGTAGCTCAATGGTTAGAGCACCTGCCTGGTAAGCGGAAGGTTTGTGGTTCAAATCTCAACTGTGGCATTGAATTTTTAAGTTCCAGTTCTACCTCTCAAACATTGCCCACACATGGCTTGTGTGTTTAAAAACACCAACAGTAAGTTTGTTGGCATAAATAAATAATAACTTATGCATGCTTTTCTTCATCTTCTTCTGCACTTCAAGTATTGGGCAAAAATACCAGTTCCAGCTTCAAGCCATGTTTCTTTGGCGCTCCAGGCATCTTTTTCCTTTGGACTTGTAGTAGATTACCCTTCTTGAAATTCTAATTGGCAGCAACATGCTTTTTGGCGAGATAAATTGCTTGATGGGGGTTACGATCTTAATGCAAACATAGGCATCACGGGATTGCCGCCAGACTTGCAGTTAGAGCTTTCTGGACTACAGAAGCCATCTATCAAAACTTCTCTCATCTTCACCTTTGACACTATAGATGGGTCCTCCATTCCATGTCCTGAAGATAGGATGAAACAGACATTTAAAGCTCCCAGGAGCTGGACTCCTTATTGCCATAGCTACTCACACATTCACTCCACTATGTCATGAGATTCCTCACCTGCTAGCCAGATAGGTTACAAGCTGTTTTTCTGTGATGATGATATTCCCAAACACTGCCACCAATCACTTCTAAGTCAGTGTTGCTCACACCTTTTTTCCCAGAGAAACCCTGCCCTTGAACAGTGTGGTGTTTGCCCATATACTGATATGGGAGAGCAGAATACCTCCAAACAGGCTCTGCTGTGTTTTTCCACTGCGCATGTTGAAACATTATAACAGACTGCTGCTGTAAACAAGGTCATGCTGCTGATGTGGTTTTGTTCTGCAGTATTGAATTGCCAGTGATGTGACGTGGCTCAGTTATTATTAGTGACTTATTATTTTGTCCTGTACTCAGTCGAAGTGTATTATGGTTCAACATATGTTTTCTACTGCACAGCAAGTATTTATTTATGATTTGTAAGCTTAATTCAGCTTGCCAAGTGAAGGTATAACTTAAGGAAAGATTTCCAGTGTAAAAGTGCCAGGCAGTCTATGAACTTTACAATAAATTTCAGGCCACAGGAAGAGTTCAGGTTAAGAAATCTAAAAGACAGTGTATGCTTCTTACAAAAAAAACATTAGACATCAACCAATGTTTGGAGAATTCCCTCAAAAATCACTTAGGCGTCTTTCACAACAGGTAGGCATTTCTTATGGCTCTGTGCGAACAGCTACTAAATTGCTGAAGTTAAAATCATATACAACAACTGTGGCACATGCTCTTCAACCAAGTGATCCTGTAATTAGGCACACATTTTGTGAGTGGACTCTCAATAGTGTGTACAATAACGAAAGCAACCCACATTTAATATTTTTCATGGACAAGGCTTGGTTTCACCTTCATGGATATGTGTGTACACAAAATAATCATTATTGAAACTCTGAGAAACCTAATATTGTTCATGAAGTACCCCTTCATGATGAAAAAATTGGTGTATGGTGTGTCATTAACAGAAAAAGAGTTATAGGCCCAATTCTTTTCGAATCAACAGTTGATACCCGTACATATGTGAATACAACTTTACCCCCTTCTTTTAGAGAACTAACAGACAGGGAGTGTGATTTTGCCTTTTTTCAATAAGACTCTGCACCAGCTCATACAGTCAATCTTTTGATGAGAATAATTGAAAGTGTGTTTCAGGACAAAATTATTAGTAGAGATTTGTGGCCCCCCTTGGTCCCCTGGCCTAACTCCCTGAGATTTCTATCTCTAGGGTAACTTAAAACACAAAGTGTACGAGACAAACCCACACACCCTGGAAGAATTAAAACAAAATATCTGCCAGGACATTTCCAGCATTTCTCAACATGAACTGCGGCGAGTGATAGTTTCCTAAAGAGGTGCCAAAAATGCACGGACAATAATGGTGGCCAGTTTCAGCATCTCCTTTCATAAGGTTGGTAAGTAAAGCATTTTTAAATAATTTTAAAAATGTTGTATGGTTTAATGTGCACCTTTCTATGATAGTGGCAGACAATGAGTGCAGAGGACACTGAAAGGCAAAAAACACTGCACAGCCCATTTGGAGGATTTTTGCTCACCCTGTAGCATATGACAGATTACAACCTTCTGTCCTATTCACTAGAAGTTGGATTTCTGTAAATCCTAGCTATCATTGACTCTCTTGACAAACACTGTAAAATATAACAGATGTGGGAGAAAATAAGGTGTAAGTCAATAAAGTATGTTATTTATTAAGGAAAATGAAGCTATTAACAGTGAAGCAACAAGATTCTAAAGTAAGAACAAATTTGTTTGTATAGCTTTGAGAATGAGTCTGAGTCAACTCGAAACTTGAGTCAGTTTTTTCAAAAAGAACTTGCAACATTACTAAGATAAGTGAAGTTTTTAGTTTCTAATTTGTTCTTACTTTAGTATGCTATTTATATTTTGTAACTAAAACCTGGTAGCTCATCAGCATTGATGGTGATACTGGATGGAAGACAATAGAACAATAATTCAAAATTCATAGAGCCAATTTGTTTGGTAATACCTATGCTGTATTTTCATGCCTAATGAAAGAGTTGTAAATAATATTATGTATATGTTTCATGGCGGATATTTGTCTCATTTTTTTCCAAAAATATCCTAATGACATAAGAACATTTTTGGGTCTGCTACAGGTGCTGGTACCATGATCCACAAATGTTACAAATAAACTACACACTATTACAATGTTAATCAGTACACATGAACAAGCAAGGTACAATGAACAAAGTCCATGGAAAAAAAGTACATAATACAAACCAAGGTGAAGCAGCAGCTTGCCTGTTTTAAATCAAGAGGTTTCAGTTAAAAATAGAAGTAATGATATTGCATACTTAATATTAAATACATTAAATTTAAAAATACCCCATTCAGAGAAAGGATTAAAAAGAAATTATTTTGTTATGATTTATTTACGCCAACAAACTTACTGTTGGTGTTTTTAAACACAAGCCGTGTGTGGGCAATGTTTGAGAGGTAGAACTAGAACTGAAAAATTCAATGCCAAGCTGGGATTTGAAGCACATACCCTCCACTTACCAGGTGGGTGCTCTAACCATTGAGCTACCATGACAACCTGCCAGAATAACATTGAATTCTCCAACTAATTCATATTTCTGCCGGTAAACCACAAAGGCAGTCAATTGCCAGGATCAGCATCGCCGGTGTGCTGGAATTTTGTTCCACAGGAGTTCTTTTACATACCAGTAAATCTACTGACATGATGCTGTTGTTTTTAAGCACACTTATAAACCATCAGTCTGGGCTGCATTTGAACCTGCGATCTTAGGATCAGTAGGCCAGCGTCTAACCAAGTAAGCCACCCAGGCTGACATTCAGAGTTAGGCATAAGGACTACCAATTGTACCGACATTTGCAGCAACTTTAGACGCAAGTATCAAATTGATAGCAAAGCAATGAGCATATCCAAAATTGGTAAACAACAGCAGAAATTTGCTTGTGGCTCCTATTGGAACTGCATTACTAAAGATAGCTGCAGCTGCCTTGTGCTTTCTACATGCTTTTGTACAATGGTGATGAATATAGATAACATATACAACAATGTTCTCTGTAATTACAGTAACAGTTTTAAAGAAGCACAATTATTTGCACTTTTGTAGCAGCACTTTGGCATGACAAGTGAGGGATAGGCCTGTTGTGATGAACAAAGAAAGAACTTCAGGTTGCAATTCAGACTCATAAACAGTATCATCACCTTTTCCTGTGGAAGAACAAGAAACAAGCCTTGAGCCACAACTCACTGCTAACTGAAATTAGCATAGCAAATTCTATAGCGCATAAAGAAAGTTTTCTAGTAAAATTATATTGAGAGAAAATGTTCTGATGTAGAATACCTTGTGTTTAATTTTTCTTTTAAAGATAAGATTTTACAGAACTACTTTTGCTGCAATGCAAATGACAAATGCCTGAAAACTGTATACTGTAAGAGCCTCACAACCCAAAAGGTGGTGGGTTTTAGATAGGAGAAAGCAATATAACTGTTAATTTGTAATCATATATAAAACCAGTCCTAACATATTGTGGAGAGATATTAATAACAGCATCAAAAATAAATAAGACATATTTGGAACAAATACAGAACCAAGCACTAAGATTAATTACTGGAGCAACTAAAACTATGTCAGTTGAAACTCAGTATATTACTTCTACAAACAAACCAATTATAACCAAACTTGAACAACAAGCAAAACTTGCTTACGAAAAGCTAAAATGACTCCCAGACTCAGAGAAGGGTGAAAAATACCACTTATCCAAACCAACTATGAAAACTCAAATTGGTTTTATACAAGAAGTAACAAAATTACCTGGAATTATAGGAATATGCAAAAATAAAGAAAATATCCTTTATGGTAACAGCCAAATTGCTAATTCTGTTACTGATCACAATTTAAATTTATATAAGATTATTAGCAAAAGTGAGATATCCTCTAATGAAGCTAAAGCTTTGACATGTACACAAATTATCCGCCTAAAAACTGGACGTATATTTATACAGATGGATCCCTTTTGGATGACAGCAGAGCTGGACCTGGTGGAATGTGTCAGTTCTTCTCTTTCTATAAACATGCTGGAAGAAATACCACAAATTTTGATAGTGGAACTGAAGTTGTTTGTTTACTCATCCCTCCAAAATGTTGTTTCACTACAGCTAAATACACCAAACTGTATGTTGTATTCTCAAGATGTAGAAATGGACAGAGAACATCTACTACATTGTACAACAGTCCAAGATTATCATGTTATGACATCCAAATATTAGAAACAAGAAGGAAAATTGTTCACTCCAGAGCATTATATACCCACCATTCCAAAACATAGCTACATAGCAAATAATTGCATAGAGATGCACAATAATTTACTACTTGCCGATTGGTTAAAATAGTCTTCACTTGATGTAACATGAAGGAAAAGTTTGGCATTGCCGAACTCTTAAAGTCACATTCAGGTGACCCTAAACAGCTCCATATAATGTGCTAAACTTTTCTGTTATGTCCCGTCGCATTGTCATGTTACATTAAGTTCATTGTAATCCTGGCATAATACTGGGGAGCAGGGGCATGTTACCACACCAATTCCACTTGCTGCTGTGGCATGGTTTGTCGTCCTTTTTTTATTTTTCCAATCAAATAGCTCCCCAATTTATTCCCAAGGAGAAGGGTGAATACACTTCATTCTGAGTAACCTATGTTAGGTCAGGGATCGAACCCATGTACCACATACCAGATAATATCACAGCACCAGCATAACTTGGCATGATTGAACAAATTGTGATGTCTAGGCTGACATCATAAGTTTATGATGTCTGAACAAATGGGAGAGAAATTTAAAACACAATCTTTTTATCACAATTGAGCCAGTCACTCCATGTTACAGTATTAATATGACTGCACACGTTACAACAAAAAACTCAAAACACTGCATAAATACAAGAGAATACCAACTGTTTTTGTTTGCAGACAAGTAATTGAGTCACTTGAAGAATTTTGTCATACATTTCATAAGGTAGAACACATCACTTCTGAAAACTGCACACTAAGGAGTAACAGAGACCACACTTTGTTGCAGCAGATTATTTTTTTATATTTTAGGTTTGTTAGTTCTTGTCTTAAAATACAAATTAAATGCTATAGATAAATTTGCAGCAAGAAATACATACCTTGTATCCTTCCTACTACTAACTTCATCTTGTACGATCTTTATTGCCCATCAGCGTCTAATGCACACTAGGAGATGCAAAACATGGTAGGAAAAAAGTGAAATAATTTTGAGCAATCCTTAAGAAAATGCTGTTAGAATTAACAGTTTAATTATGGGTTTATCATTTTTAATCAGAGAAATAATTTCAGTATGTTTAGAAGAAAACAACAAATTTAAAAAGCTTCAAATTATTAATTTAAAAATTGTAATTATTATAAACACCAAATTATTTAAGTATAATTCCTGAAATAAGTGTAACATAGTCTGATGAAGAGAATGATTAAACAAAATACTAGAATGTTGCACAAGGATTTTCTTCCTTTATAGATGGCTTTACAGATTTAATTTGCACACAATTTTTACAGAGAATCAAATTCAATTTTTTCCCTTCCATGCTGTTGCTTCCTACCAAAAGCAATTAAAGCAGAAACTATGGAAGGCTGTAGAATTACCTGAGCATATGCATTCTGAGTTTGTCGAGAGTAGGAAACAGCTTCGAACAGTATGAACAAGTATGCTTCCTGTCACTGTGGAATGCTCGAATGTGTTTACGGATCAGACTGTATTCATCAAACACCTAGTGAAGACAGGATCAGAATAGACAAACAAACGTCGAGGTAAATGTGAAAGAGAAAGAGAAAAAAACATATTGGCTTAAAGGACTGCTTATGCTACTGTCACTCTTTTGAAAGTCCTAGTCTGGCCATTGGTGTGCTTAATCCATGTACCTACATTGTAACTCTGGAAAGGACTACGTTGAATAGCTTAACACTGCCAAAATGATTATGGTTATATATCATATGTTTCACTTTTATCATTTTGTTTGCAATGAAAATATTAAGAAATGGGAGAAAGCAAGAGCTGTTATATCAAATCTGATTAGAAAAGATAAGAAAATACATAGTAAACTCATTAATTATCTCATAATTTTCTTTTTCTCAGAACTCAGAGAGGGGGAACAAGATGATAGCGTCAGTCACCCTACGGCTGATGAGGGGACCAAACGGTCTTGAAAACGTTTCCTGATTTTAAAACAATTTAAGTGAAGGTGGGTGTAAAACAGTGACTCAAAATGACCTCAAACATGAAGAATACTTCACTGTTAATAGTACTTCTATTAGTAATATTCATCATTTCATTTCATAGTTCACACATTCAAGGGTTTCTATAGCAGCTGCTTTGTGTCCTATTCCACAGCACCTTTCCTGATTTTACAATAAATTTAGATTGTAATTATTATTTATTTATGCCAACAAACTTACTGTTGGTGTTTTTAAACACACAAGCCGTGTGTGGGCAAAGTTTTAGAGGTAAGCGGAAGGTCTGTGGTTCAAATCCCAGTTGTGGCATTGAATTTTTAAGTTCCAGTTCTACCTCTAAAATTTAGATTGTTTTAAGACTTATAAGTTACAGGGACAAACCTAAGAGGTATCATCAATTTACAATAAATTTAGATTGTTTTAAGACTGTTATAAGTTACAGGGACAAACCTAAGAGGTATCATCAATTAAAATATGTCCAAGTACAAACCAACATAGTGAAATTATAGGCATATAAACATAAGCAGCAATAAGAACTAAACATTTCATGGCATCTTCCACGTTTCCAACATGTAGTAGAGCTTTTCTTTTCTCAAATGAACCCATTGCAATGAAGTTATAAGCAGTCCTTTAATCCACCATTTTATTGGAGCATTCACATATTATAACACCAGTATGCAATGACAATAGCAAGTGAGAACACTAATCAATTAAAAAAAACACACAGAATAAATATACACATGAGCATTTAAAAATCAACAGTCACCATGCCAGAAGAAAAAGATTATATTCCTGATGTGCTAGTAAAGCTTAATTTGTATTTTATCTGCATTACAGAATGCCTGATTAATTTTAGTGGAAATATATGAATATGAGCAAATGCCAGCAAAATAGTAACATTTTCTCTCTATGTCTATCCTTAAATGCATTAAACAGATATGTAAAAATGTTGATTTGCATTGCTGAGTGTTTTTCCCCATTCTTTACTTTCTTTTCTTGATTTTAGGTGTTTCATTCCTACTGCAGACATTTTAACGACTTTTATTAAAACATGAGTTTGTTCATGACTTGTGTGCTATATCTGTCAAAAACGTTAGCACTGTTACTTAATAAGATCTTACAAATGTTTTACATATACAACCATACACCTCTACTAGCACATCCACAGCAATCATACTACAATATATCAAAGAATGAAAACAAAATTATAAAGAATGCATGAGCAAACAGCATAGGACGCTGAAAACGAATGTCAGGATCCAGACGCCGTACAACCAGCTGGTACCTTAACATGTGCAGCTTCAATTTATCCGGACGGGGGAATTCTTTTTCGCATAATGCACACGGGAAGCGCCTGCCCCCATGGAAAGCTCGCACATGCTTGCGAATCTGAATGTACTCGTCAAACACCTGGTAGGCCAACAGGGTCATTGCACATGTGAGAATTTTAATAAGCCTTGTAATTAATACTCGTAAATTCAATACTACATTTATTTTTTTTTAATAGGTTTGAGATGCAAATTTATTTCAATGGTACATAAGTAAAGGCTAGAGAATAATTGCATTTACAGTCATGATATCCCATAGTTTATGCAAAACACATCATAGTCTGTAACTACAATTATTTTCTTTTATCAAATACAAGTGGCTAGATAACTCAAAACACTTTATTTTGGTTAAAATAACACCCAGCTGTAAAAGTTTCATCAGAAATTTGCAATTAATTCAAATTTTGCACTTATATAACTATGAGAATATTAAGGCAAATTACACTCTTTTGTATATCTTAGAAGTACTATGCACCTGGAAATGCCAGACAGTAATGATAAGCAGAGCAATGACAATGCAAGTAAACTCATCACATATTCTTCCTCTCATAGAAGTTTGAAAACAGTGTTATAATTAATTTAATTTAAAAGGTGAGTCAATTAATAACACTAAACAACACTTACAACATAATTTTATTTTGTTTAAACTCATCACAGTTGTTTTCTATGCAGATTTTGTTACAACAAGCAATAAATAATCCACTAATAAAATGTATAGTTTAATAAAAGTACTGTCATATTTCTTGAATACAAGATACTTTTTTTTCATAGGAAATAACAGATCATCTTGCATTTGCAACACTAACATTAAAGGAAATATGCATAAACTTTATGGGCTTGGGTTGAGGGAAATAACATGCACTTGGGAAATGCTGAGGGTCATGATCAAGGTCACAGTATATCAGTCAGTTTCTGAATGTTTCATTATATGTGGGTAAATTAATGAGCTAGGCAAATTAGTAACTATAAGTAACTATAAGTATTCTCACTGGTACAAGAGGTTTCTTTTGTGTCAACATAGAAACTGAGCCGAATTGTGTGTTTTGGGAGCCACACGTTTGGAAGGCAGTTTGAAGCAACAATGTGCTTCTTGTAGGTGAAGCTGTTAGAAGCAGTAATGCCTCATGCTGCCTTATGATGTTTTTAAATGTTCTGGTTCAGCCTCCGGCCACCAGTCGAGCAGTGAGATTTCTCTCACAGGGTATGCGTGGATTATGTTTAGAAAGGATGACACTAATTATGGTGACTATTCCACTCTGCCAGATTATCACCTCTCAGCTGTGGTATTGTCGCATTGGTTATATCACCTCCTCCTTGTGGTTCTGCCAACCTTTCTTGCATTTCTGAACATCTGAAGTATCCATGCACAGTAAAAACAATTAGTGGGCCATTCAAAACTGGCAGACAAAAGATTTGGCAAATATTTTATGAGGATATTGATTTTTTAATTGCAGAGGTGAAGTCATGACAGTCTTTAAGGCCATATTTACAAATGGATGGGGACCATCACTCAAAAATTGTCAATAAATTAAGAAATGAAACCTGCACATCCATGAATGTTACACAGCAATTACAGCAGTTGTCTTCATTTACTTTAGAAAACTCTACCAGTTGTACAGCAGAATTGGACACATGAAAGAAGATCTTCATTTTAAAACACACTCTACAGCTAATGAATTTTGATTTTCTGCCACCAAAACCCCTCTTGAAATACTTTTCACCACCAAAAGATGCCACCACAATAGACCATCACCACAACAGGAACTCCAACAACATGGGTTTCTGGGTAACAAAAAAGTACAAGAAAGTACTTATTGATGATCTTTTAAATAACTACAAAAACTTAGGATGTCATTGAAAATGCATTTACTATATATGCTCTTAGGACTTATTTTCCAAGAATTTGGCTGCAGTTAGTGATGAGTAATGGGAACGCTTTCACCAAGATATACTACAAATGAAACATAGATATCAAGGTAGATGAGATCCCTCCATGATGAGCAACTATTGCTGATTTCTTCAGCAGGAAGATCCATGTTCGCATAAAAAAAAATCCCACAGCTTCAGGATATGGAGTCTAAAGGTAATGTAGCTAGTAAATTCTACATGTAATGTTTATTTTTTGTATAACAGATGAACAGGAACTTCAAATTTCCGAATATGATCAAAATTCTATCAGGTGCATGCAACCAAATTCGTGATGTAACAAAATTAGGAAATTCATCAAGATCTATCTCACTAATGAGCCGCTATTTCACAATATACAAGATATGGAGTTCTGATATTTTTACAAGTGGTTTATGCATTCTTTTTGAGTGTGCTACTTTGTTTTGATGAGACAAATTTAATAAAATAAAAAATATATGAGTTTCTTAATGAACCTCTAAAAGTTAAAAAAAATTTTTGACATTTTTTTTTTTTTTTTTAAATTATGTAGAACAGAAAACTCAATAAAAAGTTTCACAGAATGATTGTATTATCTAAATTGTATGACATAAATTTTATGAACATAGGCCTAGTTTTACCTTCACTAATTTAGCATTAGTGAGATACAGGTTGACATCATCCCTTAATAAGAAAGGGCACCATAACAAAAGAACTGAGCATGATGGAGAAAAACGGATGACAGATTCTATCAGCATGGCCAACTTTACTACAAATCAGGCACTTTCAGGTCAGTTCCTGAAAATTTTCAAAAATTTGCAGAGTTGTGAAGATATCAAGTGATAAGTCAACTTAGTTGAAGTAAACAACAAACCAAAGTCAATAGCAGAAAATAGCTTAACATTCCAGAGAGATACATTGCGTTGCAAATTAATTAAACTGGCATTTCCATGTACATATGTACATGAAAAAAGTGCACAGTTTTTATTTCTCATAGAGAGATGTGCTGCAGAACTAAAAACTACAGTTTATTCTAAAAGAAGATATTATAATATATATTATAATTATATTAGTTTTGTCAGAAATTGTACTGTAAACTAATTATAAATTCCAACTAGTTATAATATGCAGTGAAAATAAATTTCATATGAAAGAATTAACAAAAAGATCCCTGCACTTCCGTACCTCCCTTTTCAGTTCCTATTCCATACTTTTTATAGGCAGTAGAGGTCTTGAGTAGAGGTCATACTAAGAGCTTTAAAACCATCTACTCTGTAGCTTTTAAGAGAATTGAGAAAGATGTTATGAAAAGCACTTTGTCTATTGTTTGGAAGTTTTATGTATTTTACATGATTATGTATATATTTTGTAGTCTGTATACTTACCTTATTGCATTGTGGACAGGTAAACAAGCCATTTTCAGAATGAACATGAACGTGCTCTTTCAATGCCAGAACCTGATCAAAAGTGGTTTTACATATTGGACATTCAAATATTTTCTTTTCTGTAAACAAAGTAAATTGTAAAATAAAATTAAAATTACAGCTCCATGTTTCTAAACTAATTAGTTACTTATCAGTTTAGAACTGGGGAAGTGTTAAATGTGAAAAATCTCTGTAAAAGATGCATGGTAATTCACTTTGGAAGACACAAATAAAATCACTAACATTTATATTGTGATATTGGGTTGTTCAAGAATACATAGAGAGAGGAAGCCGGGTGACCTTGCATATGGCGAGTGGTTATGTGTGTGCATGACCAAGCAGCACCGGGGCTACAGGACAACTAGCGACTGTATGTATGTGATCGAAGAGCATAATAACACCGTAGTGTCCGGCAAGTTCTAGAAGCTTCTTTGCTGAGTCATGCACACATGTGCAAGGTAAGCACTTGAAGGAGGTTACGTCACACCGGCTCCAGTATAAATAGGACAGACAGTGAGCAGTTCAGTCAGAAGTTGGTGTCAATTTTTAGAGTTGAGTTTTAGAGTTAGAGTTTAGTTGATGTCAGAGTAGTAGTTTGTCGTCGAGTGATTGTGTCACAATAGTAAAGATATAAGAGAGTGAAACTGGTGAAAGACTGAGAAAGATTTCAAAAGAACAACTGTGAATTGTAATAGTAGAGAAGTCTACAAACTGTGTTAGCAATGAGAAGGAAGATTTAGAGGAAATAAAGTGTTAGAAAATAAACAGACTACACATTTTTCACTGATTTTGTTACAATATACAAACACTGTTGAATGCATTTTAGGAAAAAACATACATACAGTAAGAACAGCTGATCTGTTTCATGACCCAAGACTGTAATTACCGAGACACTGAAATTATGCACGGCTTTAATTTGAGTAATATCATTGCTCTGCAAGCTGATGTTCTAGAAATACCTCTGCTGGCCTAAATGCCTGAAATATTTTCTGACTAAGTTCAAAAGCATGACCAATTTCTTCAAGTTTTTTCTGTGCAAGAATCAAATAGTTTCAATGGCTTTTCTTGTTATTCACAAAATCTCTAAAATCTCTAAAATTTTTAAACTTGCAGATTGATGGGAAAATGTGTACAAAGAAACATTTTGTTGAAAAGTGACAGAAGTCTGTAGGTTAAGATAATGTGCTCAGTTTGCCTAAAAAATAAAGATCAAGATTTTTAAAAATTGTTGCTTATAATTTTGAGTAAGACCCTCATATTTCTTCTAAAGATATCTCATTATATATTTTTTGATATTCTACTGCTAGGAAATATACACCTACTTGAATTTTGAGATTACTCTGTGTTTATATCTTTTAAACTACTGTATATAGGTGAGCTATTTCATTACCAACCTGTATGAATTTTAATGTGACAAGCTAAAGCTGAATTATTCAAAAAGCGCTTGTAGCAAATGTCACATTGTAAAGGTTTGGATTCTTCTGCTCCATGAACCAGCATGTGGCGCTGAAAAATTAAAAACACAACATTTAACCAAATATGCAAAGGCTGGAAAGGAGAATCACAACTGAGGAATTCCAGATGCTAACCATGAATTCAGAGTTGCCAGGTGTTCCAAATTTTAAGCGAGTCCCTTATTTGAGAAAAATGTTCCGCCTCCCATAGTCTCACATTTCACTTTCCTGGGATGTCAAATTTCCTATATTTCAAAACTACCTAATTACCTAAAATGTTGTTGTTGTTGTTAGCTAATGCTGGATTTCTGACAATGAAGTCATTAATCCTCTTGCTCTCCAATATTTTTCACTGATGAATGGGGTACTAGAAGTGGCCAGGCATATTTGAAGGTGGTCTCGATCCATTTCCTCTTGCAGATCACATAGAGGACAGAATGGTGAAGAATATCTCCCAATTCTGTTTAAATGTTTTGCCAGACAATCATGTCCTGTAATCAACCTGAAGGTTGCAACTGCTGTTTTTCGAGGATACTCAGGTATTACTGTTTGAATGTTTGGTAGTTCCCATCTTTTATTCTTTGATTTTTCATAGTAATATTTTGCAATAATTTTTTTCAATTCAGAGTTGACTAATCTTTTAGCTGCATAAAATGGTAGATTAACTATAGATTTTTGTACACCGCTGGTACCCTTTTTTGCAAGAAAATCAGCTTTCTCATTACCACTCAGTCCACAGTGACCTGGTATCCATTGGAAGACGGTGTTTTTGAAGTGCTGTTAGATGGGTAAGGATTTTCCAACATTCTATAATTGTTTGGTTTTTTGGTGACAACTTGGAAGTAATTGCTATAATTGCTGCCCTGGAATCTGAGAGAATAACTGCTTGCTGAAAATGTGAAATTCTGTACAAAAGATTTTGTAGGGCCATTTGAATTGCTTCAATTTCTCCATCAAAGTTAGTAGTTCCATAACTTAAAGATTTGTAATAGGAAAAGAGGTGACATGTGACTCCAGCACCTGCTCCATCTTGGTTTGATATCAATGATCCATCAGTATAAATATGGAGCCATTCATGTTCTGGAAATCTAGTATGGATTGTCTCTAATGCCAATAATTTTAGAACACTAGTTGGAGTATTACTTTTTTTAACTTCTTCTGTCAGGAGTAAATAATATGTGATGTCTAATGTATGTGTCGGATTGACTTTAGATATGAAGTTTTCCTTTGAATTAGGAAGGTGTGCATTTTTCTTGATGTCTTGAATTTTGGAAAGAAAGCTCTCCTGAGTCTTTAGTGCATGTGTAAAATTTCTCTTGCGCCATGTATTGAATGGGAGTCTGACCAACTTTTCGTGTTGAATAAGAGCTGCTTTTTCTATTTCATATTCAATGGGGTATTGGTTGGTTAGTATTTCCATAGCTGCTATTGGTGTGGTTTTGATAGCACCTGTAATTAATCTCAGACTTTGGTTTTGAAAGATACCTAAAATGTATCCAGTTTCAAAATAGCCACTGCTATGCAGAGGCAGAAATGAGTAGCTACCTTTTCAAAGCCTAGGTGCAATATGCGGACTATTACAGTTCCATAATGAACAAACCGAAGCTACTAACAGTGAAGCAATGTAAATCTATAATTATAATAATATCTTAGATACCACTAGCTTCACTTATCCTAATATCTGCTGCAAGTTCTTGAAATTAAAGGCAAACTGCAGTTTCTGGAATACTCATTCCTATGTTCGGTGTCATATTTTACATTGACCACTATCGTAACCAACACAAAAGTACAGAATTATTTCTATGTTTTACCAATCACTGAAGACAAAAATTTGTAAACAGAATCAATCGGTTGTACTTCAAAATTCATTACGTGGTCCTTATTTTTAAAAATGAATATCTCTTCCCAAACCATTAAATCTAAGGGACCATTTAATTGCTTCAATAATTTAACCTCCAAATTTATTTCATGATCAAAAAATCTGATGTGTTGCAATCACATGACTTTCTCAACTTTTGAACTAACCATTCTTACAAACTCTTATTCCTATATCTTCTTTGTGTTAAGATAAACATTTGTACAAATTATATTATTGCTTATTTCCTTGTAGATGCAAGGGGAATATTAGAATACAGTAGGCTTTGTGCGATAGTCATATCTTTTAAAGCTTTGAGATTCTGTTCTCTTTGCATACTTAACATACAAAAAATTGAACACCAATGTTCCACTTCACGAAAGTTTTAAGTTTTCTGAAACTCACACACATAACAAGGAATATCTCCGAAATGGTTCAACCTACAAGAAAATTTATTTGGACATAAATTGTGTATTTTAGCAAGATCTACACTTTTTGTATTGTATGATTTGGTCTCTCTCTTAACGGTTTACCAGTTATGCAAAAGTCGTCCAGAGTAAATGTGACTACAGGGGCTATAGCCAGAAAATTCAAAATATACATTTCATTTGTCATCAAAATATCTCAATTATATGACATTTTAATCAAAATCGTTAGAGCCATTTTCAAGAAAATTAAAATTTTCGAAAAATGTTCCATGTAAAGGGTAGTTTAGGGTGGGACTATTTCTTCAAAATCTTCGTTTCGCATTCTTGAAAGACATTAAACTTAAATACCAACTTTGGTTTTTAAGCTACTTTTCGTATTTGAGTTATGCTGTCCACAGACACACACAGACACACAGACACACACACACACAGACACACACACACACACACAGACACACACACACACAGACACAGACACACACACACACACACATGGACCTTTTTCTAAAACTGCTTTTTTTGGATTCAGGGGGTCTCAAAACATTAATTTCCAGCGAAAGCTCGACATCGCATTTTTGGGCGGAATACAATACTTCCCCTACTTACCAGTAGAGAAAGTAAAAAGATCTGCTACAGATGATTTATGTTACTGAAGAAAAATAATTAAACATCAATGACATTGTATATAATGCTTTTCACAACTCTTAGATATAGATGTATAGGCCATTGTATTAATATTTTTCTAATTCAGCTGTTTGCAGAGAAGAGTTAAAAGAGGTATTTTCATTTGTTGATGTGGAGTGGTAGGAACTTATCAAACACTTAAAATGAAGATGATTTTAGGTCCTGCTATAAATAAATGGATTTAACTCTTGGCCAACTAATATTTCATGTTTCCTCGGTTCATTTTAGTATCTAAAGGCAATTTGGACACTTAAAAATACAACAATGATAGTGACATAAAAGACCATGAGTACAGTGATCGTCACACTTCACTTTCCATACATCGGGAAAATGGCTGTATATATAGCAACAGTGGAACTTGTATAACTGTGAAAATGGCTGGGCAAAAAAGCACTGTACGGTATTTATAAAGCTGGAATGTCTAGGAAGTGTCCAAAAGGTAAACAAATTAAATGTGCAAATTTAAGGTTGTGCTGGCATGTTGCCATGCTAAGTCAGTGGTTAAGAGCAGCCACACATATAGCGGAAGATCTGTGGGTCAAACCCTGGCTATTGTATTGAATTTTTCATTTCTGATTCTACCTTCTACACTTCACTTTGTTAGAAACATATGTAAAGTTTGAGCGGTAGTGACAGAGTCAAAAACTCCCAAACCGGGTGCTCTGTGTTTTGCCTGTCTGCATCCTAAGCACTTGTTGACATCTGCTGCTATCATAGAAACCATATAACACTTTCAAAACTACTTTTAACAGCTTTACTTACCAACTTTATGAAAGGAGATCATTACTAGAGCTGAGAAACCTAACAGTGTTCATGAAGTATCCTTTCATGATGAAATACAATACTTCCCCTACTTACCAGTAGAGAAAGTAAAAATTAGTGTATGTTGCACCATTAGCGGAGAAAGAGTTACAGAGCCAATTTTTGTTCAAGTCAAGTCAAAGTTGACACCCATACATATGTGAATACAATTTTACCACTTTTTTTTTCTTTACAGAATTAACAAACAGAGTGTGATTTTCCCTTTTTACTTTCTCTACTACGTATAATAAGGTAGAGGAAGCATTTTATTCTACCCAAAAATTTGATATCAAGATTTCACTGGAAATACATATTTTGAGGCCTCGTGAATCCAGAAAAAGCACTTCTGTCTGTGTTTGTGTCTGTCAGTCTGTGGACAGCATAACTCAAAAACGAAAAGTCGGTTAAAAACTAAATTTGGTATTTAAGTTTAATTGTCTTTAAAGGATGTGACACGAAGATTGTGAACAAAATTGCTTCACCTTAAACTACCCTTTACATGGAAAATTCTGATTTTCTTGAAAATGGTTGTAACGATTTTGATTAAAATGCCATATGTTTGAGATATTTTTATGCAAATGAAATGTGTATCTTGTATTTTCTGGCTATAGCCCCTGTAGTCGTATTTACTGTGGATGACTTTTGCATAACTGGTAAACAGAGATAGACCAAATCTTACTATACAAAAAATGTTGTTGTTAGCTAATGCTGGATTTCTGACAGTGAAGTCATTAATCCTCTTACTCTCCAATATTTTTCAATAAATATTGAAGAGACTTAGCAATAAATGTAACTGCTTTTTAGAGAGCACCATATTTTTATGTTTTGGCAGTCACATCGCTCTCTCACAACCCCCAGAATGTCTGGAGGACCACACCTGTCGGTTTACGGGTCTCACCGACCTGACCGGGAGAATTATCAAAATAAATTCACCGACCATATCCTCTGATTACCAATCAGAGGACGTATTACATGCCATGACAGGTCAGCATGTTAGGGGTTAAGGTTTTATAGAGAAATTAGAGAAATGGAGAGGTTGGAAAAATAAAGACTCCCTAGCCCTCAGGAACACTAATAGCATCGGGGTCGGAAGAGAACAAGAGATGACCAAGGTAAGGTCAGATAGAAAAGTTACAGTGAGGAGCAAAACACCAGTAAGTGGAAGTAATTTTCTGCTCAGCTTGGGTACCTTGTGGTCGCTATTCACATATCCCCTAGACGGAGACCCCTGAGTAAAGAATGAAAGTTAAATTAAAATTCTATATTAAAATTACTCATTCTGTTTTTAAATTAATTACTTTAAAGAACTGTAGATTTAAGCAGGGATATCATTTACCATATTTTAGGCATGTGCCACCCACAAAGACAGCTTTTACTGTAAATCCCCGTAAGTTTTCATAGTGGCGTACAGTTTTCAGCTTTTAAAGACCAATAAGTCAAACCCATAGAATGATAAAACATTAGATTCTGCTTGCATTTCAAACAGTATTTCTGGCCATTCCACTTGTGAATGGAAAGGGTGTTCTTACGCTAAGTGCAGAAAATAATAGAAGGTATTAGTACAACCAAAAATTTAAGACCAAGCCTTTAAATTTTAGGAGAAAATGCAAGAATCTAAATGAAATAAATAATTATGTTCATTAAGATGGTGTCAATTGCCAGGACCATATTATTGCTGCTGGTGTGTTGGAATTCCATCTGTTGACATAGGGCTGTCACTTTTAAGCACATGACAAAGCCATGGGGCCAGATTTAAACCTGCAACCTAGGGATTACTATGTCAGCATCTAACCAACTGCGCTACCCAGACCGACAGTGTAGGAAATGTCCTTGCCCAAGTGCTTGAAATTACATCTTTTAGGCATGTTAATGCTCATACATTAACATTGTGCAAACTTCATTCAGGAGAGAAAATACAGAAAATTGAAAATTCTTACACTCAAGGGCGTTTTTATCATAAAATGATTTTAAGTTTGGAGTTTGAAAATAATTTACACTGTTGAAAATCAATCCAAACCTTATATGAAATGTATCAGCTGTGTGTCCCAGTCAAAATATGTGTCCAAATAAGGCAAAAGATCAGTTTTCCAGTCTGTGGCCTCGAAAATCTAGATAAAAAGATGGTACACCTTGATCAAGTATCTACTACTTTGTTTACAGATATAGTCTTGAATTTTCACAAATAGATTGAGGCTAAAAATGATGGCCGTTTTAAGTCCATTATTTACAAACTTATTTCATTGAAGAAAAAACATTTCCTTCTGTCAAGTAATACAGGATAAAATTTGATTCAATGGTTTTGTTCCACTTTTTCCATATAGGCAGCCATAATTCTGATCAGTGGAAAATTGTATAAACTTTTTATCACATTAAACCTCAATATCTTGGAGACAACCTTGGGCAGTAAATAACTCGACCACTGCCCACAAGCCCGGAAAATCTACTTAACATAACCAAAAGTTTGCTTTGAGTGTTTAGTAGTTTTTAACTTCTATGTGCATAAAATAATAATATAAATAATGATAACTTATATAATGATAAGTAATTTTGAGAAAAGAAATACCTATAAGTTAGGGCAGCAAAGGAATTCTATTAATTTACACATATGGAAAAGAGTAATAAAAGTTCAGATCACAGCTGTACTCCACTTTTTCTGGCATTTATACTTTCTTCAGCTGTTTGTTCTTAATATTTCTTATCCCTTTATTGTTAACTGCTTGTACCAGTGAAAAATAAATTCTAATTCAGAACTTACTGCATAAATTTACCCTTCTGTTGTTTGCAAGTCTTTAGGTTCCTGAATGTACTTCCTTCAGTTTTAAACATAAACTAAAGTTTTAAGTGATAATTCATTCCTTGTCTTACTCCAGGGGAAGACAGGTATCGCTGCTGTGACGTCAGCTCACTCAGCTCACATGCTCTCACTGAAGGCCAGTTGAATGTGTGACGTCACAGCAGGGAAGAGGAAATGCCATGCGGGACATCGTAATTTTAATGCTGACTGTTTCAATTATGGAATAGTCACAAATTATAAATAATTACATTTCGGCTTTATGTCATATATATAAATTCTAGTTTATGTGAACATGTTATAATGCAAATAGAACAGAAATTATAACTATTTTGCCTGAGCTAGAGGAGAGCTATACAGAACAATTAGGTGGACATTTTCCGACATTTGCCGTTTTGCTTTTCTTTAACTAGTTTGTCAATTTTAAGGCGTAATGTACGGCACATTTGTAACCAAAGACTACATGTTAGATTGTGATCTGACAATATGCTTTGGGATTTTGACTTAGAAAGGTTCATAACAGAAAAGAATTGTTCACACACATACGTAGAACCAAACATACATAATATCCGTGCAACAAGGGCATACAACCTCAGAAATCTGGTTTGAGGAACATTCTTATAAAAATCAGCCAAGCCTTCCTTGTGTTTATATTTTATGAGAGCTATTTTACCTAACATATATATACAAAAAATGTAGATCTTGCTAAAATACACAATTTATGTATGAATAAATTGTTTTGTAGAGTGAACCATTTTGAAGATTTGCCTTGTTATTTGGGTGAGTTTTGGAGAGCTTATACTTATGTCAAATGGAATATCATTATTCAATTTTTTATGTGTTAACTGTGCAAAGAGAACAGAATTTGAAAGTTTTATAAGATTGACTATCGCTCAAAGCCTATGGTATGCCCATGTTCTCCTTGTACCCACAAGGAGATAAACAATAAGATAATTTCTGCAAATGTTTATCTGCACTAACATGAAGCTACAGGAATAACAATTTGTAAGAATGATTAGTACAAGAATAGAGAAAGTCCTGTGAGTGCAACAAATGAGATTTTTTTCAACAAGACCCTGCAACACCTCATACGGCCAGTCTTTCGATGAAAACAGTTGAAAGTGTGTTTCAGGACAGAATTATCAGTACAGATTTGTGCCCACCTCGGTTCTCAACCTAACCCCCTGAAATTTCTACTTCTGGGGTAATTTGCAGCAAAGTGTACAAAACAAACCCATACACCCTGAAAGAATTAAAACAAAATATCCGCCAGAAAATTACCAGCATCTGACAATGTGAACTACGGTGAGTGATGGATAGTTTCCTAAAGAGATGCCAAAAATATATGTATGGACGATGATGGTGGCCAGTTTCAGCATCTCCTTTCATAAAATTGGTAAGTAAAGTGTTTAAAAGCAATTTTAAAAATGTTGTATGGCTTTATGTGGCCCTTTCTATGATAGTGGCAGATGGCAATGAGTGCCAAGAACATGGACAGGCAAAACACTGCACAAACGGTTCCAAATTTTTTGACTCTTTTGGTAGAAACAGGACTGAAAAATTCATGCCATAGCTGGATTTGAACCACAGAAACTACCTCTCAAACATTGTCTTACGCACAGCTTGTCTGTTTAAAACAATCGTTAAGTACATTGTCTTTATAAAAGGTTTACCAATATGTAATGTTTTTGAAAATGTTATAAGCAGCTGCAAGACAATTATATTACCAATATTCAGTAACGTGGAACAATGAATAGACTAGAAAAATCACTGAAATGTAGAATTAAAGACAATGTCTTTAGAGCTTTGCCCTACAAGCATTTTCTATAATACCCTCATAATCAACAACAAAACCTACTGAGAGTTTTCTGAATTTTCTGACTTGTCCAATAGAATGCACTGGGAAACGGTTTTATTTTCTAAAGAAAATCTTTTCTTCAGAAAGTCAATTTTAGATTTAAAATAACCACCTACTTTTAACACAATAATATTTTTTTGTTTTTACGAATTGGTTGGTTAGAGCAACCATACAGTAAGTGGAAGGTCTGTGGCATTGAATCTTTTAGTTCTGATTCTACCGTCAATTAATTAGTGTCTAGTATAGGTCTAAATGCTGAAACTGAGATTGACACTGATGAGTTGTATGATAAATTCTTAATTGTGAAAGATTCATTAGCCACTTTAAGTAAAGATGATCAACTAGTGTCAGTGCAAAATGGGTTTCTGTGCACACAAATTGTAGATAATACAGTGTCCCTACCAAATTTCTTTAATTTGCTTACCTTTTGTTGAGCATACCCAGTTCGAATAGTTTTGTCGAGAGAGTGTTCTCACATACGAGGGTGGTTCAATAAGTGCCCATATTAGGAATGAAGATGCCAGTTTTTTCAAACACAAATTATTTGAGAGGTAGAACTGGAACTGAAAAATTCAATGCCACAGCTGGGATTTGAACCACAGACCCTCCACTTAGCAGGCGGGTGCTCTAACCATTAAGCTACTGTGACATCCTGCCAAAATGACACTGAATTCTCAACGAATTCATATTTTTCCCAGTAAACACCAACGGTAAGTTTGTTGGCATAAATAAATAATAATTCACAAATTATTTATTTTTTAACATAGTCTCCTTTTAGGGATATACACTTCTCCCAATGCTCCTGCCATTGTTTTAATCCCTCCAAAAAATAAGAATTGTCAAGCTCTGCAAAATATGCCATGATGACCTCCTCATTTGATCTAAATTTTGTTCCTGCTAGCCATTTCTCCACGTTTGGGAACAGGAAGAAATCGCAGGGAGTCAGATCAGGAGAGTATGGGGTGTGTGGCAGCAATTCATAACACAATTCATGCAGTTTGGCAGCAGCAACTCTGCTATTACATTGCCATGGTGAAACAGCACTTTCTTCTTCACCAAATGGAGGCATGTCTCCTCCAAGTTCTTGTCGAATTGGGTCAATAACTCACTGTAGTATGCTCCAGTAATCGTTTTTCCTTTTTCCAAGAAGTCAATGAGTATGACACCCTTCACATCCCAAAAAATTGTTGCCATCCCTTTTCAGGCCAATGGGACCATCTTTGCCTACTTTGGAGCAGATTCACCAGAAGCAACCCATTGTTTTGATTGTTGTTTGGTTTCCGGAATATGATGAATCCAGGCCTCTTCAACAGTGACAACTTGCAAAAAGTCCTTTGGATTTCGCTCCAAAGTTTAAAACTGCACCCGCTTGTTGTCCACTGTGAGCAAACGTGGTACCCATCGGGCTGACAACTTTCTCATCTCAACTTATAACGCAAAATATGAATTGCTGTTCTTGTTGATGCATCTATGGCCTCTGCCACTTCGTGCACCTTCATTTGATGATCAACAAGAGTCATATTGTGGACTATTTGAATGACTTCCTCAGTAATCACATCTGCAGGGCATCCTGGACGCTCGTTAAAAATGGATGTTCCACCACGGATGGATCCTGTTTTTTAAAATAAATATATTTACCCAAACCATTAAATCTATAGGTTCACTTAATTGTTTTAATAATTTAAGATCTGGATTAATTTCATGATTAAATAACCAAAAATGATCTGCCACTGCTGATATATGTTGTTGTTGTTGTTTTCTAGTGCCTTGCATCTGGCAATGAAGCCATTAGCATTCGTGCTTTCCAATACTTTTGAACTGTAGTTTCTTCTGATCTTAATGCTTCACAGGTCTTCAAGTGTTCTTCATTCATTTCTGCTGGATTGTTACACAGGACACATATTGGTGAGGCTGAGATACCCATTCTGTAGAGATGACTTGCCAAGCAGTCATGATTTGTCAATAGTCGGAAGGCTGCAACAGCCGTTTTCCTTGGTCTCTGGGGGATTATACTGCTGGTATATCAGTTTGTTTAAATTTAATATTTCTAAAATGCTCTTTTTTTCTGGTTTCTAAATGACGTTTAGTTTTACCAATATAAACCCTATCACAATCCAAGTAGCTAAATTGATAAATGGGAGATTTTTTATAATTTGGAATTTTATCCTTTTTAGAAAAATTTAGTAAATTCTGTATATTAAATTTATTTTGAGGGACCAAATTTATTCCATATTCCTTAAAAATTTTTGTAAATTTTTTATTGGCCCACGGATGGTAAGTAAACTTTTTAAAAAATACAATAATCTTTTTTTTTGAGGGTAGAAACCTCTTTAACAACTTTTTGATACTTAAATGTTTCTATCTTTTTATGTATAAAATCTGTATTAAAACCATTAATTACTGCAGTGTTAATAATGTGTTTATATTCTGTGTCAAGTTCTTCCTTATTAAGGGGTATATTTATTAACCCATAAATTAAACTATTGAAAAGAGCAAATTTATGTGCAAAAGGATTAAAACTTCTGTTTTTTTATGTAATTATCAGTGTGAGTAGATTTTCTATAAATACCAATTCAATTTATTGTTATCTCTTTTAATTTTTAAATCTAGAACGGAAAGCATCCATTATCTTCTGTTTCCAAAGTGGATTGAATGGCTTTATTCTGTAAATTTAAAAGTTCTAAAGCATCATTTATCTGCATTTTTAGGGACAACAGCAAAAATGTCATCCACATATCTATACCATATTTTAAAAATTAGAGGGAATGATTTTGTAATTTGAGTTTCAAAAAAGCTCATGAAAAGATTAGCAAGAAATGGCGAAGTTGCCAAGCCAGAAGTTTGTTGAAAAAAATTACCATTAAAACTAAAGAAATTTTTATCTAAACAAAGATTTGTAAGTTTTACAAAATCATCTATTAATTCTTTGTTTAACTCTAAAGAATTTAACCATTTTTTAAAAAAAATCAAAAGTGGTTACATAAAAAGAAACGATTTTATCATTATCAGACAATACTATTTTGCTAATCTTTTCTACTAATTCAAAAGAATTTTTAATTATTAAACTTTAAAACTGACCAAAGGTACTGAATTTTTTATTTAAACATTTCACTAAATTATACATAGGTGAATTTATACAATTTATAATTGGTCTCATTTTATTTCCTGGTTTGTGAATTTTAGGAAGTACATACAATCTGGGTAAAACTGGATTATTAACTTTTAAAATACTTTTTTCTTTGCTAGGTATCATTTTCACTTCATTGAGAATTTTATTAAAAGTTGAAATGCATGATTTTAAGGGATCATTATTCTTTTTTAAGTAATCTTCACCTTCAAGACGTAGTTCTAGTCTATTAATATAATCAGATTGATCTAAAATTACAATTTTATTGCCTTTGTCAGCTTTAGTATAAATTACATCCTTTTCACTCAATGATTTAATAATCTGATTATTATGATTACTTTTTGGGTGATTTTTATTTATATCTTTCAAAATTTTAGTGCATTTCATTTTAATCAAAGATTTATTAATTTCATTTAACTCTTGACTTGCAATTTCAATATCTGCAACAATATCATCTGTATTTTTTGAAACATTTACGCAAGTTTTCATACCTTTACATAGGACATTTCTTTCTCATTAAAGTTACTATTTGACAAATTAATTACATTATTCCTTTGATTATTTGGTTTCTTTATATTCAATTTCTGTTGTTTTTGGCATAATCCATTTAGCTTGTTTTTTAACCTCTTTGTTTTTCTTTTCATGCTAACATTTAGATATTCAAATAATTTAGATTCCAAATTTAATTTTTTTTCAACAAACTTCTGGCTTGGCAATGATTAGTCCATTTTTGCCATTTCTTGCTAATCTTTTCATGAGCTTTTTTAAAACTCAAATTACAAAATCATTCCCTCTAATTTTTAAAATATGGTATAGATATGTGGATGACATTTTTGCTGTTGTCCCAAAAAAAACAGATAAATGATGCTTTAAAACTTCTAAATTTACAGAATAAAGCCATTCAATTCACTTCGGAAACAGAAAATAATAGATGCCTTCCGTCCTAGATATAAAAATTAAGACATAACAATAAACTGAATTTTGGTATTTATACAAAATCTACTCACACTGATAATTACATAAAAAACAGAAGTTTTAATCCTTTTGCATATAAATTTGCTGTTTTCAATAGTTTAATTTATAGGTTAATAAATATACCCCTTAATAAGGAAGAACTTGACACAATATAAACACATTATTAACACTGCAGTAATTAATGGTTTTAATACAGATTTTATACATAAAAAGATAGAAACATTTAAGTATCAAAAAGTTGTTTCTACCCTCAAAAAAAAAAAAAGATTGTTGTATTTTTTAAAAAGTTTACTTCCCATACGTGGGCTGTTAAAGAGTAATTCTTATTTATTTATTTAGCTTAATGGTTAGAGCACCCACCTGGTAAGCAGAGGATCTGTGGTTCAAATCCCAGCTGTGGCATTGAATTTTTAAGTTCCAGTTCTACCTCTTAAGGCTGTGAAAGATGTTTCTACCCTCAAAAAAATAAAAAGATAATTGTATTTTTTAAAAAGTTTACTTACCATCTGTGAGTCAATAAAAATTTACATTAAGTTTTAAAGAATATGGAATAAATTTGGTCCCTCAAAATAAATTTAATATACAGAATTTTTCTAAAAAGGGTAAAATTTCAAATTATAAAAAATCTGGCATTTATCATTTTAGCTGCTTGGATTGTGATAGGGTTTATATTGGTAAAACTAAACGTCATTTAGAAACCAGAGAAAAAGAGCATTTTAGAAATATTAAATTTAAACAAATTGATATATCAGCAGTGGGAGATCATTTTTGGTCATTTAATCATGAAATTAATCCAGAGGTTAAATTATTAAAACAATTAAGTGGACCTATAGATTTAATGGTTTGGGAAAATATATTTATTTTAAAAAACAGGAACTGTATTATGAATTTTGAAATACCTTGAATAGATTGTATTTATAGGTTTTTGTTTTCAGAGATTGGTGATTAAAATGAGCATCAGTAGCTTAGGCAACTTTGTTTGTATGGCTTTGAGAATGAGTTGGAGTCAACTTGAAACGTGTTAGCTGCGTAAAATCTTGCAATATTACTAAGATAAGTGAAGCTTTTAGTTTCTAATTTGTCCTTACTTTAGAAACTTATTGAAATGTTTTTAAAATCCAAACTAACCTATGAATCAGCACCAAATTTGTTTTGACGTGTAACAAATGACAGTACATGATAACACAAACTTCCCCTAGCAACACCATATATTTTGTAGCACGGGTACTTACTGAACCGCCCTTGTGTGAACTTAAAATGGACTGATGTGTGAAATAGTTACCTATATGCCCAATTTAATTACAGTTGAGCTGCTAATTTCTGTACATATTTGTTTGCCATTTTGATAATTACAATCGCTACGTAGGCTTCATTAACTACAACTAATAAATCAGGTACACTATCTGTATTGCACCATGTTTACATGTCATATTTGTTTTCTGTGTTAAATTCTTGTATGTTGTATAGAGGATGTTTTATTAGCCATTTATATTTTATTCGTCATTTTGGTAATTGCAATAATTATCTGTATTGCACACTGTTTATCTGTCACATTTGCTTTCTGTGTCAAATTCTTGCATGTTGTATAGAGGATGTTTTATTAGTCATTTATACAATCTCTCTCTAAAAAGTTAAGCATTTATGGCAGGCATTTTTGATGGAAGTGAATTGAAAAGTTTTATGCCTACTACTTCGTAATACTTTGAGGTTTTCTGCAATCTGTGATATGGCATATTGACTATTTCTATTATGTATGTTATGCTCATAGATATTAAAATTCTCTTATTTGCTCCAACACATCTTATTATACAAATTAATAGCGGTTGGAATTTCTAATTCTACAAAGAAAGGTTTCCAGTAATTATTAATTATTTATGCCAACAAACTTACTGTTGGTGTGTTTTCTTTTTTAACACACAAGCCATGTGTGGGCAATGTTTGAAACATAGGATCGGAACTGAAAAATCCTAGCCGTGGCATTGAATTTTTCAGTTCCGATTCTACCTTTAAACATTGCCCACACACAGGGTATGTGTGTTAAAAAAACACCAACACTAAGTTTGTTGGCATAAATAATTAATAATTACCACCTAAAGGTTATTTAATCCCGGGACATACAGTACTTACTATAGTAAGTTGCTAATGGGGTAATTGTCTCTATTGTGAGGCTGCCTTTGTGATTTACTGGGAGAAATACAAATCATTTGGAGAATTTATAGCACCTGCCTGGTAAGCGGAGGGTTTGTGGTTCAAATCCCAGCCATGGCATTGAATGTTTCAGTTCTGATTCTACCTTTCAAAGGTTTACAGTGTTCAAGCTTATTTGAAGGTGTCATAATCCTTATTATCTTTTTTTGAGTCCTTAAGACTTCTGTTATTCTTGGACTACTGCCCCACGATAGAGATAATTCAACAGTGTCATTTAACTGAAAAATTTTACACAGAAGTGAAAAATAATAAAGAATGGTTTAAAGCTGTTAGCAGTAATGAAAAATACACAACATGCTGATTTCATATCTGTAGAACACGGCTAGAAAATTTCAATGTAAAATACTGTCAGCGAAAACATATAGCCTATTCAAATTTCAGAGTATTTTTTAATTGATAATAAAATATAATTTTCAGAAGTTTGACTTGAATTTCATTATTAATGTGTAAGTAACTTAAATATAATCTGAATACCATTGTTCCTTTGTTTACATCTTGCAATTGCAATGTTGAGTTTCTGGAATTTTGTCTCTTATTTTTACTGAGAAAACCTGGCAAACCTGAGTAATTCTTCAAGAACAATTTTAGTAACAAAATTAATTTCACCAATAAATGCAGGCTTTCAAAGCTGGTGTCATGGTGAATAAAAGATAATTCTGCACTAAGGCTGTGGTCTACTGGGCACCTCCTTACTCTCAAACATTTTGCTTATGGCTGCAGCACGCAAAACATCTGGGAGTAAAGAGAAGTCCAGTGACCATTGCCTTTTAGCCCAGAATCATCCTCTATTCATCCAAATTAGCTTCATTATAAAGCTGTATGGACAGATACTTTCTTAATATGCTTTTGAGGTGTCATTTTTAGATCTAGTATAAGAACAGTTAAACTGAAAAATATGTCAATATTTCTACACATATTCTGCGTTAACCTACTAGTAATTATGTTAATTACAGGACTAGTTTCAGAGAGAGTTCTCTCCATCACTCAGCTGTCAATCAACACATGAATGATGGAGAGAACCCTCTCCTAAACTAGTCCTGTGATTAACTTAATTACAAGTAAGTTGAAGCAGAATGTGTTTAGAAATATCAACATATTTTTCAATTTATCAATGTGCTCCATTGTTTTAAACACTTCATTTTCATTGGTTTTATACAAGAACAGTTATTACTAAATTTCATGTACCTGAAGACGATCCTCAGTAGCAAAACTTTTGTAACAAAGTTCACACTTCCAAGGTTTGGCAGGATTAACAGTCCTTAAACGTGAGCGAAGTTGTGGTGGAGTCAGCTTGCCATGTGCAGACACATGTTCAATCAGTTCTTTCTTGCTTGGAAATTCCTGCAGAAACAAGATTTAACTCTAACAGCCAGGAGAATGATTTGGGAAGCATAAAACAATGCTAAACTTTTACTTAAATATTAATAAATGACTACCAGGTTGTCATGACTATAAGCCACAACATTTTTGCAGGAATTTTAATCCCACCGAACTTCTTTTGTATGTCTGTAAATGTGTTCATATGAGTCTGCTCGCTTAAATAATGTGGTCAGCTATTGCTGAGGACAAGAATAACCACTCCCAAAACATGTTCAAAGAAAAATCAAATGAGATGTCAACAATTTGACTCAACTAAAACAGAAGAACTTCATGTTATTAAAGCTTGATATTTTAATCCATGAAAAGCTTATGGTAATTAGTAGTCCATGAAATTGAATCACACTGATGATAATCAATAATATATTCCTTAAACATTAATATTTGAATTTTTTTCTCCTATGTTCATTTGTTTCATTTCCATCAATTCTGCTCTGATTCTTTATAGAGCAAGAAAACATGCATTTACCTGTGTTGGTGGTTCATACAAATATTAATAAGTTATCAATACACTTTAATTTAATCTCTTGTGCATGAAATAAAAATGAATTATGTTTTGTTCAGAAATATGGAATAAGCAAGCCAGTACCATGATAAAAGAGTATATAATGAATGAAAAAAAAAAAATGGCACTTTCTTCCACTGCGCTTTACCTCAATGAATACAACTTACAACAGCCAACAGTTTCTCTTTAGTACATTACTTCTGCTTTTAAATGTTTTTGTCATTAAATGATTATTTCTTGACATTTCAGTCTCAAATATAATTACCACAGTGCACATTCATTTGTTGTTGTTGTTTTCTAGTGCCTTGCATCTGGCAATGAAGCCATTAGCATTCGTGCTTTCCAATACTTTTGAACTGTAGTTTCTTCTGATCTTAATGCTTCACAGGTCTTCAAGTGTTCTTCATTCATTTCTGCTGGATCGTTACACAGGACACATATCGGTGAGGCTGAGATACCTATTCTGTAGAGATGACTTGCCAAGCAGTCATGATTTGTCAATAGTCGGAAGGCTGCAACAGCTGTTTTCCTTGGTCTCTGGGGGATTATATCTGGATTGGAAAGTAGTGTAATCCATTTTTTATCTTTGGCATTTGTTTCTATTTCTTGTAGGTATGAATGACAAAAATTTTTAATGATCAAGCGTTTTATTGAGGAATATGAGAAATTGAATTTAGACTTTTGTGTTATTGTTGTGGCTTTCTTTGCAAGTGAGTCTGCAGCTTCGTTCCCCATGACTCCACAGTGTGCTGGAATCCATTGGAGATGAACAGTCTTATTAACTTTTTGGAGTTGTGTTAACATTTTGTAGCATTCTCTAATTTTTGTTGACTTCTTTGTAGTATTTGAACATATTCCCTGAATTGCAGCTTTAGAATCCGAAAGAATTACTGCCTTGTTAAATTTATTTAAGGGAAGATTTAATAATTGTCGGAGAGCAATGTATATAGCCTCTATTTCTCCATCATAATTTGTTGTGTCTCTGCCAACAGAATGATAAAAGGAAAAATGTGAACATGTAACTCCAGCTCCAGTAAGGTTTTCCTTCGAGGATCCATCAGTATATATGTGCAGCCATTCTTCTGTGGGATACCTAGTATTGATTGTTTCCAGAGCTAGAAGTTTTTGTATTTCTTTTGGTGTGTCTGATTTACTTATTTCCTCTATTAATTCCAAATTGAAGGTAGGTTGCAATAATTCCAATGGATTTTCTCTAATAAGTAGATTTTCTCTGGTGTTAGGAATGTTCAATTTGGATTTAATCTGTGTTACCTTTTCTAGGAAACTACTATGAGTTTTAAGGATTGAAGGGGGGAGGTTCTCTTTTGTCCATTTAGAGTTTGGCAGTCGTAACATTTTCTCGTGTTGGAGCAATGCTTGTTCTTCTATTTTTGTTGTTATTGATGGGGTCCGTGTTAAGGCAAGCATGGCATCAATAGGTGTGGATTTAACTGCTCCAGTGATTAGGCGAAGAGCCTGATTTTGTATTTGTTCAAGTTTATTGATGTTAGCATTTGCTGCTGTTATTAAAGCTTCAGAACAGTACAAGAGATTTGGTTTAATATACATTTTGTATGTTGTGTTAAGGACTCTCCTTGAGCAGCCCCATTTAGCACCAGCTAACCTTTTCAGGATTTGCAATTTCTTTTCAACCTTTTCTGAGATGTTTGTTATATGTTTTTTCCAACTTAGCTTTCTGTCGAAAGTGATGCCTAAGTATTTGGCATCATCAACTGCTTTGAGTGGTTTACCATTATAATTTATGCTAATATTAACTGGTTTGTATTTTAGTGTAAATAATTCATAATTTGTTTTTTCCACATTGATAGTCATGAGGTTTTTGGAGCTCCATTCATGTACTTTGTTTAGGGCTGTTTCTATTCTGTCTTTAATTAATTCAGGTTTTTTTGAAGAGCCTGAAGTCCAAATGACTACATCGTCAGCAAATAGAGCAATTTTGGTTTCCAAAGTTTTTATTATTGATGGAAGGTCATTTATATATATGTTAAAGAGTGTTGTGCTCAGAACAGCACCTTGTGGAAGTCCTCGGTGTGTTTGTTTATATTTGGAAATGTATGTATTATATTTTGTGGCACAAAATCTTTGTGAAATAAACTGAGTTATCCACTTAAGCATGTTACTTTTCACACCTATTGATTGCAACTTCTCAACTAATTTATTTCTCCAGACTGAGTCATTCATTTAAAATACTGAAAAACCAATAAGTATTGTTAGTATCAGTGGAGACAATATTTGTAGCTATACGTAAATATTTTAATTTATAACATTGCCTACACACAGCTTGGGTGTTTAAAAACACCAGCAGCCAGTTTGTTGGCATAAATAATTAATTATAACAGTATATTGCTTGCAACTAAGAAATATCTCTAATCGCAAATATTATTGACATTTAATTTACTTCAAAAAGCATTAAAGTGTTTTCTCTAGCTCACCTCCCCTCAATGAGCATTTAGACTTCTACTGGAAAGTGAGTAATTAAGCGAATTTTAGTTCCTTCATAATGGATCCACTTTTTATTGTATAATCAAGCTTAATATCATATGTCTTCTACTTGATCATTTCATTTTTCTTTAAAGCACACACTACTTGTCATTTAATCATTACATCTCTATCCTTACTTTCAAAGTAAAATTAGAAATGAAAGAAATATTGTAATAAATTATAAGTAAAACTACTAACACTTGTAGAGTTACTAATACAAGGGTCATTCGGAAATTAAGGTCCAAATTGCCTTAACTCATCGAATTTTGCGCAAACATTGAAATGTATATGCACACAGACTCCCGGCATGCCTTGCAAGTAAAATGATGCCATTTGCAAGTGTTGCAGTGTGCTTTTCAGTGTCAGTTGAAAATGTTTAAAACAATCAATGGGACCGACGACTGTGAAATATGGTCTGTGATTCAGTTTTTAACAGCAAGGACATTCATCATCAGATCAGTGAAGTGTATGGCCCCAGTGTGCTGAGTGACAGCAAAGTGCATGAGTGAGAGCTTACAAGGCTGGACAGGACAGTGTCCATAATGAACTGTGATCAGGCCAGCCATCAATGATCACATTTCCTGATGATGGCCATGGAGTTTAGTATGGCCAAAAGCTTGAAAATTTTTTTATAGATATTACATGGCTGGTAACCTGAGAAGCACTAATTAATGTGTCAACTATGTAGAAAAATAGAGAAAGAAGTAAGGAACTGAATAAAACAACAACCATTTTATAACTATCTGCAATGGTTTGCGGTGTATAAAACACTGGACCTTACTTTGCAAATTGCCCTCATTCTATGGGCTGAATCAGAAGTTATGTTTGCAAACTTAGTTATACTCTGCTTTTCCTACTTCTTCCCCCATACTTTGTTTCTTCAGAAAGTCAATAAGTAAAGTATTTCAGCTTTAAATATTTTCATTTTGTATAGTTTAATCTAGTACAAACTTAAATTTCTTAGCATGTTTTTGTCAAATGATTCTTGAGATACAATTTAAGATATACATATTCATACCACAATGTCAGAAATATAATTTTTAGAAACACTGCCAGGCTTATTAATCTGCACAGCAATAATGTATCTTTTAACTCCAGGAAAATAGTTACCTGTGTACACTGTGGACACTGTACATCACCGTTTTGCACCAAAAATTCTCCATCATGATACACAGAATGAAAATCTGAAGGAAGGCCTGTAATTGTTTCAGTCTCTTCCAAATTATCTGCAGCATGTGCCAATGTGTGAAGATTCAAAACTGATGCACTGGTGAATGTTAGATTGCAGTGTGAACAAAGCCACTCATTTCCAAGAATTCTGAAATTTTCACAGCAATGATAAGATTAAAGATCTTTCTAGCAATAGATTCATATGAAAATATAGTACAATCTGTTAACCAGAACAAAGAGGGGAGACAGTTTCAGGTAACCAAATTTTGGATAAAAATGTCATTTTTAGAGGGTAAAAAATGTGGACAAATGAAAACAATTCAGGTACATACAATATTAACTAAGGATTCAATAAACGCAAGCTACTGCATTTACAAAATATTTCATAGTCATAGAGTACTTTTTAACTATATATAGTGAAACGTTGTTTATCCAGCTTCGTTTGTCTGGATCCCCAGATTATCCAGATCAGTTGTTTTAAAAATTTTATGCTCATGTTAGATAATAAATTTAATTATGATAGCAAGAACGTAACTATATGTACGCTAAATATTTGCTTTTTAGTTTTACTCAATGTATGGTTCCTACATAAGTTGTACAATAAAATATGGTACAATAAAATATATACTGTGCTGTACTGTAAAAAGCTAGCTGAATTTAAGAAAGATTTAATAGTGCATCACACGGTGCTGATGCGGTACGTCTCACCAGGTATAAATAGCACCAGAAGAAAGTGTTGACCTTGATCCCTATTCGTCACTACACCTCCCTCAATCGCCTCACTTTTCCACAGTATGTGTCATTAAGTTTATCACATGTGTTTCAACCAGATTGTTTTTGAATCTTGTCAAAGTGTTTGGGAGTGTAATTCAGTGTAGAATTTTAACATGACATCAACGTGAAAGAAGGTCATGGTTTCAATGAATGAAAGGTTGGATGCTATTAACTGACTTGATAAAGGAGAAACATTGAAAAAAAAAATAGCTGCTGAATTGGGAGTTGCTGTTGTTGTTGTAGTGTTTAACGCCCGCTTTTACTACGACGGCACCGCAGGCGGTGACTCTGATGATACATGGAATGAAGATGGAGCACCAGTGGAATGAGATGGCGGGGGAAACCGGAGCACCCGGAGAAAACCTGCCCTGAAGTCGCTTCTTCCACCATGAATACCACATGCGGGTCCCTGGGATCGAACCCGGGCCGCCTAGGTGGTAGGCGAGCGTGCTAACCGCTCGGCCACGGCGCCGCCTGGGAGTTGCTGCACATCAGCTGACATATTATGGCACACTTGGACCGTCAGCTATTAATGATAAAGTGTTTGTGTGAACGAACTTCGTTCAAACGCCACACATTCTTAAAACAAAAGACTGTGGATCAATTGTTAAGAAATGATGTGATTTTATGTGATTAAGATTTTTATATTTTTTAGCATCTTGTAAACAATACATACTGTGCACTGTACATAATTTTGCATAAGCGTAGGATTTCATAGCCAGAGTTGATAATTCTAAAAGAAACCTCCGAGCTGATTTGCCCTGGTCTGCTGGAGTAACTGGGTCCAGACATTTCATCCACAACTGCAGTGGACATCATCGGTGGCACGGGTGAAATCTTCTCGGTGAAGGTTCACATGCAACTGAACCTTCACTGAGAAGATTTTGCCCATGACACTGATGATGTCTGCTGCAGTTGTGGACGAAATATCTGGACCCAGTTACTCTAGCAGACCATGGCAAATCAGCCTGGAAGTTTCTTTTAGAATTATGTATATAATTTTATTACAAGAGTTTTTTATCATCATAAACAGCAAGTTTGATTATTTAAGAATTTAAGAATGTTGTTTTGCTTATTAACATATAACCCATATAACATTTTTTATTTTCCGGATTGCCTTTGGTGCCAGTTAGTCTGGATAAATGAGGTTTTACTGTAGTACTAATTTTGTATTTGAGAAATCCCTCCCATGAATCAGTGGTAGAATAGTCTTTATCTTGCTGTCCATAATACTATGCTTCCCACTGTAATACTTATGCTGTAGTAATGACAGTCCACACAGTGATTGTGACCATACATGATTGATAGCCAGCGTTCCTAGCTTGGCAACTTTGTTGCTGTAACGACGTTCAATCCCATGTTAGTGACAGATTTACTCTTATAGTTCTTTTTCTCTATGGTTTTCCCATATACTCATAAAATAACTGTCTGGTAACTATCTTGGTGGACTCCACATACTTTTGGGCATCTTTCTACCCATAATTTAGAAGTTTTCTAATGAATAGGGCTCGGAAGTTCATGCCCTAAAAACACTGAAATATGCATGCAAATATGCTCTTAAAAACTTCAAAATATGCCAAGAAATATGCACTATTTCATTAGAACAGTTTATGTCCCTTTGCAGTAGACGAGTTAGTGCAAATAATAAAGTTACCTTATTCCTTAGAGGTTGAAGCAGAAGTGGTCCCGCTGCTAGTATTAACTGCTAAATTGCAGTTCACAACCAACACTACACAAATTTTCAACACTAAAACGTCGTCTATTGTCTGGCAAAACACTTTTGTAACGTGAAAAACTTCTTTACACGTCACAAGATGTTATATGGGGCATATTTAAATGGTGTTAACTGTTTCACAGAGAGAGTCAACTCTCTTGATGTGACAGATGGTTTTCTTTCGAGGATGTCTCGAATATCACACATCTGTTTATAACCAGAATTTTTTGAAATTACATAATTCACTTTCTCTTTCACTTTTTGTCCTATGCTACCAGGAACTATTGTTTTTTCAAACATAGTAAGTGATTCATGCAAAGGAGATCCTACAGCTTCCAATGCCGTTATGGCTGTTGGTAAGAAAGAAAACTGGGCAGATATGAAACTAAGATCCTTCTTTAACCCAGTGCCTGGCATAATATTTTGTACAGTTTGTATTGATGAAGCATCGTTCGAGTCCAATGAATTAACAACCTCTTCGATTGTGCTCAGCATAATATAAAACTGCATCGACCCATGTTCCCCATCGAGTTAACACTGGTGCAGGAGAAAGTCGGATATTAGGTGCTGTTGATCTAAACAACTTAACTCTTTTAGGAGATTTAACAAAAATTCTCTTTGTCCTGGACACAAATCTATCTACCAGTGGGAAAGAATCACTTATTGTCTCAGAAATTTGATGAAGAGCGTGTGCCTAACAAGTTATATGAATTAAGTTAGGAAAAATACCTTTCAGAGTTTTTCCTGATTTTACCATATAAGGTAACAAATAAAAGCAACAAGTTGTATTCGATTCCACATGGGCATTGTAATTTCAAAGAGTCCATCACAAACTGTGTCACAGTTACATTGTCAGTGGCCGACAATTTGCACATATTAAGGAGATAAACTGTAGTCTTTTGTTCATTGTTTAAGGCTCCCACGATTATATTAGCGATAGAACGGCATTCAGAATCAGAGGTTTCATCAACAGACAACCACATGAACTGATCCGCGAAATTTTGTATATTTGACAATATGTTATTGTAACAATGCCCTACATAAGTCTTACGCAGTGTACTTTCTTCAGGCACATGTTGTTGAGTACACTTGGCAAGAAAGTTTTTACATACTGGATTGTTAATTTTGAACAAGGGAATATCAGCAGCTAAAAATACTTGGCACAAGTCATAGGAAAATTCAGTAACCCTACTTCCTAAACACTCTACTAATTGTTTTAGAACAGGTTATTTGTTTGCGAGTTTTCTGATTAAATTCTCCTTATGTTTTGCTATGTTTATGTGCTGAACTATTTGAAATATTTTCTCACTCCCTATATTTTTGTCACACGCTCCACAAAACAGTGCCCTATTATCTGTAGATATTAAATCACCCGAAAACTCTTTCTGTAAATTAATTAATCTAGCTCTCTAAGTTGGTTTTATTTTTGGCATTTGAAGAGCTTTTTAACATTTTATACGCCTAATTTAATTTGGAGCCAGTTCACAACACTGTTACGTTTGAAGACCATGCAGACGCAAGCATTAATATAAACCTCTCAGATAACACACTGATTATTCTCTACGCACACACATCATAATGAAAGAATGGAAACAGGGGATTCACTGCATAACAACATGACTCAGCATTGCTTCACGCCACCTCGCGAGTTACATCATCATATGCAACACTACCAATATGAAAAATATTATCCAGGTGGAAAAAAAGCCATAAAAATCATTAAAATATGCTGTATAGAGTCTATAGTATTGAAATAATATGCATTTATCAAAATCAAGAAAATATGCAGTTATATGCACCATAAAATCACGTCCAAAAAACATAAAATTCCATAATTCGTGCACATAATGTAAAAGCATACATTTTTAACCCCTATGAAAAAACATGCAAATGCATGAACTTCCTAGCCCTACTAATGAATGCTGAAGCATCTCTGAGTATGTGCGGCTAAACTTTCAGCTATTCAGGGGCTTAGAAGAAACAGTGTACTGTGAGCTGCACATCAAAATAAATACAGCACGTCCATGAAGTCTCCATACATAATGAATAGGAAGGACGTCATAAGCATATTCAATGTGTCAGTTTCAATAGTTAAACATAGAATGCCCACAACTCTTCTCAAATTAGTAGTAATTCACACATGTCATGATTAGGGTTGATGCAAAAGTCTCTAATTCTGGATTATGGCTTCTCATTGAACACTTAGCACCATAATGGAGGGTAAACTGCATTCCCCTCACAAGCTGTCATACTTTCTGGTCCCTTCACCTCCCTCCTCCAACAATGGCCTTTTACTGTATGCAAACTTTTGGAACATTTTGTATTTACCTTATGCTCATATGCCAATCCGAGCTTCACTAATCCAAAAATCTGGCTAATCCAAACCAGGCTAGAAAAAATATCCACCAAACTGGTTTTCAATTTTAAAACAGGAAAAAATAAAGATTAAGATTAATCTAGGTTTTCCAAATAAAAATGTAAATTTATTAGCACAAAAAAACGTGAAGTAAATGCTACAAGAATAAACATTGAATCTGTTAGCTATCTTATACACAAAATCTAAAAAAAAGAAGACCTAGACCTACCATCAATGTGCATAACAAAGTTTGAATGCAATTTTTTACATTAATGAGAAAACAAAACAAAAAAGCAAATCAACACTTAAGAAGTGAAGTCGGTGATCTTTTGACGCAACGCACTGAAATAACTTGAAGAGGCAATGCTTCGCCAATGATGTTTTCGAACTTCAGAATGAAGTTATAAAATAAATTACAGCATACTGTCCTAATGTCTTTACTTTCAACCATTTTATTACTTAACATAAAAACACATAAAGTTAATATGTCGTCATATTTGACAAAAACCAACCTAATCCAAACTTTTGCTAATCCAAGCAGGGTTCAGTCCCAATTAGTTTGGATTAGTGGAACTCTACTGTAATTGTAAAAAAGATTATCATTGATGTTTTATATATCCTGAGCAACTTGAATATAATGTATAAAAATAACCATAATTAACGTGGCTAATGAAAAGACAGACTGTGGCACGAACCGGAGTTATATACTAATGGTAGTCTTAATACATGGTTAACACTGTATACCATCATGATGAAACTGTATCTTTTATATAAACTCAACGAGCAATTGTTTTTGGTTGTTTAGAATATGGATATATTAGGTGATTATGGTTTTACTTCATTGGGCCATGATCAGACTAGGAGAATTGCCTCTCTGCAGTTTACGCCACAGCCTGCCTTTTTCGTTAGCCATGATAATAAATTACTTACGAAATTGGTTTCTTCTTCAGTGATATGCTATTTACACCATTCCTTATGCCATCTGTATGATTTTTATGGTGCTTACGGATATGCCTGGAGAGAACATAAAATGTGTTAAAGTTATTGCTTTTGGTAGCTTTAGGCAATTCCATTTGAGACAGACTAGGCAACTGAAATAATTAATACTTCATGGATAAATTGAAATCAGATATTGGAAAACTTGCATCACTTACAGAAGTGGCATCTGATCACTTCTCATGATTGCTTCTAAGATGGGAGCAACAGCTCTTGAAATCAGTCAAGACATAAAAATTCTAAGTCATTTAAGTGTTCCTATAGCCAACTGAATTTATCCATAATCTAAATTCACATCACAGTTACTAGCTTATTCAAATATTACACAAATAAATACTTCTTTCTTCTACAAACATCTACATTCTACTATCTATTCACTCTAAGGTTGATCCGCGCGAAATTGAACCCAGGTGGCCAGTGCACAGTTATAATGTATCCTTCCGCCATTCGTGCCAGAAATAGTCACAACACAACCACGTGGTGAGTGCATGCGGTACGTAATAGAAACGAAATGATCCCTTATTCCGTCAATTTAAAGAGTGACTAACGTGTAACACGAATTGCGTTTCTAACAAACTCGTCACATTCTTGCATAGCATATTTCACACGCTTTCTTTTTTCCCGGGTGTAACCACTTTTCCTGTTTCAGCTTTTTCTTTATGAGCACTGTTTATACTGGTACTCGAAACACCGGTGAACTCAGAAGTTAATTTCGCTGCTTCTTTGATGGGAACAATTGGATATTTCTCACACAACTTATAAATACACGTTCAACACTATTGTTTTTTCACCACTAGTCAATCGTTTGCCCGCGTTATGCTTTACATAAGCCGACGAAGACGCAAGAGCAAGTTCACCGCGACTGTCCGCCATGATTCTAAATAGAAACTGCTGCTATAAACAATACTCGGATATCAGGTTATTACACGAGTTGGATGTTGGGACTTGTAGTTCTGTTTATCAGTATACATCAGCGTTAATTAACCTCTCAGGTATTTGTGTAGAATGTTATATCATTTAACGATAAATTCATTCTAAAACTCAGATTACTAGAATGGGACTACTTCCCTGCACACATTGCTACCCTGTTGTACCACGGTACACTGGTCACATGGGTTTGTTTTGATGCGGACAAACCTAAGACTGAACTTGGTATAGCATGGAGTGGTACACCAAAGTAAATCTGCATATGGGCTATTCCATTTCAAATCGAACAAAAAATGAGAAAATTAATAATTTCTACATGTCAGTTACTGTAAAAGAAAACAATTTTGAGAAACTTACTTCTTAAATGTTTATAGTGTTTGAGTTAAAATTCAGTAAAATTTATGTTATTTTCTGAATGAGGCAACTTCTGTGCCATATAACTCAAAAACCTTACATCGGATTTCAGTAAACTACGATTCATATTGAAGCTGAATGTCTGTTGTTGATGGTGGTATGTAACAATAACATAGCGGCAATTACACAATTTTTTAAACCTTTTTCTTCATGTATTAAATATAAATGCATTTTTTTAATAAAGATTAAACTTATATAGGCTTAAATCTCTTTTTATTACACATTGATTGCAGCTTTCAGTTTTATGGAAGCTCTAAACAAGAGCTATTAAACAATAAATATTTAATTATTATTTACTTATGCCAACAAACTTACTGTTGGTGGGACATTGAATTTTTCAGTTCCAGTTCTACCTCTCAAATAATTATTTAAGCTTGCACTGTACTTAACGGTCAGCTGCCGCTTGTCACTCAACAGCACATCAACAATGTCCTTGATATGACTCCCGGACCAGTGCGTGATATGCACAACTAGAGGATTTGAAACGGTTTCTTTTACCTTTTATTTTTTCCATAGCTGTCTGCTTTAGATGCCGTAAAAATGTTCACTAACATTGTTTTGAAATTAAATGCTTAATGATATGGCATAATTTATACTCCATCTAAAATGGCAATCTTCAGAAAAACACAAAATATGATGAAAATTAGATTAAATTTATATTCTAAAAATATCAAACAAATGCCATCACAAAGTACAAAATATTAGCTTCATTTTTAATTTTATTTGAGAATTTTACATTGAATAGTTTCTGAGCTGCGAGTCTTAGAATCGTGTAATTTTATCAACTTATGGTAACTTTGACCCTGGAAAAAAATGGGAACCACTTATTTATCATAGCTGCGATTTTGCAAAAGATGTTAACTTAGCATCTACTTTACATGACAGAAAATTGAACCTCCCAAAAAATGCTAGGTTTTCTGCTGTCAGAAATGAAATGGAACAGCTGATACAAATACTTCATGCAGAAAAGTTCTTATTAATCACTATGATTTGTTGATATACAAAGGTGTTACAGAATTCAACCAAGAAACTTTCAGTTGTTACAGAGGAAAGTTAAGCAAGCATTTTCACACAGATATCTGTGGTCTTGAAGTTCATGGTTGCTTACAATAGATCAAAATCAATAACAGCCAATGCATCAATAATACAACCTCCCTGAATTGCCACTGCTTTTAGGTAATAGTGGTCATACAAAGTGAAGACCCAGGTAAGTTTGCTATTGATAAACATTTAAAAACACTTTTGACCCTTAGTTATCGTTTTTTTTTTTTTTTTTTTTTTTTTGTATTGTGTAACACCCACTTTTACTACATGCGGCACCGTAGGCGGTGACACTGGTGATATATGGAATGAGGTGGAGCACAGGTAGAATGAGATGGCGGAGGAAACCGGAGAACCTGGAGGAAACCTGCCCCAGCGCCACTTCATCCACCACAAATCCCACATGTGGTTGCTTGGGATCGAACCCGGGCCACCTTGGTGAAAGCCCTGAAGCTGTGACAGCGAAACACATTCATGACAGACCAACAACAAGTAAAAACACGAAGAGGTGCAGGGTCCCCTTTAAAAAGGTGCAGTGACCAATAGGCAACCGAACCAAAGATCACCTATTTGCAACAGGATACACGAGAAGAGATTGCCCAGTTTAATGGAATTTTCTTCAATGCTCTTATTTCTGTGAAGAGCTGACAACTCTTCATGCCAGCACTACAGCACTACTCCCCCACTACCAGCCTGAAGTCTTCCAAAGTAACATGAGATATTCTAATACTGGATTCTGTGGTAGCCATCTTTGCTGCCAAATCTAGCATTTCATTTCCTGGCAGGCCAATGTGACCAGGTAACCATGCATGCACCACATTAATGCCAGAAGCGTGTAAAACATGGAGGGCATACTGGATACCTATACGATAGGATGATAGTTGTACAGCTCATGAAGGCTCTTAAGTTGCACTAAGGGGATCAGTCAAAATGAGGCAGTCACCCAATTTTTGACAGTGCACATTAGTTCAGTATATAGCATAAAGTTTTGCACTATAAATGTAAACTGAATATCATTATCAACACTCTATTAACAGACTCTATACATTAAAAGAGAGAGAAATTTAAATATCAAAAGGTATAAAAGAAGTTTCTGCTCTCAAGAATATAAAGGATTGTAACTTCATAAAATTTAATACATTCTTGGGCTAATAAAAAATTTAAAACAATTTTTAAAGAACATGAAATAATTTCAGTTTCTCAAAATAAATATAACATAAAAATATGCCAAGTTTTTCTAAAGAGGATAACATTTCAAATAATGGAAAATCTAATATTTAACAATTTAGCTGTGTGACAGAAGTTGTGTGCCCAAAAAAATTAGGAAAATTTATGCTAATATTTACTATGTCAAATTTATGTCCATCAAAAACATGTCCATTTCTTATCACATGAATAATGTATTTATATTTGAAAATTTTATTATTGATTCTAAAGCTATTCAGTAAAATAGAATATGGCCAACATCGACTATAAGTGAAAATTATGAAAAAAAGACAAAAGAGAGTCAATGGTTGTTAGCCAGGTAACCAAGTGAAATAAATACTAAATCTTCTTTGGTACATTTGCGATTCTGACATCTTATACTGTAGACATAAATTCCGAATGAATAGTGGTGAGCGCCATCTCAATGTCAGATGACATATTGGTATCCCTTAATTAGTAATTGGAATACCAAATATCTTGATAGTAATTGTGCAGAATAAAAACATCACATAATGCATATCCACAGATATAAATAATAATTAGTAAAAGAAATTACCGATACATATTGATAAAGTGAGCCATTTTGAGTTCGGCACATGGAAAAGTTATAAAAGAACACCACAAAAATGGTAATAGCCTAAATAGTTTCAGATATTTATTAGAAATAACTTCATCAAAAAAAGTTAATTTTTTTGAATCTGTATTTTAATTAAAAAAATACTAGCTCACGCCATCTTTATCTGCTACCCACTTCATACGAACCTGAAAAAGAAAGCTCATCGGTAACTGCCTTATAAAATACAAGAAAAAAGAGGTAAACTATACATGGCCTTTGTAGACCTAGAGAAAGCTTATGGTAAGGTGGACCTACAATTACTATGGTGCAAATTGCAATGCAAAGGATTGAGTCAACACATGCTAAAGACCTTCATGACATTGTACAAGAGTAACACCTTCTATATGAGGGTGGGGGAAGGAGTAGTCTCTTGGGAAATAGCACAAGGAAAAGGTTACATTAAGGGTGTAAATTGGGTCCTGTACTATTTAATTTATTTATCGATGACATTTTATTAGGGATAAGCAAGAACAATAGTTGTATGCCTGCAATAAATAATATCATGATCTCTGGGCTACTGTTCGCTGATGATCTGATAGTAGGATCAATTACAGTAAATGGTCTGAAGCAAGCATTGCAGGAGGTAGATAAATACTGCAATGAATGGAACCTAATTTTAAATGAGGAGAAAACACAAATAATGGTATTTAAGAAGGGAGCAAAACTGCGTAAATATGAAAAGTGGAAAAAAAGGGAATAAGGAGTATAAAGTACTACAAGAATGTATCTACTTAGGAGCAAAATTAGATGGGAGTGGGAGTGGGAAAAACAAAGGAAATTAGCTCTGACAAGGCGGAAAGCAGCTGTGTCAGCAATAAGAAGTTGTAAGTACAGAGTACCGAATATTGGGGTCAAATGATTGGTAAAAATTTATAATATGGTGGTCAAACCAAAAATGCTCTATGGTACAGAAATATGAGGGGGAGGAAACCATAGCTACAGTTCATAGAATGTTTTGCAGGGTCTTTCAAGTGCAGTGGCAAGAGAAGTAGCACAGATGGCGATGGGAAGGGTGTCGAGGAAGGGTATGATTATAGAAAGTGCTCTGAAATTTCGGTAAAGGATTCTGAATTTAGATAAAAATAATTTGTTAAGGCAGTGTGTAGATACCAGGAAAAGAGTCTTAAGGAATCTGGGTGGATGGGTAGTATTCGAAAGAACCTAGAAGTACATGGGATGGGGGATTACTGGAGGAAAGGGGGGAATAATCATAACAAATTCTGGAAAATAATAAGAAAGAGGTTTGAAGACATAGAAATTCAAGAACTGTTTGGTGGTATAATGGAAAAAATCTGATGTGTTGCACTCACATGACTTTCTCTACTCTTGTACTAACCATTCTTACAAACTCTTATGCCTCTATCTTCTTCGTGTTGAGATAAACCTTTGTACAAATGATCTTACTGCTTATTTCCTTGTAGGTGCAAGGGGAATGTTAGAATACAGTAGGCTTTGTGCGATAGTCAAATGTTTTAAAGCTTCTGTTGTCTTTGCACACTTAACATATAAAAAAATGAACGACGATGATCCATTTCAGGAAAGTTACATGTTTTCTGAAACTTTCACATATAACAAGGAATATCTCCGAAATGGTTCACCTTACAAGATAATTTATTTAGACATAAATTGTGTATTTTAGCAAAATCTATGTTTTCTGTATAGTATGATTTGGTATATCTCTAATGGTTTACCAGTTATGCAAAAGTCGTCCAGATTAAATACGACTACAGGGGCTATAGCCAGAAAATTCAAGATATACATTTAATTTGTAATAAAAATATCTCAAACATATGACATTTTAATCAAAATCGGTAGAGCCATTTTAAAGAAAATCAAAATTTTCGAAAAATGTTCCCTGTAAATGGTAGTTTAGGGTGGGTCTATTTTCTTCAAAATCTTTGTGTCGCATCCTTGAAAGACATTAAACTTAAATACCAACTTTGGTTTTTAACCGACTTCATGTTTTTGAGTTGAGACAGAATATTGACTAATAGAAAATTGTTCATGTAAATATTTTTGTAAGAGTGTGTAAATTTTTAATTCTTTTAATTTGGGTGTATCAGGGACCTATTTCTTTTTGATATTCAAGAACCAATGTCTTCTCGTCACTTTGAGTTCAACCAATGAGAACTGTTGCGCGGATGAATACATAAGAATGGCGGTGTTGCGTCATACCCACGCTCAGAACTAGTTTATCATTGGCGTCTGTGAGCTCAGAGTGAATGGAAGTGTATTTTTGCTGATGGCGTGTGAACATGTAAATTACACCCAAACTTTTAACCAGCGTAGACGCTATAGAATTTTAAAGGTTGTTAACTAATCGAGATTGTGATAAGAAGTGTAAATAACGAATAAATGTGTTTGTGATAAAAGAACGTTGGCTTTTGCATTCCATTCTTCGACTGTCGACCCTGCAGATAAGAGTAGCGTCTGCTATAACAAACTTTCCACCTTTTAGTAAAAACATTATTCCCGCTGCTATATTCCCGCTGCTAGGCAAAGACTTAATAATATATAAAACCCGCACCAAATGGCTTGCCCAACGTGGAGCGCGAATTTAGAATGGAATGCAAAATTACAAAGTGTTAACATCGAATGACGCTATCTCATCGTGCAGGAGAAAGACGCCATTAGACCATCGACTGATATCAACAAAACATCAATACACGGAAAATCAACGTGGGAAAAACACCGGAGATCATCTGGCGAAGCCAACTACCCAGGAGACGTAAATAACTGGACGAAGAACCAGCAGAAAAAAAAGTAGGATCCAAAATTTTTATCTTTATTTTATTTCCATTGTACATGTTTTTGAGAAGTGGAAAACTATTGGGACTTTCAACATTAAGTGAATTAGATAAAGGAATTAAAATGTCGCGAAAAGAGATAGAAACAGGAGTGGGGGAAGGGGCAGATAGGCCTAGTTATCAGGAAGGATTAGAGAGTGAGGAACAGGCGGAAATAAGCAAAGACCAAAGGTTAATGATGATGATGTTTGAAAGACTAGAACAAAGTTTAGGTCAGAAACTGGAACAAAATAAGGTAGAAATAGGTCAGAAAATGGAACAAAATAATGCAGAGTTAAAACATGACATCGAACAAAGTTTAGGTCAGAGTATAGAACAAAAACTGGAACAAAACAAAGTAGAATTAGGTCAGAAAATGGAGGAAGTGAGAAAAGACTTAGAACAGAAAATGGAATTAGGTAGACAAAACTTAGAACAGAAGATGGAATTAGGTAGACAGAACCTAGAACAGAAAATAGAATTAGGAAGACAGGAGTGTAAAGAAAATATGAAAGTAATGGAAACTAATTTAAAATTAGTACATAAAAACTTAAATGAAACAAAGGAAGCCTTAGAAGCTAGGATAGAAATTGTAGGAGATAGGATGGGAAAGATAGAATCAGAGATGAGAGAAAATAAAATTGTGTTAGAAGGAGAAATTGCTAGATGTAGGGATGAAATAACAGAATGTAATACAAGTGTAGACTGTAAGATAACAAATGTAAAAACAGAAATAACTGAGGAATTAAGAAAAGAGATTGAGGTAGTAAAGAAAGACATTATTAATGAAACTGTAGAACAAATTGTAATTCCTAAAATTAAGACAATGAATGATGTGATGCTTTCACAACAGGATGCTATAAATGATATGAAACAAAGCCACTTAGAAATAAAGAATGATTTAAAATCAATTTGTGAAGAAATGAAAAAAGGGAAAGAAAATTTGGCTAATGTAAATGATGTTGTGAAGGCATTACAAAGACAAGATGATTTAGATGTAAGTAATGTACAAGATGAGAATTATTTGAGTAATGTACAAAATGTTGACTCACCATACAGAGAAAGAGGTTCACAACCAAACAATGACACAACACATAACACATGTTACACCAACAGCATATTACATGAAATCACACCACCTACATTTGACGAGGAGAAGGGAGACGATCCAAAACTCTTTGTTAAAGAGATGGAAGAATACTTTAAAGTGAAAAGGATACCAAACGAGCTTAGGATGATGATAGTTAAGAAAAGCTTAAAAAACAAGGCATTGGAATGGCTCAGGTTAACATTAGCTGGTCATGAGTCTTATAGCTCATTCAGAAATTTATTCCTATCAAGGTATTGGGGCCCAGCTAAACAAAACCAAACTAGGGTAGAGCTAGCGACAGGTAGGTACGATCCAACCAAAGGGTTGTCGCTAGTAGATTATTTCATGAAGGTAGCCAACAAAGGAAAGCTATTAGACCCCAACTTGTCGGAGGCAGAACTAATTGCCAGCATAACAAGACATTTCCCAGACACAGTGAGAACAGGATTAATTGTTGCGAGGCCAGTAGATTTTGCAGATATGATAGAACTGCTGACAGCCTTCGAAACACAAAATGGTCGGCCTAATGAGCATAGACATAGGAACGGTCACCCAAACTCACCCATCCTAAACCGAAACATGACTACGAACAACCAGAGTGAGGGAGAACATAGAAATACTAGGAGTACCCATGAAAGGGGGAGAGGGGCACACCATTTCCCACAACCACATAATCATGGCGAGAGGATGGAGAACACAAGACAGCGGTACCACGACACGATACCGAGGGGTGAATCGAGACATCAAACATATACATATGATCGTGGAAGACAAGGAGACCATACCCATCAAGTGAATCACATGCGATTCAGTAGGGAACACTTGAACAACCACAGACCGTCATATGACAGAGGTTCACACCAAAGGGGCAGAGACCAACGGCACACTGACAACATAAGACAACAGGAAGTAGATGAAAATGTGCCAAATAGGGCAGATACTGCACAGGATACAGAAACGACAACCACCACCAACACTCAGGGAAATTACAACAACTAAGTTCGTCCTAACCGAGTGGACGACAAACAACAAAATCTCAGCAACATACAATTGACATCGACACCATGATGGCTACACGAAGAGAAAGATGGAACCACTGGTCATAACGAAACAGCTGGGTGACCACACATATGAGCTACAGAATACAAATGGCAAGTTGGTAGGAAGATACCATAAAAATAAATTGAAGCCATACAAAGAAAGGACCAAATAGTCTTTGTCAACAAATGAGTAAGGCAGGAGTAGTAGAGATGAAAGAAGATAACAATTTTTAATGGGTTGCTCATAGAAAATTATGTTCAGATTAGGAATTACAACAAGGAAGAAGATCAACATAGTCATTGGCTATATCGACCACAAAGAGCATTGTTAACAAAGACAGACGAGGACACTGATTGTCATTAAATAAATGAATCATAGCGACGGAAGATAATATGTTTTTGACATAAGGATGTCAGGGACAAAAATAAAAATGAATCAATTATGATGAAAAAGATATAATATTTCGACACAAAGATGTCGAGGGTAAATGGAGAAGAAAGATAATACAATTACAGAATAATTGTAAGTATAGAAGTTTTCTCTTATAGGAATAAGAGATAAAGAAATGACAATTAGTGAAATGAGGAAAACCATAACCAGAAAAACAATGCCCATGAATTGAGATGAATGTAGCCAATGCTAAGCTCGAAGAAATGTTGAACCAAACAACAATGAATAATAACCCAATCAAGAAAATTAGTACTATTAGTAACATCAGAGTTTAAGAACCGACTCAACAACCTGCCTATACATAACAAGTTTATAAGACAAAGAAGGCAAAGAACTGAATAAAGTATTGCCATAAATAAGATCATAATCATTAGCTCAAGATTTGTATCCTGTTTTTCTCTCCTCATAGCAATGAATACAAGTCAAAAACCACATGAAACACTTAAATCATATTTGTGTCAATGTCAAATGTATAATAACTGAGTATGTGTTGTATGATAACTGGATATATTGTGTAATAACTGAATATGTTGAGTAATAACCAAATATGTTATGCAAAAACTGAATATGTATTGTATAATAACTGAATATGTATTGCATAATAACAGAACATATGTGATGTGATAGCAGGATATATTGTGCAATAACTGGATATATATTATGTAATAATTGGACATGTTGTGTAGTAATCAAATGTGTTGTACAATAACTGAATATGTATTGTATAATGACTGAAGGTGTATTGTATAATAACAACATATGTGATATGATAACTGGGTATATTGTACAATGACTGAATATGTATTGCATAATAATTGGACATATTGTGTAATAACTAAATGTGTTGTACAATAACTGGATATGTATTGTATAATAACTGAATGCATTGTGTAGTAACCGAATATGTGAAACTTATAAAGACATGTTGTGTTATGTCAAAACAAAGGACAAAGACAAACAGTGAAGAAGACAAAAAAAAAAAAAAAAAAAAAAAAAAAAAAAAAAAAAAAAAAAAAAGATTGTACAAAGTGATTGAATCATAGAAGTAGGGAGAAGTATTGTATTGTGTTTCAAGATTATGAATAAGGTGACAACTTGAAAAACAAAACAAGGGGCATATGAGACAGAATATTGACTAATAGAAAATTGTTCATGTAAATATTTTTGTAAGAGTGTGTAAATTTTTAATTCTTTTAATTTGGGTGTATCAGGGACCTATTTCTTTTTGATATTCAAGAACCAATGTCTTCTCGTCACTTTGAGTTCAACCAATGAGAACTGTTGCGCGGATGAATACATAAGAATGGCGGTGTTGCGTCATACCCACGCTCAGAACTAGTTTATCATTGGCGTCTGTGAGCTCAGAGTGAATGGAAGTGTATTTTTGCTGATGGCGTGTGAACATGTAAATTACACCCAAACTTTTAACCAGCGTAGACGCTATAGAATTTTAAAGGTTGTTAACTAATCGAGATTGTGATAAGAAGTGTAAATAACGAATAAATGTGTTTGTGATAAAAGAACATTGGCTTTTGCATTCCATTCTTCGACCGTCGACCCTGCAGATAAGAGTAGCGTCTGCTATAACAAACTTTCCACCTTTTAGTAAAAACATTATTCCCGCTGCTATATTCCCACTGCTAGGCAAAGACTTAATAATTTATAAAACCCGCACCAGAGTTATGCTGTCCACAGACACACACACACACATAGATCTTTTTCTAAAAATGCTTTTTTTTGGATTCAGGGGTCTCAAAACATATATTTCCGGTGAAATCTTGACATCAAATTTTTGGGTGGAATACAATACTTCCCCTACTTACCAGTAGAGAAAGTAAAAAGGTATGATAGATTACAAATCAATGAAGAAAACGTGGGAAAAGGAGACATAATGTTGTTAGCTAATGCTGGGTTTCTGACAATGAAGTCATTAATCCTCTTGCTCTCCAATATTTTTCACTGATGGATGGAGCACTAGAAGTGGTCGGGCATATTTGAGGGTAGTCTCGATCCATTTCCTCTTGCAGATCACATAGAGGACAGAGTGGTGAAGAATATATCCCAATTCTGTTTAAATGTTTTGCCAATCATGTCCTGTAATCAACCTGAAGATTACAACTGCTGATTTTTGAGGATACTCAGGAATTACTGTTTGAATGTTTGGTAGTTCCCATCTTTTATTCTTTGATTTTTCATAGTAATATTTTGCAATAATTTTTTTGAATTCAGAGTTGACTGATCTTTTAGCTGCATAAAATGGTAGATAAACTATAGATTTTTGTACACCGCTGGTACCCTTTTTTGCATGAAAATCAGCTTTCTCATTACCACTCAGTCCACAAGGAGTTGGTATCCATTGGAAGACTAGGTGTTTTTGAAGTGCTGTTAGATGGCTAAGCATTTTCCAACATTCTATAATTGTTTGGTTTTTTGGTGACAACTTGGAAGTAATTGCTATAATTGCTGCCCTGGAATCTGAGAGAATAACCGCTTGCTGAAAATGTGGAATTCTGTACAAAAGATTTTGTAGGGCCATTCAAATTGCTTCAATTTCTCCATCAAAGTTAGTAATTCCATAATTTAAAGATTTGTAATAGGAAAAGAGGTGACATGTGACTCCAGCACCTGCTCCATCTTGGTTTGATATCAATGATCCATCAGTATAAATATGGAGCCATTCATGTTCTGGAAATCTAGTATGGATTGTCTCTAATGCTAATAATTTTAGAACACTAGTTGGAGTATCACTTTTTTTAACTTCTTCTGTCAGGTGTAAATAATATGTGATGTCTAATGTATGTGTCGGATTGACTTCAGATATGAAGTTTTCCTTTGAATTAGGAAGGTGTACATTCTTCCTGATGTCTTGAATTTTGGAAAGAAAGCTCTTCTGAGTCTTTAGTGTATGTGTAAAATTTCTCTTGTGCCATGTATTGAATGGGAGTCTGATCAACTTTTCGTGTTGAATAAGAGCCACTTTTTCTATTTCGTATTCAATGGGGTATTGGTTGGTTAGTATTTCCATAGCTGCTATTGGTGTGGTTTTGATAGCACCTGTAATTAATCTCAGACTTTGGTTTTGAAAGATTCGAATTTTTTTTTTGCGTTTGCTGTTACAAGAACTTCACTGCAGTAAGTAAATAATGGCTTTATATACGCATTGCATGTTGTGTTAAGAGTTGCTCTGGAACATCCCCACTTCATTCCTGTTAGACGTTTTAATAGTGAAAGGCGCCTCTCTGCTCTTTGTATTACATTTTCTATTTGTTTGGTCCATGTAAGTTTGGTATCAAATGTAACTCTTAAATACTTTGCTTCCTTTGATTCTGGTAATTGCTGACCCTCAAAATTTAGTTTTATTTTTAGTGGTTTTTTTCTCAGTGAAAAAATTTGGTAGTTTGACTTTGTTGTATTAACAGTCATTAAATTTTCTTTGGTCCACCTTTGTAAGTTGGTTAAGGATTGTTGCATGTTTTTTTCTAGTTCTGTGCTTTTGCTTTTTGGTTTTGAAGTCCGCATTACTAAGTCATCAGCAAATAGTGCACACTTCACACCTGATTTTTGTATTTGTTGTGGCAGATCGTTAATAAATATATTAAAAAGTGTTGTGCTGAGCACTGCGCCTTGTGGTAAGCCACGGTGTACTTGTTTGTATTTAGATATATTTCTTCCATATCTGGTTGCAATAAAGCGTTGTGTTAGGAAATGACATAGCCATGAAAACATTGGACCTTGTATCCTTATTTTTTTTACTTTCTTTAGTAGTTTTGTTCTGCATGTAGAATCATGTGCACTTTGGAAATCAATAAAAACTGATAAATTATCTTCTTTTCTATTGAAGGAGTCTTTGATTTCTTGACTGAGAAGTAAGACTTGTTCATTTGTAGAGTGGAACTCTCTGAATCCAGCTTGACATGGGGATATTAAATTTTGTGACTCTAGAAACCAATTTAACCTGTTTGACACCATTCTTTCCATCACTTTTGCTATTATGCTAGTAAGAGCTATTGGTCTATAATTTTTTATTTCTGATGCTGTTTTGTCTTTCTTCAAGAGTGGGACAATTATTGCTTTTTGCCATTCAGCAGGTACAGTGGTTTTCCAGGATGGATTGTAGAGTTTCAGTAGTTGTTGTTTTGCTGTTTTTCTAAGGTTTTTTAAGAACTCTGGGTGTATGTGATCTGGTCCAGGAGACTTTTTGTTTTTTAGATTATTTATTGCAATGTTCAGTTCTTGCATATTAAAATTTTGAAAAAAGATATTGCACTGAGTGTTAGGATCACATTCTCTTTCTTGTTTCAAATCTTTCTTAAATTATAATGACAAGGTAAACAATGAACAAAGGGTGGCAATAGCATGGCTAAGAACTGGCGTTTAGAGGTTGAGAGGACTAAGAAAGGGTATCTCTCAAAGCCAGTGTCCTATTTGTGGGGGAAGGAAGATCTGGAGCACATAGTCTTTGAGTGCCAAGGAACAGACGTGTGGAAGAAAGAATTTCTGGGGCAGAAATGGGAGAAAGGAGATAGGAGAACAGCATTTAAGAGGATTTACAGAAAAGAGGGTCAGAAACTTAGGTGAGTTTTTAAGTAGTGTTAAGAAAAAATGGAACTGGTCTGTAGAAAGAGAACAGAATTAACAATATTTGGTATTAGTTATATGTTAGCTATAGAGAAGTAAAATGTATGTATGAGTAATTATGTGGGGTGGATCTGACAGACTAAGAGCCTGGGCTGAATGTGATATTCAAGTATGTATTAATTTAAATAAATACTGCCCCAACTGTTTGGATTGTGACAGGATTTACATTGGTAAGACGAAATGTCAATTGGAAACCAGAATAAAAGAACATTTTAGAAATATTAAACAAAAACAGTTTGATAAATGAGCTGTGTCAGGTAATTTTTGGTTACTTAATCGTGAAATAAATACAGAGGTCAAATTCTTAACTTAGATTTAATGGTTTGGGAAAAGATATTTATTTTGAAGAATAAGGATTATCTAATGAATTTTGAAATATTCCCAATTGCTTCTATCACTAAATTTGTTTGTTTTCAGTAGTTGGTAATATGATAGGAAAGGATCTCTCACCTAGAGCCTGTAACGATGACAATGAAACAAACATAAAACACTGATAATACAAAAGATTGGCTTGCAAACATGTCTGGAATTGGAATTTAATTCATGATGACCAAAACTAAGCATTAATATTTGCTGATTTAAGTTTTTATGCACTTGCATTTATCAGGATGAACTTTCAAAAAAAGTAACATCCCAGTTTGTCATCACAGACCATAGGTATCTTATACCAAGGTGTTCCTGTATCTTTCCTCTGTAAAAGCTGAAAATTTCCATATATGAGGCAAATCAATTACAATGCACATGTGGCACTCTCCATTGAGGGTACCATGGCAATATGCTGGTATGACATTAAATTCCCCAGTGCTATTTCATTACATTTTCCAGTTCTGATTCTACATTTTACAAACTGAAAGTTTGATGGTAGAATTATGTAACACTCTGTATAAGTATAAAAAAAATCAAGCACACACTAGAAATACACTCTTGGGAACACTTACAAAATATATATTATCAAGTCCAACCAATATACCACTTGAGTCAGCACTATCTAGTTTCAAATTTTATTCATAAAAGATTGTAGCTTGGCAACGATTTTGTTTATATGACTTTGAGAATGAGCTGGATATAGCTTGAAACCCCTGGGTCAGTAAAATAGAAAAAGGATATCAACATACTAAGATAAGTGAAGTTTTTAGTTTCTAATTTGTTCTTATTTTAGAATTTATTCATAATTTTACCATTTGCAAATAATAATTATTTGTACATATAACCACTGTCACCACCACCACTACCACATCAAATCAAACATCTCTGATGTAAAATTTAAGCCTTTTATCCAAATTTGCTCTGGTAGAATTTTGCATTAACATAAATAAGTGATGACATTTAATTCCAAAAGAAAACATATTAATTGACAAAGCACATCTTAATACAGTAAATATTTCATTCCTCATACAACATTTAATACTGCTTTAATATAATTTGTCTTTACAATTAGCGGGTATTCATAATGGCCGCTTTTAAACTATTTTCTTGTGAAATCAACAAATAAAGATCTAATTTAGGTACCTGTCTTTGTTGTGTAAGTGAGAAAATTGGTGGCCACAAATTTCACAGAGGTGTTTCTTCTCGCCTATATGAAGCAACTGATGTCGTTTCAAGCTATAGTTTCGAGGAAATCCTCGGTGACAAGTATGGCACTGATATGGATATGACTGAAATGGAGAACACAATAATTTATTTCTAAGCCAAAAATTACAATTACCACAAATGCAATATGGTGACAATGTATCCTGTTTTGTTTCATATATCTTGAGTTAAATTTCCTAAGTAAAATCTTTTTGTTAAAAATATTTTAATCAAACTGGTATATATATATGAAATAACATGAGATAAAAACCAAAATATAATCATTACTAAAAAGCTGGACAACATTAAAATTGTAGGAACTGTTCTAGTACCTTGCAGAGAAGGGTATTTTATACAAAATGTGTGAAGTAGGATGAATACAAACAATGAGAGGAACTCCATTAATTTTTTATGATAGTTCTAATCTGGATGTGGTGCATTTGCTTTATAACATCAGTATCTCTCATAGGTTCCTTTTTTAATAACCCAACAAGTGTTAACACTTTTGCTTACTACTGTCAAGAACAATACAATTGCAAAAAATAGCTAGAATGAGCAGTCCTAGAATTTTATTCACTCATGAATAGCATTTCAGTGAAGCTTCAGAACAAGTTTCATAAGAACTACTCGTGCAAATTCCATTAACAAACTTCAGGGTACTGGAAGAAAATTTGGGAAATGTTTAAAATTTAATCTTTAATTACATCAAAAGTAATTAATTCAATGCAGCTTTCAGATAAATGTATAAACTGTAGGATAATGGCCCAAACCTTAACCTTATTGCTTTTATTTGCCACCTGAGCTTCACTCTAAAATTTAATTTTTCTTTGTTATAATTACATTTATTTTATTGCTTTCAATTTTTATGACTACTTTACATACATCATTCTTTCTTCACAGTAGCAAACTTTAGAATTAAAATGGCACTTCTGTCCTATTCTTAAATAGTATATGTGGCTACTGTGTCATTGTTTTTGTTACGGATTGTAAAGTGAAGCCCACTCCAGTCTTTGCAACTATAATTTAGATCCCAACATTATTTACCAGTGTACTTGTGTATGCTAATCAACAGCAATTCAATAATGATGCAGCAATAGAGTAGTTTGTCATAACTTTTCCTTTTCCTTTGAAAAGGCTTATAAATCATTGAGAAAATTGTATTTTGAGATTAAGAGACTGTAAGTATAAAAGTGTTATATCATTACTTTACATATGTATTGCTCAATAAACTATAACAGAAAAAAAATGCAGTTTATATTTAATTTATTCTTGTGTTAATACTTCACATCTAATTACTGTTCTGTTTATTTAATTTTAAGTTATTGGTTTTAAATTGTGCATATCAACACTCAAAGCATGGAGATAAATATCTTAATTTATTAATGTGAATACTATTAATTTCTTCTATAAATTCTTGAAAAGAATGAAATCTCCACCCACCTTGTATTAAAATATTTTATGTTATTTAATCAAGAAACAGAAAGGCAGGGAAAAAATGTGAAATCAAAAGCAGCAAAGAAGACAATATGTACATCCTAAGACAAAAAATATGAGCAGACCCTCAAACTGTACATTTGTTAAAGTCTAAATGATTTCCATAGCTGGTTCACAATGGTGTCTCAGAATGCATGCCTTTAATTTTATTCTATTATCAACTTTTACTCTGAGTCCCAGCTACCGAATACACAAGTAGTGAAGTGGTTATTAGAAAAACAAATTATTTTGTTGTTTAACAATGCTGTCAATTGTCGCTGATGTGCCAGAATTTCGTCCTGCAGATGTTCTTTTACATGCCAGTAAATCTACTGACATGGAGCTGTTGTTTTTAAGCACACTTAAGTCTGGGCCAGATTTGAACCCGCGACCCTGGGATCAGTAGGCCAGCATCTAATCAACTGAGCCACCCAGACTGACACGGTTATTAGCAGGCACATAGCAATGAGGCCTATCAAGGTTCGTATACTGAGCATTTTTTTTCTTTTTACAGAAAAATGCAACGTTTACTATGGGATCTGAGTCTTCCGAGTAAGACCATGTCTTGGTTATGACAAATGTTAATGTTTCGTCCTCCTGTGTTGGGCTTCTTCCGGCTATACTCCACGACAGCACCTACAAGACTGTGTTGACCAAGCGAGCACTTTTTTATTTATACTTTGGCTGATGTGATCTGACAGACACTAATAAAAAACCAGGGACTGATGGACCCTGAGCCAATCAGCACAAAACCTGTTGAGACATGCCTAACATAGCCAGAGTACAAATAAGAAAGTGCCTGCTTGGTCAACACAGTCTTGTAGGTGCTGCAGTGGAGTATAGCCTGAAGAAGCTCAACATAGGGGGCCATGAAACATTGACATTCATCTCAACCAAGATGCAGACTTCCCCTGAAGGCTCAGATACCATGGACACCGAAGCCTACGCAATGTATTATGTTTATTATGCATATTATATTTCCAACTAGTAAGGCTTATTTAATTTCAATGCTCACACATAAAAATTGAAGCATCCATTTATATTTCCAAATTAAATATGAAATAAGTTAATGCTATATTCTTAAATGAAAAAGCATATAAAAACAGAAATGAACATCAAATATTTCGCTCGCCTGTTTATTAAAAACATACATTCTTGGAATTGTTTAAGAGATCTGACCTACCCACTGAAGAAAATTATGAAGGGCTGCAGAATTCTGATTGTGCAAAGGTAGCATGTCGAGTGTGTAAGCCTTGTGCTTCTATTGCTGCCTGCATTCCATGAGGTATGAATGATATCAAATGACTAGTCAAATTTTCATGAGAGGAATTTCCCTTCCAAGCATCCTGTATTTGATCCCACAAAATCTCCTTTGTCTTGGAGATCAGTTTAACTTCAAAACTTTTTTCACTTCTACCCACATATTTTCAAAAGGATTCAAATCCAGTGAGCAAGCACAATCAATCACTGTGATATCTTGCCTTTGCACGAACCAGTTTGAAATATGTGGACTTTTGGGGTGGTTATCCTGCTGGGATTAAATTACTCTGAAAGGATATCTAGTCCTTATACAAGAAACCATGATGCTTTCGAGGATGTCTTTATCGTGCTGGCTATTTAATGTGCCACCAAACTGCCACAACACACCTAAACCATCTTGAGACATTCAACCTCAACGTAACATAGATTCACTCCTTGACAATCCATTTGTGCCACAAAGTGTGCATCGTAACATTTTCCTCTGGGGCCATAGACAACTTTTCCTTCACTTTTAAATGAAAATGTCCCCTTGTCTGTGAATATAGCCCTGTTCCAGTAGTGATTGATATTTTCTTCTGCAAATATTAGGTGACATAATCTGTCATTATCTGTAAGACTTTACTTCTTAGCTGCCAATAAAGCAAAAAGTCAAGCTGTAATCAAACAATGTAAGACTGTGCAGCTCAACCCAGGGAAATTAGAATTATTCCTAGTTGTAGACATATGCTGGAAGGAATTACTGCCTGCCTTTTCTAGAAGTTCCTGTTGAGGAGTGCAGAAATGTTTTTGATCCCCCAGACTGATGACAAGCAATTCCTTTTCGATAATCGCACTGATAGGAACTTCAAGAGTTTTTACAGCCTGAGACACAGGAGAGATGTCACAGCTTCATCTTTATGGCAATCCATCATAGCAAAAGTAAGTATGCTTGTTACAATATGCAGAACTCCAAGACCTGACCATGCCAAAGCATTTATAAATAAAGAATGAAACAGAGTTTGGGCATCCAATATTACCTCAATTAAATATTTGGTTTAATTTTTCACTTCAGAATTCTTAGTAACGAGACATTTATTTTTAAAATAAAAAGAATAATTTGTGTTTTTATGCCTGAATGTCTTAAAATTAATGCATAAAAAAAACATATGTTTTTGCCGTATATCTAACAAATTAAAAAAGCTTAAATGATAAAAATTTTATACAACAAGAATTAAAAGCCAGATTGCTCCAATTATAACACACATGCATTTTACCACTTAGCCACCATGCAGACAACCAAACTGAAAGGCACCTTCCTACTTATCGCATAGCACTGAAATGAACACAGGGTGATATTAAGTCATATATTGTGAACGCAGAGTCAGCAAATGCTTCTGATGTTTTTCAGATTGAATTCCCTCTCTAGCTATTGCTCGTTTATTTTGTCTTAGGCTGTACATTCCTCTGCCTGTGAGTATTACCTTACCTCACTACGTTTATCACCATCTATCTTGTATTTCTTATGTGGAAAATGTGACAATCCTTTACGCCGGAAAGAGCGACTAGATTTCTTTGATTTAAGTTTTGAAGATTCACCATCTTCTCCCTATTAAATAAAGCAAAAAAACTTAAAATAACTTCCGTTTCAATGTTTTGATTTTAGGCAACATTACTCCAAGATAAATTATAATGATTCAGGAGTTTCTTCCTGCAAAACAAAGCAACCAGAACATCTCCAGCTTCATTATATATATATTCCTTTAATGCACTATTAAGTGGTAAAAATTTATGAGTATTCAATACTATTATCTTTTATAATTATTAAAGAATTCAAGTTTTAACCATTTAACAGTTAAAATTTACCTTAAAACCCACAAAGTTATTTAAGGTTTTATTTGATCACTTAGATTACTGGGAAGAATAAAATCATAAAGCTGGAAATAAATTCTCTCAAAGAAACATAACATTCCAAGAGCATTTATACCAGTGTTACTGATGCTAGAAAGCAGCAGAAGAGAATCGGAAAGGGAAACATGGTACAGAGATAGAAACTTGGCATCTTATTTTGATAGAATAATGGGACTAATGTTATTATTGTTTGTACAAAAATAGTAAATTTGCCACTATATCATATAAAAAAACCAGTAGCCTACTACTGTTTGATATACTGGTACACAACATATATAACGAGAGGAGGGAAAAAGGTTGTGAAATATGAGTACGGAAGTACACAAATTAACAGTGAATATTGATATTTTTACACTGATCAGCTAAAATAATATACTGCTAATTATTATTTATCTATGCCAACAAACTTACTGTTGGTGTTTTTAAACACACAAGCCGTGTGTGGACAATGTTTGAGAGGTAGAACTGGAACTTAAAAATTCAATACCACAGCTGGGATTTGAGCCACAGCTAGCATTTGAATTTTTAAGTTCCAGTTCTACCTCTCTAATATATCTAACTTATACATTAGGTATCTTATACTCTGATTGGAAATCAAAATATAAATTCAGCCAGATCAGTAGATCTAGATGTTAGTGATAACATAAGCAACATACTTCAACTAAATGCATCTTTCAGCAAATTTTTTGTCTTTTGCAGTGCTACCATAACTATTTGTGCCTTTTGCATAATTTAATTGGCTTGAAATAACCACCATCTCATTTCTGAAGCACTCTAATCTGCAATGTTCCTTACCACTTCAACTTGGTTTGCTGTACATGAAACATTCTTTCACAAAGAAAGAAAAAAAATAACAAAATGCCACTTGACTGCTACACCCAAGATATCAATTAAAAGAAAGGGTCAAAAAAATCTCCACATTCTCAATTTAACAATAATATATATAAATTTTCATTTAAAAATATACTTTTATTATTTTATCTGATAATAGATTCAGCAAGTTATATCTAAAAATTAAATTAAATAGAAAAAAATGTCTTTGTGAAGGTGAGTGAGTGAGTGAGCAAGTCAGTAGCAAGTAAGTAATTAAAAAATAGGTCATTGATGCAGTTAACTGCTAAATACAGAAATACAATCAATGGTGGATACGTCAAAATGAAGCAAATAAGTTAGTACATACAGAATTAACAAATGTAAGAAACCTGAAACACTGTGTGAAGCTCCAAGAAACAAGGATATATAAATTATAGAATATGTACTATCTTTCTCAAAAGTAAATTGTCAACTACAGTGAAACCTGTGCAATGGATCACTTATTCCCAGATGTTCATGCCTAGATGGTATAAGAATGAAATTTGTGATATGCTTCCGTTACTGTTCAGAAGGCATGACAATCATTGATTCACCTCACAGTTTTAAAAAGTGATATTTCAGCAATCATTGTAAATTAACGAGCAAATACTACAAATTCAACATAAGTACACCTATGGAAATGATATTTTTATTCAGGATTTTAACGAAACAGAACTGGATTTAGCAATAGAACAATTACAGAACAAAAAATCTCCAGGACCTGACAAGATCCACCCAGAGTTTATTAAACACCTTGGCAGGAAAGGAAAAGAAATCCTACTTAAACTGTATAACACGTGTTGGAGAATGACTGTACCTTCCGACTGGAAAAAGGCCATTATCATCCCGATTTTAAAGAAAAACAAACCTTCAAACAATATTAATAGTTTCAGACCAATATCTTTGACCAGTGTTATTGCAAAAGTGATGGAAAGAATGGTGGCATCTAGACTTAACTGGTTCCTAGAATATTACAACTTAATTAATAGTTCACAGACCGGCTTCAGACAGAATCATAGTACAAGTGAAAATGTACTCCTACTAAGCCAAGACATCAACGAAGCTTTCAATAGAAAGGAGGATACCTTAGCAGTATTCATTGATTTTAAATCAGCATATGACTCAGTCTGGAGAAACAAATTAATTGAGAAGTTACAATCAATAGGTGTGAAAAGTAACATGCTTAAATGGATAACTCAGTTTATTTCACAAAGATTTTGTGCCACAAAATATAATACATACATTTCCAAATATAAACAAACACACCGAGGACTTCCACAAGGTGCTGTTCTGAGCACAACACTCTTTAACATATACATATATAAATGACCTTCCATCAATAATAAAAACTTTAGAAACCAAAATTGCTTTATTTGCTGACGATGTAGTCATTTGGACTTCAGGCTCTCCAAAAAAACCTGAATTAATTAAAGACAGAATAGAAACAGCCCTAAACAAAGTACATGAATGGAGCTCCAAAAACCTCATGACTATCAATGTGGAAAAAACAAATTATGAATTATTTACACTAAAATACAAACCAGTTAATATTAACATAAATTATAATGGTAAACCACTCAAAGCAGTTGATGATGCCAAATACTTAAGCATCACTTTCGACAGAAAGTTAAGTTGGAAAAAACATATAACAAACATCTCAGAAAAGGTTGAAAAGAAACTGCAAATCTTGAAAAGGTTAGCTGGTGCTAAATGGGTCTGCTCAAGGAGAGTCCTTAACACAACATACAAAATGTATGTTAAACCAAACCTCTTGTACTGTTCTGAAGCTTTAATAACAGCAGCAAATGCTAACATCAATAAACTTGAACAAATACAAAATCAGGCTCTTCGCCTAATCACTGGAGCAGTTAAATCCACACCTATTGATGCCATGCTTGCCTTAACACGGACCCCATCAATAACAACAAAAATAGAAGAACAAGCATTGCTCCAACACGAGAAAATGTTACGACTGCCAAACTCTAAATGGACAGAAGAGAACCTCCCCCCTTCAATCCTTAAAACTCATAGTAGTTTCCTAGAAAAGGTAACACAGATTAAATCCAAATTGAACATTCCTAACACCAGAGAAAATCTACTTATAAGAGAAAATCCATTGGAATTTTTGCAACCTACCTTCAGTTTGGAATTAATAGAGGAAATAAGTAAATCAGACACACCAAAAGAAATACAAAAACTTCTAGCTCTGGAAACAATCAATACTAGGTATCCCACAGAAGAATGGCTGCACATATATACTGATGGATCCTCCAAGGAAAACCTTACTGGAGCTGGAGTTACGTGTTCACATTTTTCCTTTTATCATTCTGTTGGCAGAGACACAACAAATTATGATGGAGAAACAGAGGCTATACACATTGCTCTCCGACAATTATTAAATCTTCCCTTAAATAAATTTAACAAGGCAGTAATTCTTTCAGATTCTAAAACTGCAATTCAGGGAATATGTTCAAATACTACAAAGAAGTCAACAAAAATTAGAGAATGCTACAAAATGTTAACACAACTCCAAAAAGTTAATAAGACTGTTCATCTCCAATGGATTCCAGCACACAATGGAGTCATGGGGAATGAAGCTGCAGACTCACTTGCAAAGAAAGGCACAACAATAAAACAAAAGTCTAAATTCAATTTCTCATATTCCTCAATAAAACGCTTGATCATTAAAAAATTTTCTCATTCATACCTACAAGAAATAGAAACAAATGCCAAAGATAAAAAATGGATTACACTACTTTCCAACCCAGATATAATCCCCCAGAGACCAAGGAAAACAGCGGTTGCAGCCTTCCGACTACTGACAAATCACGACTGCTTAGCAAGTCATCTCTACAGAATAGGTATCTCAGCCTCACCAATATGTGTCCTGTGTAACGATCCAGCAGAAATGAACGAATACCATTTGAAGACCTGTGAAGCATTAAGATCAGAAGAAACTACAGTTCAAAAGTATTGGAAAGCACGAATGCTAATGGCTTCATTGCCAGATGCAAGGCACTAGAACACAACAACAACAACAACACCTATGGAAAGTATGTTGTTATTGGATTTCAATTAAGTAGTGGACCAGAAGTAAAACCTATTCCAGTGTTGGATGCTTTGCTTATAAGCATAAGCTTAATCAGCAACACTTCTTTTCTGTGCTTAGGATAGCTGCTAAGTTCAAACAGAGTACTGCTGATCCATTGCGATGGCCGAAAGTTGGATCAAATTCCATGTAACTATCCTTTTTTTTTTGGGGGGGGGGGTGGGTGGACATCACTGTATATAATCTGCTCCAAATATGTTGTTAGCTAATGCTGGATTTCTGACAATGAAGTCATTAATCTGCTCCAAATATAAAATTATACAAATAAATGCAACCTCTTTCTGACAAAGCTCCTCCTTTAAAGCAGCAAATTACATGACTAATTTTATTATTTTGCATTGTATACAACCAGAGAGCATGGGTGACCAGTGGAATTTTTCATTCTTGGCTTCTTGGACAAGAAAGGAAAAAAATCTCATGTGTTGCACTCACATGATTTTCTCCTCTTGTACTAACCATTCTTACAAATTCTTATTTTTGTATCATCTTCGTGTTAGTTGAGATAAACATTTGTAAAAATTATTCTATTGCTTATTTCCTTGTAGGTGCAAGGGGAATATTAGAATACAGCAGCCTTTGAGCGATAGTCAAATCATTTAAAACTTTCAAATTCCGTTCTCTTTGCATGCTTAACATATAAAAAATGAACAATGATGTTTCAATTCACAAAATTTTGTTTCCTGAAACTGATACAAATATCTCCAAAATGGCTTATTTACAAAAAAATTTATTAGGACATAAATTGTGTGTTTTAGTGAGATCTACTTTTTTTGTACTAAGTTCTATTCTTTTTGTTTGGGTGAGACCACCTGTGTTCCATTGGAGAAGTTTGATGTTAGATCTTCTATTAATATAATATTTTGGTTCTCAAGAAGTAGTCCCCGCCTGGAGATCCCAATGGGGGACTAATTCTAACTTCGGAACATTTTACCCCTCGAGTCATGTTTCATAAATATTGAAGAAACTTAGCAGTAATAGGAACTGCTTTTTAGAGAGCACCATATTTTTATGTTTTGGCAGTCACATGCTCTCTCACAACCCCCAGAATGTCTGGAAGACAACACCTGTCGCTGGTTTATGGGTCTCACCGACCTGACTGGGAGAGTTATAAAAATAAATTCACAAACCATATCCTCTGATTACCAATCAGAGGATGTATTACATGCCATGACAGGTCAGCATGTTAGGGGTTAATATTTTATAGAGAAATTAGAGAAATGGAGAGGTTGGAAAAATAAAGACTCCCTAGCCCTCGGGAACCCTAATAGCATCGGGGTCGGAAGAGAACAAGAGATGACCAACGTAAGGTCAGATAGAAAAGCTACAGTGAGGAGCAAAACACCAGTAAGTGGAAGTAATGTTCTGCTCAGCTTGGGTACTTTGTGGTTGCCATTCACATATCCTCTAGACGGAGACCTCTGTCCTCTATGTGATCTGCAAGAGGAAATGGACCGAGACCACCTTCAAATATGTCCGGCCACTTCTGGTGCCCCATCCATCAGTGAAAAATATTGGACAGCAAGAGGATTAATGACTTCATTGTCAGAAATCCAGCATTAGCTAACAACATATTTTGAATAGTAAGATTTGGTCTATCTCTTACGGTTTACGAGTTATTCAAAAGTCATCCATAGTAAACATGGGCTATAGCCCAAAAATTCAAAATATACATTTCATTTGTCATAAAAATATCTTAAACATCTCATTTTAATCAAAATCATTAGAGCCATTTTCAAGAAAATCAAAATTTTCAAATAATTTTCCATGTAAAAGGTAGTTTAGGGTGGGGCTATTTTCTTCAAAATCTTCGTGTCATATCCTTGAAAGACATTAAAATTAAATGTTTGGTTTTTATCCAACTTTTTGTTTTTGAGTTATGCTGTCCATAGACTGACACGCATGCGCACACGCACATGGACCTTTTTCTAAAGATGCTTTCTTTGGATTCAGAGGGTTTTAAAACATATATTTCTGGTGAAATCTCGACATCAAATTTTTGGGTGGAATACAATACTTCCTCTACTTACCAGTACAGAAAGTAATAAAAGCAGCTAAATGAAAAACCATACTCTCCGAAACAATATCCAACATACAACCTGCAACCTCTTGACTACGACATAATTTGTGCTGTTAAAGTAGTTACCAATCATGGCTGATTCCAAGAATTCTCCAAGAAAACCCAATGGTGGAAACACATATCAGAGGTAGAACTGGAACTTAAAAATTCAATGCCACAACTGGGATTTGAACCACAGACCTTCCACTTACTGGGCGGCTGCTCTACCACTGAGCTATTGTGACAAACTGCCAGAATGGCATTAAATTCTCAAACCAGTTCGTATTTCTCCTGGTAAACGACAAAGGCAGTCTCACATCAGAGACAAATTACCCCAATGGTGACTTACTATTGTAAGTACTTTATGTCCCAGGATAAAATAACCTTCAGATGGTAATTATTATTTATTTATGCCAACAAACTTACTGTTAGTGTTTTTAAACACACAAGCCGTGTGTGGGCAAAGTTTGAGAGGTAGAACTGGAACTTAAAAATTCAATGCCACAATTGGGATTTGAACCACACACCTTCCACTTACCAGACAGCTGCTCTACCACTGAGCTATTGTGACAAACTGCCAGAATGGCATTAAATTCTCAAACCAGTTCGTATTTCTCCTGGTAAACCACAAAGGTAAGTTTGTTGGCACAAATAAATAATAACAAACATATCATTTTAGAAGCCATAGAAATGTTCATGTTGGCATGGAGATCTTTGCTTTCAATAGCCATTGAGAATTGCTGGCAGAAATATGAAAATATGATTGAAGAAGAGAAAGAGGAAGCTGTAGCATCAGGAAAGCATTGGACCAACAGCTCTGGAGAAAGATATGTGTGAACAGCAACATTCCTACAGATATCATACTGGAAGACTTCAATGTTACACCTAATACAGTGATAGTAGAAGAGCCAGTTATGAAAGAGAACTTCATCAAAAGTATGATGTGAGTCAAATTAATGATTCTGAAACCAGTGATCACAAAAGTGGGGGGAGGGGGAAGGGAGAGAAAGAAAAAGAAAAATATGCCTTTTTACAAACATAACAATGTATAGAGACTATAAGCTCTCTTAGTATTTGCTGTAAGTTCTTGAAATCAAATGCAAAATGCAGTTTCGTGATACCTCTATCATGTCTTCAGTGCTACTCTTGTTTATAATGGTCACCATCACTACAGACGCTAGCTGGTGTAATTTTTATCATGTTACCAACAGTATAAACCAGAGTAGCACTGAAGACATGAGAGATAAATCATAGAACTGCAGTTTGCATTTAATTTCAAGAACTTGCAGCAAATACTAAGATACGTGAAGCTTATAGTCTCTATATATTCTTATATATGTAGAATTGTATTGCTTCTCTGTTGACATCTTCATTTGTTCATTAAAAAAATCTGATGTGTTGCACTCACACGACTTTCTCAACTTTTGTACTAACCATTCTTACAAACTCTTATTCCTAAATCTTCTTCGTGTTAGTTAAAATAAACATTTGTACAAATTATCTTATTGCTTATTTCCTTGTAGGTGCAAGGGGAATATTGGAATACAGTAGGTTTTGTGCGATAGTCAAATCTTTTAAAGCTTTGAGATTCCGTTCTCTTTGCACACGTAACATATAAAAAAATGAACAACGATGACCCATTTCACAAAAGTTGTAAGTTTTCTGAAACTCACACACGTAACAAGGAATATCTCCGAAATGGTTTACCCTACAAGAAAATTTATTGAGACATAAATTGTGTATTTTAGCAAGATCTACATTTTTTGTATCTACTCAGGGGTCTCCATCTAGGGGATATGTGAATGGCGACCACAAGGTACCCAAGCTGAGCAGAACATTACTTCCACTTACTAGTGCTTTGCTCCTCACTGTAACTTTTCTATCTGACCTTACCTTGGTCATCTCTTGTTCTCTTCCGACCCCGATGCTATTAGGGTTCCCGAGGGCTAGGGAGTCTTTATTTTTCCAACCTCTCCATTTCTCTATAAAATATTAACCCCTAACATGCTGACCTGTCATGGCATGGTAATCAGAGGATATGATTGGTGAATTTATTTTGTTAATTCTCCTGGTCAGGTCGGTGAGACCCGTAAACAAACGACAGGTGTGGTCCTCCAGAGATTCTGGGGGTTGTGAGAGAGCGAGTGACCGCCAAAACATAAAAATATGGTGCTCTCTAAAAAGCGGTTACTATACTGCTATTGCTCTACCAATATATTAAATATTGGAGAGCAAGAGGATTAATGACTTCATTGTCAGAAATCCAGCATTAGCTAACAAAACAACATTTTTTGTATAATATGATTTGGTCTATCTCTAACTGTTTACCAGTTATGCAAAAGTCGTCCAGAGTAAATACGACTACAGGGGCTATAGCCAGAAAATTCAAAATATAAATTTCATTTGTCATCAAAATATCTCAAACATATGACATTTTAATAAAAATCGTTAGCCATTTTCAAGAAAATCAAAATTTTCGAAAAATTTTCCACGTAAAGGGTAGTTTAGGGTGGGGCTATTTTCTTCAAAATCTTCGTGTCACATCCTTGAAAGACACTAAACTTAAATACCAACTTTGGCTTTTAACCGAGTTTTCGTTTTTTAGTTATGCTGTCCACAGACTGACAGACACACAGACACACACACAGAACTTTTTCTAAAAATGCATTTTTTTTTATTCAGGGGGCCTCAAAACATGTATTTCCAGTGAAATCTCGACATCGAATTTTTGGGTGGAATACAATACTTCCCCTACTTACCAGTAGAGAAAGTAAAAATGACTGTTCCTTGTCAGAATAGATTAGTGAACCACAGAATTTTCTGTCTGCATACGAAAATGTGCCCCACAAGTGCAAACTGGATTGTAAAGTACTTGGAAGAATCAATTGTGGTGTTCTGTCAATATAAAAGATTACTGATTTTGCCCTCAAAAGGGAACATTTGCATTACATATTATATAAGCTAATTTCATATTAATTATATAATGTTTTAGTGTAACTAGCAAACTTTATTGCTTCCTTCCATATCCATTTCTAATACAGACATATTACATTTTAAAAAAAATAGGTACAGTATCATATTATATTTAAAGGTTGATAATTTGGCCTTTAAGATAAAAATATAAATACCCAATTATATAAAATTTCAGTAGAATGAAATGAATTTTAAGTAAATATTGTAAATATTGCTGACCTAAAGATAGAAAGTCACTATCACCAATTTAAGTATTTTGGGACACTTTGGTTAAGATGACTAACCTATTTGCTACTAAAGCTACCCTTTTGTAACAAGTTATATTAAAATCTTTTCTATTTAGTGTCTGTTCATTTAATTGCTTTATTTATTTGGCAATACAGTGAGCACATACCCTTTCAGTATCATGGATATTTAGGTGTTTCTGCAATTCTTCAGACGAGGAAAATCTCTCGTTGCATTCAAAGCACGGCCAGCTTTGCTCCAAGTCTTCAGCTGCATTACAAAGAAAACAAAGGATTCAGTGTAATCTGTTATAACTTGACCTGATCTCTCTTGACTAAAAGCTTAACAGAATTAGTTAAAGCCATATGTCATTGTATTTAAATCCACAGCTTGACCATTTAAATGACCCTATTTTCTGCGTGCATCGTATTTGTATTTGAGGCTAGTTCTTACACAAAATACAAGTATTGTAATTCAACTGTCTGAAAGAGACATATAGGCTTAAATATTCTTTTTAAGCAGAACTTTACATTCACTCCCCAAGCTTTGGGACTATAAATCATAAAAATGTTTTACAAAAACTTCTAAAACTAATGCTGCAACACCTGCTTTACTCTTTTTTTTTTTTTTTTTTTTTTTTTTTTTTGCTTTTGTATATGCAGGTTCAACTTTTTCAGTGTTATATGTTGTAGTCTGTTACTTTTTGTAGGAATTGAGCAGCTTTTCAATTGCTTATGAACAGTGAATTGAAGAGAGAAATTAGGAATGGTACACATTTTTGTTCATGTTATCTTATCCTAAGAGATACCTAAAACTATTACAGCCCCACTCTTTTTCACTCTCATCTTTGGAATGTGCTTTTTACACATCATTTGTAAGGAGAGGAAATTCATAGTGAAACATAGTGGACAATGTGTTGTAAGCTAATAATAGCTGGGTACACTACGAAGATAGCTACCTAAAACCAATGAAAGAGAGAAGAAAGGAAGGAAGAAAGAAGGAAGGAAGGAAGGAAGGTTGGGAAGAAGAAAAGAAGGAAGGAAAGGAAATGGAAATAAAGAAAGAAGCAAATGAAGGAAGAAGAAAAAGAAAGGAAGAAAGAAGAAAGGAAGGAATTTCATGAAATATGTGATATTAAGTATCAACTGTACAATTCCAATCTTTGATCTCCTAATAGAGCTAGGAAAAAATTATCATAACCATTATTTTGGAACAGTCTGAAGGAACATTTTAAAAATAACCATACTTCCATTTATAAAGTTATGTTAAATCTGTGGCACTGCAGTCCAATAGCCAATATAAATCTTCTGAACAATCAGATTTAATGATGCTATCGAGCTCTTACAATACATGTGCGTAAGGCAGTCACCCAAGACACCATTTTATTGTTATAATCATCATTTTAAACTACAATCATTAAATGATACAAGATGATGATGGAATGCAATTTCTTTAATGTGAGTTAATGAGCAGTAATTATAACAAAAGTTCAGATGCCAAAGTAGCATTTACATTGCTGTTAATAGTATACTGCAAATTCATGCATGCAATGGCTGAATACAGGATAGGAAAGAGACAGGAAAGGAACGTTCTTTATGAAATGAAGAAACAAAGCTAGATGAAAAAGACTGACATGGTCAAGTAACAGTGCACCAAGAATAACTCGCTGTTACGGTTATGCAAATAATAAAACACTAGGATGTACTTGACTGTTATTTTGAAATGGTTATTTCAAACTGGAATGTAAATAGTAAAATAATGAGATATATTTCAACAAATTATAATAAGTATTAATGATAAAACTTTACTATCTTTTATTATTATGTATTTTCCAACATAACCATTTTTACACATCAAGTTTTTGCATATCAACATATTGAACTTGTTAATTTATATTGCTTCACTGTCAATAACTTCAGCTTTTTTGTTTCACCCAGATGTGCTTGACTGTTACTTGGAAAGGTAATTTGGAACTGGAATCATCAGAACTGAAGGTTGTTTAATCCCAGGGCATAAGTACTTGCGATAGAAAGTCGCCATTAGGGTAATTGTCTCTGATATTAGACTGCCTTTGTGGTTTACCGTGGAAAATATGAAATGGTTGGAGAATTCATTGCCATTCTGGCAGGTTTTCACAGTAGCTTAATGGTTAGAGCACCCACCTGGTAAGTGGAGGGTCTGTGGTTAAAATCCTGGTTGTGGCATTGAATTTTTCAGTTCCAATTCTACCTCTTTAGCTCTATGGAATCCATAGGGTGAGCTAGTCCCTGTGGGTTTTCCTTCTGGAATTGACATGATAATTTAAAAATACACTTCACTTTCTTCACATGCCCATTTCTGATGTGATTGTCCTGTTTCTTTTTCCCCATCTGGGATCCCACATTGTCAGGGTGTAAGCCCACCTATTCTGAGACATTTTGACCACGTGTCATCCCCATTTCCTTTTGTGCTTTCAGCCACATCCTCAATTCCACTTCTTCTTGGCTCCTTGTTTCGCACTTTATCCATAAGTCTGATCTCTGTCCTCCTCTCCGTTTTCTGTTGGAATACATATTTGAATCATCTCTGTGTATGTCCAAGTCTGGCTACCATACAGAAGTACTGGAATGACCAGGTTTGTAGGGTTTTGAATTTTCATGCGGGGCTGATTGTTTTTTCCATTAATAAGAATTTTAGACTCCAAAATTTTCCTCATGCTAAGCTTATTCTTCTCTGCAGTTCCACCTCCCGTTTTTCTCTCATGTTGATTGTTTGTGCCAGATAAATTTATTTGCTCAGTACTGAATAGCCATGCCCTCAATTTTAACTGGTATCTCTGCAAAATTTGTCATTACTCTAGTTTTTGCCAGGTTCATTTGCAGTCTTAACTTCCTTGCTTCTTACATATAGCTCTGATATCATCTCCTGAAGCTCTGCTGTGGATTTTGCAAATAGCAAATTACCATTAACGGTAATTCCCCATCTTTTTTTTATTCCAGTTTATGTTTCTGAATATTATTTCAATGATGCTTGTGAACAGCTTGAGATTGGGTCTGCTTGTCTAACTGCTTTGAAGATTTCTCTATCAACCTCTGCTCTGCATTGCTGTTTGGATATATTTTCCCTATTAATCTTCTGTATTTTGGGTAAATATCCATTGCTGTTAGGGCACCCTAATAACCAAGTTGTTGACTGGCCCTTGAACATGACACACACACACTCACTCGTTGCTGTTACGGACTTCAGTACACAGACATGCTCTACTGAGTGTAAAGCTTTGGTATAATCTATGAATGCTAAGTATAAGTTTAGATTGAATTCCTGCACTTTTTAAGTAAGTTGGTTGATTATATGTGAGACAGAATATATGGTTAGACCCCGAAAGGAAAGCATTTATGTAAATATTTGTTGCAAATGTAATTTATTTTTCATGTTGGTAAGGATTAGTTGGGTAATGAAAACGCATTGCTATTTGAGTAAGCGTAGGCTTTCGCGGCCAGTGTTCATAATTCTAAGAGTCTTCCGCGCTGATTTGCCGTGGTCTGCTGGAGTAACTTGGTCCAGATGTTTCGTCCACTACTGCGGTGGACATCATCAGTGGCGTGGTCGAAGTCTTCTTGGTGAAGGTACAATTGCATCTAAGGCGTTGACTGTCTGGGATGCGGTATTTATACATGGGGAGGTCTTCTCTGATTAACTCGGGGCTCGCTGAGGCAGTGCGGTTGGTGGGAGGGGCCTAGCTGCATCTCGGGCGCTACTAGATTCTGATTGGTTTGTGTTGCTTGACTGTCTGTGTTGTTTAATGTCATCAATGATGGGGTACCAAGTTTTGTTGAGCTTAAGGGCTTCTTCCTTCCTACTGAAGTTGTTGGAATGCTTATAAATTTCTATGGCTTCACGCTGTAGTCGAGCATGGTAGTGTGAGATGTTAGAATGCTGGTGTCCTGAAACTTGATGACATGCTCCCCCTCCGCTTCTATAGCATGTTCAGCGACTGCTGACTTTTCAAATTGTCCAAGACGGCAGCATCTCTTGTGTTCGTTTAGTCTGGTGTTGATACTACGTAGCATCGTGCCAAAATATACTGCACCACATGAGCATGGGATCCGGTATATGCCAGCCGAGGACAGGGGGTCCCTCGGGTCCTTGGTTGAGCATAGCAGTAGTGGACAAAATGTCTGAACCAAGTTACTCCAGCAGACCACGGCAAGTCAGCCCAAAAGACTCTTTTAGAATTATTGCTAGTTTTTCAATTGTTGCTTATAAGAGTTGTTTAAAAATGTCATAAATGTTGGGTTTCATGTTTAAATTTAATATGTATAAATATAAGAACCATATATATATATATATATATATATATATATATATATACATATATAGATAAAGATCGCTTCCCTAACATTACAGGAACTATTTAGCGCAGGAGAATTTCAAAGTGTACTTCGCGGCAAAATGAGCGCATGAATACAAAAACATTATGTAGAGAGGCGCCAATTTTTTAGTTAGTAGCGTCTCTGAGTTTGGAAAGTGAAGACACGTTTTTGTAATGCGCGTAGATGTGGGTCTAAAATATCTAATAAGGTGAAAAGACTGTCAAGAAAGCATATACAGGTGCAAGGAAAGATAATTCAATTGTAATGAGTGTAATAGTCGATGAAAAAAGTGTAAATAAAAGTGATATAGTGAAGTTACATCCTGTGTTCATTTCACCCTGTTCCACGACCTGGGATAAATAAAAGAATCTCATAGCTCAATCCAAAGTAAACTTTTAAAAACTCAGCACCATATGAATGGTCTATTGTACTATACTGCATGTGAGTCTGGCTTGCTCTGTCAGTTGATTTCCATCCAATTCTCTTGTTTGTTACAATCTTCATAAACATTTTATACAGATTAGACAACAGGCTTATCTTTGTAATTTTTTACATCATTTCTGTTTCTTTTTTCTTTATAAGAATGATACTTATATGCCATTGTTGTGGAGTCTCAGAAGTAATTATTATATTAAAAGTGTAATTGTATTTGTCAGTTCCATTGATCCCCATTTTAGGCATTTGTTGATGACCCTGTCTTCACCAGGGGAGGCCAATGAAATTATACTTAGCCTGACTATAGTATAATTAGAATGTCCACATAGTAAACATGCACAAGGACAACAAAAACATATGATGCATTTCTTTACAGAGAAAAAATACACTCAGAATTGATGTAACATTGTTCAGGATTACTTTGTGGAAATAATAAATACCTATTAGTATTTGAATCATTAATCTATACTTATTTCCCAAAATAAAGTTCTGCTTCAGAAAAGTATAAATACAGCTAATGTCAGTAAATTCAATTCTTGCATACCAGGGCTACGCTGAACACTTAGAAAATCAAACAAGGACTAGTTTTAAAAACCTTAAATGATTTTATTGTTAAATTGAAAAATATGTTGATATTTATAAACACATTTTGCTCCAACTTACTTGTAATAATATTAATCACAGGACTAGTTTCAGAAAGGATCAACCAACAGCTGAATGATGGAGAGGACCCTATCCAAAACTAGTGCTGTGATTAATATCACTACAAGTTGGAGCAAAACGTGTTTATAAATATCAGCATATTTTTCAACTTATTAATATGCTCTAATGATTCAAACACTTCACTTTTATTAGTTTTATATTTTATTGGTTTTCAAAATGTCCCCCTTTAACATCAATGCATTTTGGCATTCCAGGAAACCATTCCAAAGCAATGATGCCACTATTCCTGAGGCATTTCAGAAATGATGTTTTTATTATGTTCCACTACTTCATCTGATAAAAAAAAAATGAATCCATATATTTTGTCTTTAACTTTTGGAAACAAAAGGAACTCACAAGGTGCTAGGTCTGGGCTGTATGGTGGAGGGTCCAGAGTGCACACCTTTAGGACAACCAGATACTCAGTTGTTAGTGTTGCTGTATGCAACAGTGCACTGTGATTATGTAAACTTATTTTTCATTTTGGGCATTTTCACAAACTTTTTCAACAATTTTTGGTAACCAGACAGTGGTGTACCAATTGGCAGTAAGGGTATGCCTATCTTCTAATGCTATTATAGTAAAATGACTTATTTTAGAAACAACTAGCAATCTTCTTACTTGCACTGTGAATTCATGAATTCATCAAACTTTTGTAGGCTTAGGTTCTGTTTGAAAGACCCATTGATCCAATTACCTTCTCTTTTCAGATAACAACACATCCAAGATTTATCTCTAGTAATCTAGAGAGTTTTTCTGCTCCAATCATTTCACTGTTTTTGATTGGGAGTCAATTTATGTAGAATCCATTGAGAATGAAGTTTTCTTGCTTTCAAAAGTTGATGCAAAATGTCTTGAATTTGACTCAAACAAATGCCCAATGTCCCTTGAATAAATTCATAAGATGTCCGTCAATTTTTTCAAGCGTTGCTCAAACAGCGGCAATATTTTCATGAGTAACACCAGTTCTTGAGCATGCTTCACAAAATTCATCACTAAGAAAAAACTTGGTGTATAAGCAATTAAGTTATTCAGCAATTTTCCATATACAGAGGTTACCACATTTATCTGAAAACAGGATGACCTCAATTGCAAGATGACCCTCATTTCCCAGAACCTAATTTTGGAACTAAGCATTTGTGATTGCCTCAGCACTTTACTAAATTTTTTAACTATCCGTATCATACGCTACAATGACAGTAGCAGTGATGATGGATATGATTCTCTATCTAGACAATATTTAACACAGCTACAGTTTAAATTAGCATGGTAGGGGTGAGGGCTAGCAGGGACGGGAGCACTAAAAGGTACATTATCTCTTATCACTTCTGCTCATGCAATGTTACATTCAAGCGCACATCCCCATTCACCCACCCACTCACGCCACCGATGATACCCATTATCACAAATATTAACAATAGAAGTATTATTAACAGTGAAGCATTCTTTGTGTTTGAATCCATTTTTTTTAGTCACTTTATTTATACTCACCTTCACTTCTAAAATATTGCAAAAACTGGAACGCTATTGAGATCACTCGATCTCGTTCTCAGCCGTTAGGTGACTGAAGATTCCCTGAAACTGCTGATCCTGCAGGACAACCATATTCAATTTACAACAGAAGTAGAAGAAAACAACACCTTATCCTTCCTGAACCTCAAAATAACTAGAAAACTACATGGTATAGAATATGGAATACATAGGAAACCCACACAAGTAGATAATTACATTAAGAAAAATTGATGAAACCTGTCTCACACCAACTAGCTGCCTTTAGGAGTTCAATTCACCGTTTATACAATGTCTGAGTAAAAACAAGTCCTTGAAAGAACAACAGCACAGACATGAAATAGCGTTAAATGGATTCAACCCAGCCACCGTAAGGAACATGTTAAAAATAAAGGAAAAGCTCAAGGTAATTTCAATAGCTTACGAACACGACTGGAAATATAGAAAATTCACCTACCATCCCTGGATCTTTAGGAAGTTTCAATGCATATTCAAAAAATTAAACATGAGACTAGCACCTCAAAACAAATTCAGTCTGAAGAAGCTCTAAACAAGCCACTTAAAATTACAATTCACATAATTTTATAACCCAGAATTTACCAGCTCAACTGTGAAAGCTGTGAAAAAAGCTACTTAGAAAAAACTAAAAGAAATTTGCACATCAGGCTGAAGGAACACCAGAGAAAAATAAAACTGAAACAAAGAGGAAAGTCTGCTGTGTCACACCATTTTTGGATAGAAAACTATAACATTGGCAGTAATATAAAATTATTAAAATAACTTACTTCATGATCGAACTGAACATTTGGGAAAAAATATACATCAAAAGCAGTAATAGAGTACTAAATTTTGAAATCCCAACATTGACTGAAGTGTTAAAACTTTGCACCCCTAACACAGAAGGCAACAGGACCGTAGCAACAGGGATGTGGTGGAGGAAGAAGTTGGCTCCAGTCACCCAATGGCTAAGGATGAGATCAAATGATCTCGAAAACATTCCAGTTTTTCCAGCATTTTATAACTGAAGGTGAGTGTAAATAAAGTGACTCAAAAACTGGATTCAAACATCCAGTATCATCCCCAAATTTCAACTAACTTTTTGTCACTTTTTCCAAAATTATACTGTTTGAAAAACGAATATTGCAAATGCAACAAAAAATGACCTTGCATTCGGATAAATACAGTAAATGTCTTAAGTGATCTACAACTTCCAAGGATCGTCTAGTCAAATTGCCTTAAGTAGCTTAATGGTGCCAAATGTGTTAATTCATTTTATACCAGGTGTTTAAAAAGTGTCTGATATTGCAACAGGAGTTGGGATTGGTCAAAACTATAACATATGTTCCAATAAACATATGTCGAGAAACAAATACCTGTTGAGATATGAGCCATTTCACTCGTGTTGAGTATTTACACCATACAATGAACTTCAATAAGTGCATACAAACAGGAGTTATGATGATTTCTGCTATTCTAATCTCTGGTAACATCCGCACGTTGTGTTGATACTACTACAGACATGCTCTATGTGATTAATGTACATTCTTACACATGCTTCTACTCTTCTTCTTAAGGAATCCAGAACTCTTTTGGTCATACCTGGCTGCTCTGAGATTTGGACACATGCATTGGTCACATACTCTTGTAATGTATGCACATTGTTAATGGGTTTGGCATACACCAATATGTCTCTATAGCCAGAAATCCAATGGGTTGAGGCCCAGCAAATGGGGAAGCCAAACTACTGGACTTCTGACCAATTCATCTGTTGGATGAAGTCCACTGTGTGGTGTAAATACTCAACACAAGTACATGACTCATATTTCAACTAGAGTTTGTTTTCTGACATATGTTTATAGGAACATTTATTCTGGGTTTCCTCAATCCCAATTTCTGTTGCAATATTACACATTTTTAAACACCCTGTATAATAAGGAAAAATTGAAGCTATTAACAGTGAAGCAACAAGATTCTAAAGTAGGAACAAATTAGAAACTAAAAACTTCACTTATCTTATTGTTTTGGTGCTAACCCTGGGGTTTCAAGCTGTGTCCAGCTCATTCTCAAAGCCATGAACTTCGAATTACCATCTATAGATTGTATTTATAAATTTTTGTTTTCACAGATTGGTAAATAAAAATTGAATAAGAGTCATTGTTTTTCAGAAAAAATAAAAGATTGTAGCTTGGCAACGAGTTTGTTTATATGGCTTTGGGAATGAGCTGGACACAGCTTGAAACCCCAGGGTTAGCACCAAAACAATAAGAAAAGTGAAGTTTTTAGTTTCTAATTTGTTCTTACTTTAGAACCCTGTATAATCTCTACGATAGACAATTGATGTAGTTTTATGCCTGCAGTGATGACTTATTGTTTAATAATTGCACACCTCAGAATATATTACTATTAAAGTATATTTTAGTATTCTTAACAACTTTTCCTTCTTACTCTGGAAGGTAAAAGTGTTTGACAAATTTGTGCACCTAAGATAGACATGACTCCTTTATCAAAAGTTATGAATGAAATATTCACATATATATGTATCAATGAATCTGCTTTTATAGATGTGAAATCCTAATAAAAATGGAACCTTGATGCAGCATTCCTGTTGTTATGTTTTGCACTTCTGTTCCATGGTATGACATTTTTCCTAGTTCCATGAATCCTCTAGCTCATCCTGCCGCCATTTTCCCAAATGAAGTTCAAGAAACTTTTCTCTTAGAAAGAATTTACTTTCTACTCACCAACTTCTTCCCACTAAACCAAGACCTGGCAGCAGTGCTAATCAAGAGACATGCTGTGGTTATAAAGTATATAACATACAAAACACAGATGTGCATAAATTTCATTCAACTGTAGTCCCAAATTCTGTTGAAGAGAAATTGTGATCAACATAGTTCTTTAGAATGATTTATTCAATTATTTGTCAAAATATGCACTGACTGCTTGGTTTTTTATTTCCTGTGTACTTTATGTGCAAAGATTCATGCATGATACTGTAGCTACCAACACAAACATAACTGGTCTCACTAGAGTGAATGATTTGGCTTTGCTGGAAGCAAAACAAAAAGCATCATGTTGGTGGCTAAGAATGATATTCCAATATTCATAAGGATAATTATGAATGACTCATGTGAATGGCATGATTCTTGCAGATCTTTACATTTAAAATGAAAGTTGATACAGTTGAATTGGATGCAGAACGGGATAACCCCATCTTTTATGAGTAAACTGGTAGCAGGTAGTGACTCTACTTGAGGAATTCCAGCAGTGCATGGATCAACAATCCACAGTGGGCAGGAAGCCAGGAGCTTGAGAGCATTTTCGCTCTTTCCAGGCATGCAACTTTTTTATCATCAGGAACAGAAAAAAGCAATACGGGGTCAGGCCGGGACCTTATGGTGGATGAATCATAAGTTTGACCTTTGTAGACTCCAGCAGCTGAACGGTAATGTTGGCTGTGTGTGCAGACACGTCATGATGGAGAAAGATCCCTTACAGTTCTATGCGTGGCTGCCGTTCTTGAAGCATAGCAAAAACTTTTGGCAACCAAACTGTGGTGTACCAATTACTGGTAACCATCCTTTGATCCTCCAGAGAAATAGTTGCCACAAAACCACCCTTTAAGAAAAATGAGGTCACCATTTTCTTGTGGACACTTTGGCGACACTTCACTTTTGTCGATGGATTGTCATCAGAGAAGATCCACACCGCTGATTGCTGCTTGATCTCCAGATCAAACTAATAAATCCAGGTTTCATCATCTGTGATGATATCACAAACCTGTCTGGAGTCCCCTCCTTCAGATCTTGTTAGCATTCTCTCACATCGTTCAACACAGGTGTGTTTTTATTCTTCCGTCAGATTGTGAGATACCCATCGGGATGTGACCCGCCTCACACGAGGGAATTAATGGAGGATTTTCAAAGCTGCTGGCGATCCAATCTGCAATTCTGCCTCAATTTCTTTAAATGTAATGCAACTATATTCATGAAGCAGTTTTCTCAATGCTGCGATGGTTTCCTCAGTCACTGCTGATGCTGGAAGCAGAAAGACCTCTGGAGCAGACAGAGTGAATACCTGGAAACAGGTGGTCAGCCAAGCACCAGGCATGGTAGTGAGGAAGAGGATGATATGAAATGCAGGTGAAATGCACGATTGGAAGGGTAACAATGGAGCAATTGGTGGAATGAATGGCAGGGGAAACCAGAGAATCCGGAGAAAACCCAACCAGACGTTGCTTCATCCAGCACGAATACCACATGCGGGTCCCGCCTAGGTGGTAGGTGAGCAGTGTAACTACTCAGCAAAAATGCTCTATTCCAAGCTCCATTGCAGGAACTGACAACATGCGTGCCTCTGGTTGCTCATCCTTGCACTGCTGGAATTTCTAGAGAGGAAGAGTCACTACCTGATACCAGTTTACTCACAAAGGATGGGGCTATCTTATCCTGCATCCAATTCCAGTGGGTCAATTTTCATTTTCTCACATTTCTAAACTTTCGAAGTGACCTTAGTATCATGATTTGTGACTGTTTTCCCTGGTATTAATCTTTTTCCCTCTCTATTCCTCTGAAAAAAAAAATGAAATGTAGTTTAACTGTAGAATGCCCAGCATCATTATTATTGCTTGGTGTAATTTGTAAGTTCATAGTGATCTAATTGCTCTTATACTTGCTATCAATTTATGCTTTATTTAAACTCAAGGTAATCAGTGACAAGAAAGCTTAGTTTGTTTGGCTTGTTTTTAATGTGATTGCTGAGCAATTTTGTAATAGCCTTCTCTAAACTGCTAGTAAATAGCATATTTAAAATTATAATATAAGAAAGAGTTTCTTATCTAAGAGTCTAATACTGATATGCTACACATGTCTAAAACTTTCAAGAAATATACAAAGATTTTATGCTATCTCACAAAAACAATAATGAAAAAAAAATTATTGAACCAAAATGTTGCCAGTGAATTCTAAATCAGAAACGTATTTTTAAAAAAAATGTTTATAACAACATAATGATAATTATTTTGCTGAAATGCTAGAATCATTAACTGAACCAGAGAATCAATCTTAATTTTAAATTGAGAATCTCAATAGGTTTGCTGTATGAAAGTTCCCATGCAATTTACTCTGAAAACAGGTGGTAACACAGCACAGTCTTGAATATACGTGTTTCCTGTGAACCATCCTTATTACTTTCTCACAGTCAAAATAAAAAACCAAAAACTATGATAAAATACGTAAGCAGGAAAGAATAATTTGAAATGAGCTACCTTTATATACTTATTATAAAATGTTGCTAGCTAATGCTGGATTTCTGACAATGAAGTCATTAATCCTCTTGCTCTCCAATATTTTCACTGATGCTAGTAGTGGCTGGGCATATTTGAAAGTGGTCTTGGTCCATTTCCTCTTGCAGATCACATAGAGGACAGAGTGGTGAAGAATATATCCCAATTCTGTTTAAATGTTTTGCCAGACAATCATGTCCTGTAATCAACCTGAAAGTTGCAACTGCTGTTTTTTGAGGATACTCAGGAATTACTGTTTGAATGTTTGGTAGTTCCCATCTTTTATTTTTTGATTTTTCATAGTAATATTTTGCAATAATTCAGAGTTGACTAATCTTTTAGCTGCATAAAATGGTAGATTAACTATAGATTTCTGCACATTGCCGGTACCCTTTTTAGCAAGAAAATTAGGTTTGTCATTACCACTCAGTCCACAGTGAGCTGGCATCCATTGGAAGACTACGTGTTTTTGAAGTGCTGTTAGGTGGGTAAGGATTTCACAACATTCTATAATTGTTTGGTGTTTTGGTGGCAACTTGAAGTAATTGCTATAATTGCTGCCCTGGAATCGGAGAGAATAACTGCTTGCTGAAAATGTGAAATTCTGTACAAAAGATTTTGTAGGGCCATTCGAATTGCTTCAATTTCTCCATCAAAGTTAGTAATTCCATAATTTAAAGATTTGTAATAGGAAAAGAGGTGACATGTGACTCCAGCACCTGCTCCATCTTGGTTTGATATCAATGATCCATCAGTATAAATATGGAGCCATTCATGTTCTGGAAATCTAGTATGGATTGTCTCTAATGCCAATAATTTTAGAACACTAGTTGGAGTATCACTTTTCTTAACTTCTTCTGTCAGGTGTAAATAACATGTGATGCCTAATGTTTGTGTTGGATTGACTTCATATATAAAGCTTTCCTTTGAATTAGGAAGGTATACATTCCTCTTGATGTCTTGAGTTTTGGATGGAAAGCTGTCCTGAGTCTTTAGTGTGTGTGTAAAATTTCTCTTATTCCATGTATTGAATTCCCGAGTCTGATCAACTTTTTGTGTTGAATAAGAGCTGCTTTTTCTATTTTGGTTAGTATTTCCATAACTGGTATTGGTGGGGTTTTAATAGCACCTGTAATTAGCCTCAGATTTTGGTTTTGAAAGATTTTTTTTTTTTTTTTTTTTTTTTTTTTTTTTTTTTTTTTTTTTTTTTTTTATTTGCTGTTACAAGAATTTTGCTGTAGTAAGTAAATAATGCTTTATATATAAATTGCACATTGTGTTAAGAGTTGCTCTGGAACATCTCCACTTCATTCCTGTTAGACCTTTTCCTGAACAGTGAAAGGGGCCTTTCTGCTCTGTGTATTACATTTTCTATTTGTTTGGTATCAAATATAACTCCCAAATACTTTACTTCCTTTTTTTCTGGTAATTGTTGATCCTCAAAATTTAGTTTTATTTTAGTGTGTTTTTTTTTTTTTTTTTTTCCCCTTAGTGAAAAGATTTGGTAGTTTGATTTTGTTGTATTAACAGTCATTAAATTTTCTTTGGCATATAGTGCACACTTCACAGCTGATTCGATTCTTGTATATGTTGTGGCAGATCATTAATAAATATATTAAAAAGTACAGTTATGAGCACTGCACCTTGTGGTTAGCCACAGTGTACTTGTTTGTATTTAGATATATTTCTTCCATGTCTGGTAGCAATAAAGCGTTGAGTTAGGAAATGACATAGCCATGAAAACATTGGACCTTGTATCCCTATTTTTTTTTACTTTCTTTAGTAGTTTTGTTCTGCATATAGAAATCATATGCACTTTGGAAATCAATAAAAACTGATACAATATCTTCTTTTGTACCGAAGGAGTCTTTGATTTCTTGAATGAGAAGTAAGACTTGTTCATTTGTAGAGTGGAGCTCTCAAAATCCAACTTGACATGGGGAAATTAAATTTAACCTGACACCATTCTTTCTATCACTTTAGCTATTATGCTAGTAAGAGCTATGGTCTATTATTTTTTATTTCTGATGCTGTTTTTATCTTTCTTCAAGAGTGGGACAATTATTTCTTTTCGCCATTCGGCAGGTACAGTGGTTTTCCAGGATAGATTGTATTGTTTTAGTAGTTGTTTTGCTGTTTTTTCAAGCTTTTTTATGAACTCTAGATGTATGTGATCTGGCCCAAGAGGCTTTTTGTTTTTTAGATTATTAATTGCAATGTTCAGTTCTTGCATATTAAAATTTTGAAAAAAGATATTGTATCGAGTGTTAGGATCACATTCTCTTTCTTGTTTCAAATCTTTCTTAAATTGTTTATGTTCCTTTTTATTATTTCTTGTTATTTTATGTGAATTAGCATAATATTTATTGAATGTTTCGGCTATGACTACATCATTTGTTAATATTTTATTGTTGTGTATGACAGGTGTGTAAATGTATTGCAACAGGTTAGAGCACTCGCCTGGTAAGCGGAGCATCTGTGGTTCAAATTCCAGCTGTAGCATTGAATTTTTCAGTTCCAATTCTACCTGTCAAACATTACCTACACAAGGCTTGTGTGTCTGAAAACAGCAACAGTATGTTTGTTGGCATAAATAAATAATGTAAATGTATGTTTATTAATTTGAATTTCTAAAGAACTGTTACTGAATTTAATTGGCTCACCACTAGATGTCATCTCAACCAACCACACATCAAACAATATCAAAAGAACCAGTTGTTTAATTCTGATGATGAGAGCAAATTAAGCTCTTGAAACCGGTCAAGACTAATTACATGTAAGTGAAGTTCTGTGTTTCAATCCAACTCAGTTTTCATTATAATTTAATCAGGATTGTCACTTGATCATTATAAATCATCTTCTTCTTCTTTATCGGATTACCCTCCCCATATGGAAGATTTACACTCCCTACACAAGCCTGTGCCTAGGGTCAGATGCCTGTCAGGGAACAGACAAACCTGTGGACCAGACAAAGTGAAGACCTGGAAGCACTAGGTATGAGAGTGAGGAAGAGGACAATATGAATTTCAGGCCAAATGGATGATTGGAAAGGTAATGACTGAACAGCTAGTGGAACAAGTGGCAGGGGAAACTAGAGAATCTGGAAAAAACCTGCCTTGATGCCACTTTGTCCACTACAAATACCACAACCCTAGAATCGAACCTGGGCCGCCTATATGATACGTGAACATTCTAAACACTTGGCCACGGCACTGCCTCATTAAATATGAATTTTCATTTTTACTTCAAATAAAATTCTAGGCTTTATAATTTCATTAGCATTGAAACCACAAAATATTATTTTGTTTGAGAGGTAGAACTGGAACTTAAAAATTCAATGCCACAACTAGGATTTTAACCACAGACCTTCCGCTTACCGGGCGGCTGCTCTACCACTGAGCTATTGTGACAAACTGCCAGAATGGCATTAAATTCTCAAACCAGCTAGTATTTCTCCTGGTAAACCACAAAGGCAGTCTCACATCAGAGACAAGTTACCCCAATGGTGACTTACTATTGTAAGTACTTTATATCGCATGATTAAATAACCTTCAGATGGTAATTATTATTTATTTATGCCAACAAACTTACTGTTGGTATTTTTAAACACACAAGCCGTGTGTGGGCAAAGTTTGAGAGGTAGAACTGGAACTTAAAAATTCAATGCCTTCCGCCCGGTAAGCGGAAGGTCTGTGGTTCAAATCCCAGTTGTGGCATTGAATTTTTAAGTTCCAGTTCTACCTCTCAAACTTTGCCCACACACGGCTTGTGTGTTTAAAAACACCAACAGTAAGTTTGTTGGCATAAATAAATAATATTATTTTGTTGTTGCTGTAAGAAATAAAGAAAAAAGAAAGAAGAAATAAAAAATAAAACCTTGGCCTGCTGAGATTGATTTCCTACATCTAACAAAATGTATATATGCAAATGTATTCTGGAATAAATATGGTAACTAAATCAAATGCATAGCACACTGTGCAGAAAATGTTCAAAGTTTGCAAAATTGATGGAACTAGCATACAAAGTGTTACTGAAATATGATGTACTTAAAATGCAGCAAGGGCATAACTAATCACAGTATACTACCTCTCTTTTCATTTGCCTCTGTCTGAAGTAATGGTAGGCCCCTTTTATTGGCATAAGGCAGACTATACCAAACTTGAAGCTCTTGCCTAGGATGAATCACCCTTGTTGTGGTGAAGTACAAAGAATGTCCTTGCTGACTTAAAATGAGATTCTGCTCCTTAAAACTGTCTGCTGCTCGTACAAATCTCATCCAGTTAGACGAATCTAGAAAAGAAAATGAACATAACATGTAACAGACTGAGTATACTACCTTCAAAAAAATTTTTAATTTTTTAACAAATGAACATATAGCAAACAAAATGTGTGAGGTAAAATATAGTTATCTGGTTTACCAACATAAAATTTGTATAATTAGTGATTCTGTATATCCAATTATCTCTTTTATAGCATTAAAACCAGTTTTGCAACCAATCAACAACATTATGAGCTCTTCTCTGTTCTCGATTCATTTTCTGCTGGCTTCACATTGAGACAGAATATTGACTAATAGAAAATTGTTCATGTAAATATTTTTGTAAGAGTGTGTAAATTTCTAATTCTTTTAATTTGGGTGTATCAGGGACTTATTTCTTTTTAATATTCAAGATCCAATGTCTTCTCGTCACTTTGAATTCAACCAATGAGAACTGTTGCGCGGATGAATACATAAGAATGGCGGTGTTGCGTCATAGAGACGCTCGGACTCTTTTTTCATTAGCGTCTGTGAGCTCAAGGTGAAAGGATGTATATTTTCTGATAGCGTGTGAACATGTAATTTACACCCAAACTTTTAACCAGTGTAGATTCTATCGAATTTTGAAAGTGTAAATTAACGAATAAATATGTTGTGATAAAAGAAACGTTGATTCATGCATTCCATTCTGTGACCATCGACCCTGAAGATAAGAGTAGCATCAGATATCAATCAAACTTTCCATCTTTCAGTAAAAACATTATTCCTGCTGCTATATTCCCGCTGCTAGGTAAAGACTTATTTAATAAAACCCCGTAACAAATGGCTTGCCCAACGTGGAGCGCGAATTTAGAATGGAATGCAAAATTACGAGTACGAAGTGTTAATATCGAATGACGCCATCTCATCGCGTAGGAAAAAGACGCCATTAAACATCGTTTGATATTAACGACCCATCGGAACATCGATGCATGAATAATCAACGTGGGAAAAACACCGGAGATCATCTAACGAAGCCAACTACCCAGGAGACGTAAATAACTGGACGAAGAACCAACGGAAAAGTAGGATCCAAAATTTTTGTTTTTACATACATTTTATTTCCATTTGTTAATGCTACTCAGAAGTGGCAAAATATTGGGACTTTCAACCTTAAGTGAATTGGATAAAGAAAATAAAATGTCGCGAAAAGAGATAGAAACAGGAGTGGGGGAAGGGGCAGATAGGCCTAGTTATCAGGAAGGATTAGAAAGTGAACAGGTGGAAATAAGCAAAGACCAAAGGTTAATGATGATCATGTTTGAAAGACTAGAACAAAGTTTAGGTCAGAAAATAGAGGGAGTGAGAGAGGACTTGGAAAATAATAAAAAAGAATTAGGTCAGAAAATGGAACAAAATAACATAGAATTGAGACAGGACATAGAACAAAGTTTAGGTCAGAAACTGGAACAGAATAAGGAAGAGATAGGTCAAAAAATGGAGGAAGTGAGAAAAGACTTAGAACAGAAAATGGAATTAGGTAGACAGAACTTAGAACAGCAAATGGAATTAGGTAGACAGAACTTAGAACAGAAAATAGAATTAGGAAGACAGGAGTGTAAAGAAAATATGAAAGTAATGGAAACTAATTTAAAATTAGTACATAAAAACTTAAATGAAACAAAGGAAGCCTTAGAAGCTAGGATAGAAATTGTAGGAGATAGGATGGGAAAGATAGAATCAGAGATGAGAGAGAATAAAATTGTGTTAGAAGGAGAAATTGCTAGATGTAGGGATGAAATAACAGAATGTAATACAAGTGTGGACTGTAAGATTACAAATGTAAAAGCAGAAATAACTGAGGAATTAAGGAAAGAGATTGAGGTAGTAAAGAAAGACATTATTAATGAAACTGTAGAACAAATTGTAATTCCTAAAATTAAGACAATGAATGATGTGATGCTTTCACAACAGGATGCTATAAATGATATGAAACAAAGCCACTTAGAAATAAAGAATGATTTAAAATCAATTTGTGAAGAAATGAAAAAAGGGAAAGAAAATTTGGCTAATGTAAATGATGTTGTGAAGGCATTACAAAGACAAGATGATTTAGATGTAAGTAATGTACATGATGAGAGTTACTTGAGTAATGTACAAAATGTTGACTCACCATACAGAGAAAGAGGTTCACAACCAAACAATGACACGACACACAACACATGTTACACCAACAGCATATTACATGAAATCACACCACCTACATTTGACGAGGAGAAGGGAGACGATCCAAAACTCTTTGTTAAAGAGATGGAAGAATATTTTAAAGTGAAAAGGATACCAAACGAGCTTAGAATGATGATAGTTAAGAAAAGTTTAAAAAACAAGGCATTAGAATGGCTCAGGTTAACCCTAGCTGGTCATGAGTCGTATAGCTCATTCAGAAATTTATTCCTATCAAGGTATTGGGGCCCAGCTAAACAAAACCAAACTAGGGTAGAGCTAGCGACAGGTAGATACGATCCAACCAAAGGGTTGTCATTAGTCGATTATTTTATGAAAGTAGCCAACAAAGGAAAGCTATTAGACCCCAACTTGTCGGAGGCAGAACTAATTACCAGCATAACAAGACATTTCCCAGACACAGTGAGAACAGGGTTAATTGTTGCGAGGCCAGTAGATTTTGCAGATATGATAGAACTGCTGACAGCCTTCGAAACACAAAATGGTCGGTCTAATGAGCATAGACATAGGAACGGTCACCCAAACTCATCCATCCTAAACCAGAACATGGCTACGAACAACCAGAGTGAGGGAGAACATAGAAATACTAGGAGTACCCATGAAAGGGGGAGAGGGGCACACCATTTCCCACAACCACATAATCATGGCGAGAGGATGGAGAACACAAGACAGCGGTACCACGACACAATACCGAGGGGTGAATCGAGATACAGAACGCATAGATATGATCGTGGAAGACCAGGAGACCGTACCCATTAAGTGAATCATATACGATTCTGTAGGGAATACTTGAACAGCCATAGGCCGTCATACAATAGAGGTTCACGCCAAAGGGGCAGAGACCAATGGTACACTAACAACATAAGACAGCAGGAAGTAGATGAAAATGTGCCAAATAGGGCAGATGCTGCACAAAATACAGAAACAACCACCACCACCAACACTCAGGGAAATTACAACAACTAAGTTCGTCCCAACTGGCTGGATGACAAACAACAAAATCTCAGCAATTTACAATTGACATCGACACCATGATGACTACACGAAGAGAAAAGGTGCTCTTAAAAAGCCACAAAGCATCCAAGGCATCTGAAAAAAGATCTGGAAAGATGGAGCTATTGTATACTGGACCACTGGTCATAACAAAACAGCTGGGTGACCACACATATGAGCTACAGAATACAAATGGCAAGTTGGTAGGAAGATACCATAAAAATAAATTGAAGCCATACAGAGAAAGGACCAAATAGTCTTTGTCAACGAATGTGTAAGGCAGGAGTAGTAGAGATGAAAGAAGATAATTTTTAATGGGTTACTTATAGAAAATTATGTTCAGATTAGGAATTACAACAAGGAAGAAAATCAACATAGTCATTGGCTATATCGACCACAAAGAGCATTGTCAACAAAAACAGACGAGGACACTGATTGTCATTAAAGAAATGAATCATAGTGACGAAAGATAATATGTTTTTGACATAAGGATGTCAGGGACAAAAATAAAAATGAATCAATTATGATGAAAAAGATATAATATTTCGACACAAAGATGTCGAGGGTAAATTGAGAAGAAAAATAATACAATTACAGAATAATTGTAAGTATAGAAGTTTTCTCTTATAGAAATAAGAGATAAAGAAATGACAATTAGTGAAGTGAGAAAAACCATAATCAGAAAAACAATGCCCATGAATTAAGATGAATATAGCCAATGCTAAGCTCGAAGAAATGTTGAACCAAACAACAATGAATAATAACCCAATTAAAAAAAAAAAATTTTGTACCATTAGTAACATCAGAGTTTAAGAACCGACTCAACAACCTGCCTATACATAACAAGCTTATAAGACAAAGAAGGCAAAGAACTGAATAAAGTATTGCCATAAATATGATCAAAATCATTAGCTCAAAATTTGTATCCTGTTTTTCTCTCCTCATAGCAATGAATACAAGTCAAAAACCACATAATAAACCATGAAACACTTAAATTATATTTGTGTCAATGTCAAATGTACAATAACTGAGTATGTGTTGTATAAGAACTGAATATGTGTTGTACAATAACTGAATATGTATTGTATGATAACTGGATATATTGTGTAATAACTGAATATGTTGAGTAATAACTAAATGCGTTATGCAAAAACTGAATGTGTATTGTGTAATAACTGAATATGTATTGCATAATAACAGAACATATGTGGTATGATAGCAGGATATATTGTACAATAACTGAATATGTATTGTGTAATAATTGGACATGTTGTGCAGTAATCAAATGTGTTGTACAATAACTGAATATGTATTGTATAATGACTGAAGGTGTATCGTATAATAACAACATATGTGATATGATAACTGGGTATATTGTACAATGACTGAATATATATTGTATAATAATTGGACATATTGTGTAATAACTAAATGTGTTGTACAATAACTGAATATGTATTGTATAATAACTGAATGCATTGTGTAGTAATCGAATATGTGAAATTTATAAAGACATGCTGTATCATGTCAAAACAAAGGACAAAGACAAACAGTGAAGAAGACTTAAAAAAAAAAAAAAAAAAATATTGTACAAAGTGATTGAATCATAGGAGTAGGGAGAAGTATTGTATTGTGTTTCAAGATTGTAAATAAGGTGACAACTTGAAAAACAAAACAAGGGGCATATGAGACAGAATATTGACTAATAGAAAATTGTTCATGTAAATATTTTTGTAAGAGTGTGTAAATTTCTAATTCTTTTAATTTGGGTGTATCAGGGACTTATTTCTTTTTAATATTCAAGATCCAATGTCTTCTCGTCACTTTGAATTCAACCAATGAGAACTGTTGCACGGATGAATACATAAGAATGGCGGTGTTGCGTCATAGAGACGCTCGGACTCTTTTTTCATTAGCGTCTGTGAGCTCAAGGTGAAAGGATGTATATTTTCTGATAGCGTGTGAACATGTAATTTACACCCAAACTTTTAACCAGTGTAGATTCTATCGAATTTTGAAAGTGTAAATTAACGAATAAATATGTTGTGATAAAAGGAACGTTGATTCATGCATTCCATTCTGTGACCATCGACCCTGAAGATAAGAGTAGCGTCAGATACCAATCAAACTTTCCATCTTTCAGTAAAAACATTATTCCTGCTGCTATATTCCCGCTGCTAGGTAAAGACCTATTTCTAAAACCCGTAACAACATTAAGGCTATTGCTGCTAGATAAAAGACTGCTACATTGTCAACTAATGAAACTTTAACTCACCTGAGTTTCACAGATGACATTGTTGTGATAGCACAAACAGGGAAGGAATTGGAACATATGCTAAACGACCTAGACAGAGTAAGAACAGAAGCAGGACTTACAATGAATCCCGGGAAGACAAAGTTAACGACTAACACCACGGAGGAACCAGTCAACATAAACAGCGAATGAATTGAAAAATGATTTCATTTCCCTAGCAACGTAGCTTTGTGTACTGATTTGAGATTCATTTAAATTCATATTTCATATAATTGGCAATTTAAATCAACTTATTAGGTGTGCATCAAGATTCTGACTTCACTCAAAACCAAAATGGACAAACTTTATTGTAAACACTAACAAAGTAGTGCCAATATTGCTTATTACATGACAAGGCCATAACTCTGCGATTTCAAGCAATGGTGAAGTGAATTTAAACATTATTTATGGATAGAAACACAACGGTAACTTCTTTATAACTCAAATTCAGAATACATTTTCAGATTGGCTTGTATTGGATTGTTTTAGAAGAGATTTATTTTCAGTTATAGAAATTTAATGCTGACGACTTTGCCTGCCATCAAACAAGGTTATGGCTTTGTTAATGCTTGATTCAGACTAATGCTAAAAGTTTGAATACAAAAATTATACAAAAGTTTATCTCAAATGCCACTACCAAACATTCCTAGTCAATCTAACATGAACTTTAATAACTAGTTTTTGAGTAACAGAAATAAATAATGCCCTTTATCAAGTTAAAACCGACACATCACCAGGTCCAGACAGGGTTATAGTTTGAGCATTAAAGGAACTGTATACAACTAAATTAATATGTCTTTTGGCAAACGATATGCTAAAGTTTGGAAAATGTCCTGCCATATTTAAAGAAGCATTGTTTTAATTTACAAAAGCGGAAATGCTGAAGATATAAATAACTGGAGACTAATTTCAATATTTTCTGTAATTAGACAAACACTGAAAGGGCTATTGGCAAAAAATTGACATTATTTCTTAAATTCTCTGCTTATCAATGTGAGTACTTCAATACTTGGATGTCATATTAATACACCAATCATTATTAGATGCCTAAAAAACTGCAAAGCTAATAAAAAGGATTGTTGCATCATATTTTTGGAAATATCTAAAGCCTATGATAATGTAGGTCATGAGCATATTAAAAGACATTTGCATCACACTAATATGTCAAATAACTAAGGAACTTGGTTATTGATCTCATTAAATGGGAACAATATTATAATAGAATGTGGAATTAACAAAACAACTAGAATTAATTTAAGCAAAGGTGTTCCTCAAGGTTCACTTATTTCTCCTACACTAATAATGGCAAAGATTTAACAGACCATGAAGCTGAACTAACTTAATAATGAGGTTAAGAATATCTCTGCTATGACTTTAGCTGATGTTATTGCAGTAATTGCAAAAAATGAACATCTCAGCAGTTATTGAAAATGGCTACTAATGGTTTAGTTACGTTGGGGTTGAATGTGAACCCATTAAAATGTAAAGTTCCAAACATCAAAGGAGGCAAAATTAATGAATCATCTAATACCATAGTTGGTTCAACTATTCTTACAACTATAAAGGAAGGAGAACCGATGAAGTACCTTGATGTGAATTTCTCTGATGAAATACAATTAGATAGAAATGAAGTAATTACAAATTTAGAAAAAGACTTAAATTCACTCCCAAAATCCAACTTGCTTAAGGCAGATCATTAACCAGTATGTGTGGCCAGGCTTAATATATTCTCTTCAAAGTACCCCAAATGACAAGATAACTCATTCCTTGATGATTTGGATAAATTAATTCAAACAACTGTTAAAGAAGAATCTACAGCATGATTCTCCTAATGATATGGTATGTGCTCTACTGGTTTGGGAGTGCCCAATGGGAAGCCTTCATTCAGCATTTCAATATAGCAAGAAAACTCTCGCTAGTACAAGATGCTACATCTGCACTTATGTAGATAAGGATAAGGAGAAGAAAGATGCACTTTCATACCTAAATATTCCCTGCAATGAAGACACTATGGTGAAATAAGGATATTAGTTCCGTAAAGAGATGTACTTATGGTCATATGAAGCATGGTGCACACTACCTTGTAAGGAAAACAGGGTGAAGGTCTACAAAGATAACACTATAAGTAATTCCTTGATAAGTAAAAGGAAAATGTTATCCTGCTCTAAGTGGACAAATGCATTTAAGATGTCCTGCAACACTGGAGCAGAAAGATAGATACCTGGTAGAAGACAGAGAACAACACTTGTTGACATCATGGATGCATGCAAGCTGAAACCCTCAGTCATGTTTTGGGGCAATGCACAAAGCAAGACTTGCTGAGAAATACTCATCACTGATATTATTTATTTATGCCAACAAACTTACTGTTGGTGTCTTTAAGCACACAAACCATGTGTGGGCAATGTTTGAGAGGTAGAACGGGAACTGAAAAGTTCAATGCCACAGCTGGAATGAAGCACAGCCCTCCACTTACCACGCAGGAGCTCTAACCATTGAGCATTGAGCTACTGTGACAACCTGCCAGAATTCCATGTCATGTGGGGTGTGTGTGTGTGTGTGTGTGTGTGTGTGTGTGTGTGTGTGTGTGTGTGTGTGTGTGTGTGTGTGTGTGTGTGTGTGCGCGCATGCGTGTGTGCGTGCGTGGGTGTGTGTGTGTGTGTGTGCGTGCGTGCGTGTTTTTAAATGTGTTTTTAAATACACAAGCAATTTTTGAGCAATGTCTGTGGTTCAAATCCCGGCTGTGGCATTGAATTTTTCAGTTCTGACTCTACCTTCTTAAGGAAGCATGTTAAATTCATGCACAAAGTGAAGTTTACAGAATCTCTATTGAAAAAGCAATGTGTGAATTTCACATTGCTGTCAAAGCATGATGCTGTTACATCTGAAAACTATAAGCAAAATCAAATTTGGTTACAGGCATTTATATAAAGAAAACTATTAATATGAGCATAATCCTGTGAACAACAATACCTTCACAGCTTTTTATCGAGTATTGGTGCTTAAGAATCAGTATCGAGTATCAAGAAATAGTGGTATTGTCCCATCACTAATAATAATAATCATCATCACCACCACCATATCATCATCATTACCATATCATCACCACCGTTACCTCCATATTATCATTATCATTATTATTATATCCTAAGAATATCTTCTGGGCTGTGAGACCGTAGTCCACTGGGGTTTCTCCCCTCCTCAGACGTTTCATCTGCAGCTATGGTGGACATCTTCAGTGGGTCTCCGACATATTGGGTCACGTATAATAGATTTGAACGTAGACTTTATGACAGATTATTAAACAATCCGTACTACTCTCTACAAGAATATTTTGAAAATTCCACTCAGCTGTAAATATCACTGTTATTGTATCTTATCTTTGAAATGTACATTGCCATTCAACAAATGGATATATCCATATACGCTCCATACTTGGGTCTATAAGACAACTGATTGTACTAGAAGTAATATATAGAAGGTCATAGTGAATATCGGTAGCATTATTTGTATAACTGATATTTGTAAATATGTATGTATATATAATTTTGCTAGAATCTATTTGTTATATCATGTAAACTACACTGACGTTGTCTATTGCTGTAACAGGCCTAATGACACTAAAATCAATCTTCTATCATCATCATCATCATCATCATCATCATCATCATCATCATCATCATCATCATCATCATCATCATCATCATCATCATCATCATCATCATCATCAGTTGCTGTGAGACTGTGACACAGATCTCTGTGTCGAGAGACCAAAAAGATCTAGTCAGAGAACCACTGAAGATGTAGCCGCAAATGAAACATCTGGGAAGGAGGGGAGAAACCCTAGTGGACCACGGATTCACAACCCAGAAGATATTCTTAGCACATTAGACACCAGCCGTGAAAGCCTATGCGCTTTAATTACTATTACTACTATTACTACTATTACTATTATTGCTATTATTATTATTATTATTATTATTATTATTATTATTATTATTATTATTATTATTATTATTATTATTATTATTATTATTATTATTATTATTATTGAAATGAAATTATATTTTAAGAAGACTGGTGAGAGATTTTGCATAAATTTACAATGTGTATAAACAGCAGAGATTTTGGAACTTACTTTCGCAAGCAGTATCCAATTTCAACATTGCTCCAGTTTCTGATTCTACCAACAGCTCCAATTGTGCCTGTAAGTCTGACGATATGAGATGAGGATCATCTGCTTTTACTAATACTCCCTCTATTGGCCCAAATTGAGTTCTTTTTGGGATGGTCTTGCGGGCAAACACACCATATACTGTTAAATGAACCATATTTTCAGAAAAATTCTACACACTGTGAAACCTATTGTTAATATTACTTATTCATATGTAAAATGTATTGTACCAAAAATTGTAACTAGGTATGCATTTCAACAAATATATCAAATATTTAGAGTTTAAGCTTCACTTATCTTTGGTAAGTTATGAATATTTCAAAAGACAGACCAGGTTTCGTGAATCACTAACTCACACCATCAGTCTTACTTTGTTTATTACAGCCATCATCATAATGGACACTAGGTGGCATATTTTTTCCTATAGTATTGCCAATTGCTGTATTCATTGTTCAAAATGAATATCTTTTCCCAAACCATTAAATCTAGAGATCCATTTAATTGTTTTAATAATTTAAACTTCTGGATTTATTTCATCACTAAATGACCGAAAATGATCTGCTGTAGCTGATTTATCAATATGTTTATATTTAATATTTCTAAAATGATCTTTTATTCTGGTTTCCAAATACATTTAGTTTTACCAATATAAACATTCCAAACAGCTAAATGTAATTTTAAAAAATGTACTTATCGCCCTTGGGCTAATAAAAAAATTACAAAAATCTCTGAAGAACATGGAATAATTTTGGTTCCTCAAAATAAATATCATATAAAAAATTTGCTAAATTTTTATAAAAAGGATAAAATTTCAAATTATAAAAAATATGGCATTTATCAATTTAGCTGTTTGGATTGTGACAGGGTTTAGATTGGTAAAACTAAACGTCATTTGGAAATCAGAATGAAAGAGCATTTAGAAATATTAAATATAAAAGGATTGATAAATCAGCTGTGGCAGATGTTTTTAATCATTTAATTATGAAATAAATCCAGAGATTAAATTATTTAAACAATTATATGGACCTACAGGTTTAATGGTTTGGGAAAAGATACTCATTTTAAAAAACAGGGACCACATTATGAATTTTGGAATACCACCGATAGATTACATTTATAAGTTTGTTTTGTTTTCAGAGGTTGGCAACACATATATACATTAAGTAGTTGAGCATCTGTAACTATAGTACCTGTTTTAAATAGAGCTTTGAAAATGTAATGAAGGCATCATTATCATATGTTAGCAACATATTAATTCAAGAACTTGTAGCAATTACTAAGATAAATGAAGCTTTTAATCTCTAAATTTGTTTTTATTTTAGATGTATTTTAATCTTCTTAAGCTTTACATTTTTGCTTTTATACTTCGCTATTTCTATTTTACAAATATCTCATTATAAGAGCTTTAAGGTTATTTTGTATTTTGTGAAAAATAATGTGGAACTAAAATTGTTTATGCAAGATAAGCAGACACCATTTTGATACAAAATTTAATACTTTTATTTACCATAAAGTAGGATACCTAGTTACAGCTTATCTAATAAATAATACAAATGTTGCACTTGCATACTAAATCTTTGGTCACAAACAATCATGTTATCAAAATAAATAATATAAATGTTGCATTGCATACTAACTCTTGGTCACAAACGATCATGCTATCAAAATTCATGTTATAATTATATCCTAGTGCAACATACTCAATCTCACAAATTGCCAAAACTCTAGCATACATATTTCTACTCTTCTTATATGCAAGCATCTTATTTATGAGGAAAACAACCTTAATAGAAATAATTATTATAATTAAGCAATTGCTTCATAAATGTTTTCCAAAAGTTAAAAAGTGAGTGAAGTTTATAGTATAGTGAAGATTTTGGTAATTATAAGTAACTGTTTCACCTGTCGCAAGTATCCGCATACTAAACTGATTAAAACAGGCTATATTTAAACTTGCCTGGAGAACCATTTTCATCTGTAGTAACCTTATTGATGGCCAAATAAGATGCAGGCAGAGTAGCCCATGCTCTTGATGGAACAGGTTTATCACATATTGTTTGCACGCGATGTTGGGGGCATCCATGTTCATATGAATTACAACACTCTTCGCACCCTGGAGCAGACATCACATCAGAAGGTTAGACAAAAAATATTCGCTTTTGCGTAAGTCTGAAATTTTATACTGCAATAACATTTTACATACCCTGAAGAAAATCAACTACCTTCTATGATATTAAAATTTGGATGACAATGATTATGCACATGATAAAAACTTATAGTAAGTAATAAACTGTTGTGCTTGTTTAATTTTTCTTAAACTGTTTAAATTTTATTTCCATGTGTTACACAAGACGGAAGGTGCTGCTTTGGCCATACGTTCACCAGGGATTCTACATGTTAAGTATACTAAATGTGTCCATTACCATTAGTTTTAATAAAGAGCTGTTAAAAAAAAAAAAACTTGTGTAAAATATCTGGAGCTGTAGCTTTTTGACAATTGGATATAAATGGCTTATTATTTCACTGTCTCACAGTCGTGCAAACATTGGTGAATAATGCTGTAATGCATTTCTTCCTTAATTTGAATGAATTTAGTCGCAATTCAATATTAAAATGGCAGCATCAGGTTAACGTTAAATTGCAACTATATTCATTCAAATTTAAGTAAACAAGACATTACAGCGTTGTTCATACAGTGTCTGCACGACAGTTCGTGAAATACTAAACCATTTACATCCGTTTGTCAAGAAGCTAGATGGCTCCAAATATCTGACACAAATTATTTCTTTTTGGCGAAACAGTTCTTTATTGATAATTGTATTGGCCATATTTATTATATTCATCATGTAGAATTCCAGGTTAACTTATGGGTGAAGCAGTATCTTCCACCAATATTTAGTAAGGTGCATATCCTGTAATATGCTTACAAAATTATTATTTAAAGCTGTTAACATTTATCAGGAAAGGGTTTTTTCAGTTTGCAAAGAAAACGTGTAAATTAATTTGTTTAGAAGAGCTTGAAACTTTTAAGGAAGCATAGCAACAATATGCAAAGTTCAGAACTTTGCAATTCCTCTGATGACTGGAAAACATAATAATGTTCAACGAAAGACCCCGGTACTGATGGAATTCCAAGTTATACCCAGTAAATTAAAAAGAAGTCATATGGACAAGTGCAGTGTGAAGTAGAGATGAAACAGACATTAATAGAACTACTGTACAAGCATTACTTCTGAAATATATGTTTCCAAACTGTATGTTCTGAAACAGGTTTCGAAATGGTGTGCACAAAGGGAGTATGTTGGATGCACCAATATCAACAGCAATGTAGAAACCAACAGCTTCACTTATCTAAACATCAGGTGTAAACATTAGATACACTGACGTGTTTCAACAGGTACTTTCATTCTCAAGGCAAACTGACCTCGGCCACCTTGCTACAAACTGTTACTGTGAGCAATGACATCACTGCCCACCTCTGATTGCAAAAGAAATTTATTAACAGAATCATTAGGTGGTGTTTCAAAATTCATAACATGGTCCCTATTTTTCAAAATTAACATTTTTTCCCAAACCATTAAATCAATGGGTCCATTTAACTGCTTTAATAATTTAACCTCTGGATTTATTTCATTATTAAATGACCACAGCTGATTTTTCTATCCGTTTATGCTTGATATTTATGAAATGTTCCTTTATTCTGGTTTCTAGATGATGTTTTGTTTTTCCAGTGTAAACCTTGTCATAATCCAAACAGTCAACTTGATAAATGCCAGGCTTTTTATAACTGGAATTTCTTTTCAGAGAAATTAAGGAAATTTTTTATATTGTATTTATTTTGAGGAGCCAAAGTTATACCATGCTCTTTAAAATTTTTATGTATTTTTTATTGGCCCAAGGATGGTAAGATAACTAAAGCATCATTGATCAGTTTCTCAGGCACAATTGCAAAAATGTCATCCACATATCTATACTAGATTTTAAAAATTAAAGGGAATGGAATTATGGAAGGAGGACAATGGTAATAAATTAACTACTTCTGATGGTGTGACAGTGGCAGTGTTGAAGGTGTTGGTTCTTTTGGAAGTGGGTCTTAATGAAAGGAGCTCTGAACTACTGATTTCTTGATAATTAATTGTTCTTTCATACAAGCTGTGATATTTAGTTGGAAAGGTAGAATCATACTGAAAAATGGAGCTTAAGCATTCTTCTAACCAACTAAACTACCATGGAAACATGTTAACACATCACTAAAATTCCTAAATATAACTCACAATATATATATATATATATATAAGTTGCCAACATATATGAATCTACTCAAATATTATGATCTGAATGTCCATAAACTTAGATAAGTAAAGGACAAATCACCTTAAAGAATCAATAGTTATATAAATATTTTACATTAATCTAATAAATATACAGCTGCTGGCTAGGGAACTATGTGTTCAAAACAATTCCCCAAATTTAACTGATGAAAATGCACAGAAAGTCATAAAGAACATCAAAAATCAACAGCCTCTGAAAATGTCTGATTAAATTTGAGTAATTAACTATTTTTCATAGTGTTTAATGCCCACTTTTACTGCATGTGGCATTGTAGGCGGTAACACTGATTATACATGGAATGAAAATGGAGCACCGGTGGAATGAGATGGCGGGGGAAACCGGAGAACCCGGAGGAAATCTGCCCCAGTGCCGCTTCGCCCACCACAAATCCCACATGCGGTTGCCTGGGATCGAACCCGGACTGCTTTGGGAATAGTTAACTGAAACTATATTCCAACAAGCACACTAAAGCACGTAAACATTTGATACTGCTTTAAATAAACGTAGTTCATTATGTATCTTTTTATAAGTTAGTAACAGTGATGTGAATTTAAATTATAATGAAAATTGAGTTGGACTGAAACACAAAACATCACTTACATGTAATTAAACTTGACTGGTTTCAAGAGCCCAACTTGCTCTCATCATCAGAATTAAACAACTGGTTCTTATTGTTATTGTTTAATGTATGGTTGGTTGAGATTACATCTAGAGGCAACAAACTTCCATAAAGGGTTTTGTGAAGGGAAATCAAAGTTCATTACATGGAGCTTTCATTATAATGTAGTTCATTATCATTATATAAATGTTTTGGTTAGATGCATCAATTCAGAAAAACACCTGTGCACAACACATGCAAAATCCTTGTTTTTAATCTCCATCAAAACAATTAGGGCACAACCTTTAAGCTGAACAAAAGGAGTATTTGCAATATTCTAAGCTTAGTATGATAGGATAGAATTCTTAAAGCAAGAAGCAAGTGTTTGCTCTTTATACATTAACATTAATGTGCAACGAAGGGATGGGACATAAAAACAGAAATCTCTATATCACACTTCATTGTTAAATACCACATTTTTTAACCTCTTCAGCGATATGGACGTGAAATCACATCCATTTAAAATGACGGATGAGCGATATGGGCGTGTATACACGTCCTGTGCGTTTAAGCATTTAACCCTTATTTATCCCTTATCCAACTCAACTTATTTTAATTTTCCCTTTATGAAACATTTTAGTAAAGTCTATATACTTTACTGGCTTACCTTAATATGTTCGTTCTGCAGTGATTTACCTCAAAACAGGGATAAACACACAAGGGTACAACTCCACATTCGCGAATTCCCTTCTTGCGGCACACGAAACACTTTCGAGATGGGCGGGACTTTTTTGCTGTTGGTGGTATCCTTTTAGGATAATGTTTTCCTTGAAGTCTGAGGGGTGCAGGGGTTTTGGATTTTCAACCCCCAACGTGGTATTGTTCAATTAGGCTGCGAGCTATTGATAGTCGGAAGTCAAGGTCGGTCATTGTCCTGTGTGGGTTTAGAGCTCTCCAAATTACCAAACAATTGTATATGGTTATATCCAGTTGGTGCAAAAATAGCTTTTTATACCACTTCTCCCTTCAGCTACAAGCAGGAAAGTATATGTATGGATTTCAACAAAGGAATAAACGGAATCTACTAAGTTACGGAACTCGCGTAAGCAAAAGTTGCAATGTTGATCTATTCTGATGACTCAAGAGAACACGCATACAGTAGTGCTTTGTTACACAGTATGCTGACGCATAAGCCACACATACAATGGGTGTTTCTTTACTGTTTCTTTCCGAGAACTTATATTAGATGCGTTCGACAGAGCAAAGTTAACTTTTCACCACAGTGAAACAAAATAGTGCCATTTCAACGTTTTGTAAATACAACTCAACTTTGCTGATGACGTACATTTATACTGCATATAACGAGTTTTATACCAGTTTTTGTTTCATTAAAATAACTTAATATTTACACAAAATACAGCTGTGTATATATACGATGCACTTTAAATGCCCTGTGCTGGATATTGGGTAGCAGTTCTCGGCTCGCGGACGTTTTAAATGGCCATCGCTCAAGAGGTTAAACCAAAGCTGACCGCACTGCACTTTTCATGATCTGCAGTTTTAAATGAATTTGCTTGCAAATGCTGACATATACCTCAGATTTGTTTGATAATTTCTATTTATCTGTTAAAGTAATAACATTCTCAACTTCTTGGATCAAAAGTCTTAATTTACATTTTCTGTCCAAGTTTGTGACATTCAATCATAGCTTAGGATGACATTAAATTCTGCTTAAATGCAACATTCTCCTGCTAATGAAAAATTCTGGAATAATGGAACTTATATGATCTGGTAATTGTTAGCTTTATTAATTTAAATTTGCTGCCAATATTCTTGCAATTTTCTTTCCAGCCCCTCTTTATTGTTCTCTGCTTGTATTGTGTATACCATTTTGAGAATAAGAACTTACATTTGTAAATGGAAAAAAAAATAGTGAACTTGGCAAACAAATTCAGCATTTAAATCCAGAGATGAAGAAAATTGCTGTCATAGTCCATCTTGGAAATTTGTTCCCAAAATTGATTAATGCAACTCCTTGAAGTATTCAAAGGGGACTGTTTTTAAATCAAGTCCATTTGTCACACACAAAGAAAATGTTACACCAGCTGAAACAATTATGTAGTATTTGGTACCCTACAACTGGGTTCACTTTTGCCGAGATTTAGGCATTTATCCCAACCCAGTCCAGAGTAATGTCCTAATCGTACTGACAAGTAATTTTAGACCAGAGTGCTCCTCTAACAGTGCCATTTAAATCATGGACAGTATTTACTCAGCAGAATGGTTAGGATACATGCAAAATTCTTCTCTGCAAATGCAGAAACCTCCCTAAGGAGCAACAGACCTCTTTACAACACAGGAGATAAAGGCGTTTTCTCTCTAAAACCATGCACACACAAATATTATAGTAACACAACATGATTAAAGCTTTAGTTATTAAAATATGATGGAGTAAGTGGCTGCCAAACTCTGATTTGAAATAAATAAATAATTTACAACTTGAAGATATATTATTCAGAGAGATCTGTTTGAGATGTCAGAAAAATAATACATTGCATATAAGAAACTATTCAAAATTTGTCTGTTAAATGTAATTCACTGTAGTATAATTTTTACTTTTATTACTTTATATATTTGAAATTCTACATTATATAATCCAATCAAATGTTATAGATGTTACATCTAGACTATTCAAAGGCCATGTGCTGATTCAAACACAGACAGCAATCTTCCTTTCTTAGAAGTTTTAAAACAATGTTGTTATAATCAATTTAATTTAAAAGGTGAATCAATTAATAACACTAAACAACACTTACATTTATAATTTTCCGGAACGCATTTCGGTGGTTGATAATGGAGGAAAGTTAACCTCCGAAATGCCTACCTACCTATTGGTCAGGAACATTGTGTCATTAATACAGTCTAGATGTGAGGGAAACACTGACAGTCGCACTGACTCATCTGGAAGTTCAATGAGTCTAGGCAACACTCAAAAATATCATATATCACACTCACAATATTGCAGCATGACCACTATTTTGTCTTCTATATATTTTAAGTCCTGTCAAACCATATGACTGAACACTAATCTTTGGAAGGTTACCACAAACTGTTCAGAGATACATGCTTTAATCACTTATATACAACTTGTTACTTTTCGGACATCTCAAGTAGATCACTCCACAGTAAACATCACATCCAGGGAATAACGTTAACAAGTGTAGAGGAAACCAATGCAGGGAAAACATGTCAGAAATTCTAGGAAATGCCATAGACAGTACATTTGTTATTCATAAAACTACTACACATAGTATTTTGTGTAGGGTTAGAGAATGTGTGATAGATAAGCAAGTTAGGATGGAAACAAAAGCAAAGATATACAATGTATTCAGTTCTTACGTTTTATATCACCATTGATCCAAATGTCATCAGCTTTAAGAAAAAGAGAAAAATAATTTAACACAATTGCAGCAAACTTACTCTATTTATTGGAGTTAAATACCTATTTATTAAAAATAGAACAATCTGATATCTTAACTATCTTACTTCAAACATAAAATCAGTATTACACCTAAAATGAAACTCCAGGATTTAGTATAAAAAGTGCAGTTATGATATTTTTATTTTATTTATTTATTTACTAAGCTATTTACATGTGAATATGACCGGTGTTCAGCCCTGGCTCATTGCCAGTCATATTCTTATTCTACAATAATTCCTTAATTCTACCTTATTCTATCACTTATATCTTATTGTTCAACTCTATTTACTGCCCAGATCCATTTATTTTTCACCTTATGTAAAAATCTTCCTACCCTCTTACTGTCTTTATGAAGCATTTCAACTATAGATCTATTTCTATTCATATTCGACCATTTCTTATTAATATATTCTTTTCTCCAACCTTCAGTCCCAATACATTTAAATATTATATGTTCTATGTCTTCATTTCCACCACATATAGGACATTGGTTTTGTGGAATGCCCTTCCTTAGACCCTTTAATCTCCATACTCCTGCTTTCATCTATGCAATGCCTTCTCGCTCCTCTTTATCTGTCACGTCTATATACTTTTCCCTACCCCAAGAGTTTTTCATTTGTACATAAAAAATTAAGGATCTCTTTTCAGCTATCTCACTAAATATGTTTTGTATTTCTATATCGTCAAATCTTTTTCTTGCCAGTTTCCAAAAATTGTGTATATTATTTTCTCTATTCCTCCATACTTCCCCTAAACCACTACTTTCCAAGTTATTTCTGAGACAGTCTGCCCAACCCTTATTCTTTAAGCTTTTTTCTTGATATAGTAGGCACTGTTTCAACAGGTTCCTTTCTTCCAAATTCAATATTCTAAACCAGTATTTCAGTGCCCTCTCCATAATCTTTCCTTACTTGTTACCCTTCCCAGTTCTATTTGTGCTACCTGCCTAACAGTTGCATTTGGTAATCCAAGCAATTCTTTGCAGAAAGTTCTATGCACCTCATCTATGACTTCCCAACCTCCTCCTAATCCCCATACTTCTGTCCCATATAACATCTTTGCTTCAACTACCATATTGTATACATTTTCTAACCATTTAACATTTATATTAGGTACTTTGTATTTGCAGTTTCTGGTTGCTGATAAAGCCCCTTTTCCTTTTGCTAATGCAAATTTCTTTTGTTTTTCCCAATTGCCACTACTATCTAACTTCACTCCTAGATAAATGCATTCTCTCACTACCCTATACTCTTTTTTATTTTCATTCCTCCATTTTTCATATTTGCTCAATTTCCCTCCTTTTTTAAAAACTATGATCTGTGTCTTGTCCTGGTTCACTTTTAGGCTCCATTCTTTACAGTAATTATTTAATACTTGTAAGGACTGATTTAAGCCATTCACTGTGATTGAACCTACAACTAGATCATCTGCAAAAAGTAGTCCTGGAATCTGTATGTTATTAATAACAGGCATAAAGTTATTATTTCTCCCAATATCCATTAATACATCATCAATATAAAGATTAAAAAGAACCGGACTCAACTTACATCCTTGCCTAAGGCCTTTCTCTTGTTGGATTTCTCTTGTTACAACTCCCTCCTCCACTCTTATACAAAAGGTCAGTTATGATATACTACTATAGATATTCTAAACTTAGAAGACAAGATGGAAAACAAATTAGCTACAAAATAATTATTTTAGATGCACATGAATCCAATAAATTAAATTGTCTATGGATTGCACGTTGTGAACTTAACAAAGCTTTATGCCCCTGCTTTATTAAAAATGATTACACTTAACACAATCTTATTGCTGATACCCTATGAGCAATGAAATAATTTACTCTTTACATTTTACATAAGACCCAGGTTCAGGCCACAGAATCACCATAAACTCCATAAGAGGTCTAATAAATAAAAGTAACAAACCAAAAGTTAAAACTTCTTGGAATTTTAAAAAAGCAGATTGGTTCAGTTTCCAAAATGAGAGAGAAGGGAAGTGTAATATACTGTTAGAATCAGAGTTCAAGTCAACAGATGAAATGAATAAAAAAATTTGTGAAATATTATTGACAGCAGCCAAAACACATATCCCCAAAGGAAAGTTAAAGAAATATAGCAACTTTTGGTCTCCATCTTTATCAAAGTTAAAGCACGAAAGAAATATAGCAAGAGTCAAAGCCGAAAGAACCAAGTGTCCAGAAGATGTACAAAACTGGAGAAGAAAAGCAGCCATTTTTAAGAAAGAATTAATTACAGCAAAGAGGGCCAGTTTCACAAATTTTGTAGAACATATGGACTATAGGAAAGATGGAAATATACAAATTCCTTAATAAAACAAACTTATCAAAAAATACAACTGAACCATTAAAACATAATAACAAAAGCTTAACTACAGATAGGGAAATAGCAGAATCCCTTGACAAGTTTTATGCTCAGTCACAAAGAATACCCCAAGCGTATATAAAAACAAGATAAGGCTATCCAAAAAACTATCAGAGAAACTAATAAGCTAAAAGGTATACAAAATTATATTTTTATTCAGGATTTTAATGAAACAGAACTGGATTTAGCAATAGAACAATTACAGAACAAAAAATCTCCAGGACCTGACAAGATCCACCCAGAGTTTATTAAACACCTTGGCAGGAAAGGAAAAGAAATCCTACTTAAACTGTATAACACGTGTTGGAGAATAACTGTACCTTCCGACTGGAAAAAAGCCATTATCATCCCGATTTTAAAGAAAAACAAACCCTCAAACAATATTAATAGTTTCAGACCAATATCTTTGACCAGTGTTATTGCAAAAGTGATGGAAAGAATGGTGGCATCTAGACTTAACTGGTTCCTAGAATATTACAACTTAATTAATAGTTCACAGACCGGCTTCAGACAGAATCATAGTACAAGTGAAAATGTACTCCTACTAAGCCAAGACATCAAGGAAGCTTTCAATAGAAAGGAGGATACCTTAGCAGTATTCATTGATTTTAAATCAGCATATGACTCAGTCTGGAGAAACAAATTAATTGAGAAGTTGCAATCAATAGGTGTGAAAAGTAACATGCTTAAATGGATAACTCAGTTTATTTCACAAAGATTTTGTGCCACAAAATATAATACATACATTTCCAAATATAAACAAACACACCGAGGACTTCCACAAGGTGCTGTTCTGAGCACAACACTCTTTAACATATATATAAATGACCTTCCATCAATAATAAAAACTTTAGAAACCAAAATTGCTTTATTTGCTGACGATGTAGTCATTTGGACTTCAGGTTCTCCAAAAAAACCTGAATTAATTAAAGACAGAATAGAAACAGCCCTAAACAAAGTACATGAATGGAGCTCCAAAAACCTCATGACTATGAATGTGGAAAAAACAAATTATGAATTATTCACACTAAAATACAAACCAGTTAATATTAACATAAATTATAATGGTAAACCACTCAAAGCAGTTGATGATGCCAAATACTTAGGCATCACTTTCGACAGAAAGCTAAGTTGGAAAAAACATATAACAAACATCTCAGAAAAGGTTGAAAAGAAACTGCAAATCCTGAAAAGGTTAGCTGGTGCTAAATGGGGCTGCTCAAGGAGAGTCCTTAACACAACATACAAAATGTATGTTAAACCAAACCTCTTGTACTGTTCTGAAGCTTTAATAACAGCAGCAAATGCTAACATCAATAAACTTGAACAAATACAAAATCAGGCTCTTCGCCTAATCACTGGAGCAGTTAAATCAACACCTATTGATGCCATGCTTGCCTTAACACGGACCCCATCAATAACAACAAAAATAGAAGAACAAGCATTGCGCCAACACGAGAAAATGTTACGACTGCCAAACTCTAAATGGAGAGAAGAGAACCTCCCCCCTTCAATCCTTAAAACTCATAGTAGTTTCCTAGAAAAGGTAACAAAGATTAAATCCAAATTGAACATTCCTAACACCAGAGAAAATCTGCTTATAAGAGAAAATCCATTGGAATTATTGCAACCTACCTTCAATTTGGAATTAATAGAGGAAAATAAGTAAATCAGACACACCAAAAGAAATACAAAAACTTCTAGCTCTGGAAACAATCAATACTAGGTATCCCACAGAAGAATGGCTGCACATATATACTGATGGATCCTCCAAGGAAAACCTTACTGGAGCTGGAGTTACGTGTTCACATTTTTCCTTTTATCATTCTGTTGGCAGAGACACAACAAATTATGATGGAGAAATAGAGGCTATATACATTGCTCTCCGACAATTATTAAATCTTCCCTTAAATAAATTTAACAAGGCAGTAATTCTTTCAGATTCTAAAGCTGCAATTCAGGGAATATGTTCAAATACTACAAAGAAGTCAACAAAAATTAGAGAATGCTACAAAATGTTAACACAACTCCAAAAAGTTAATAAGACTGTTCATCTCCAATGGATTCCTACACACAATGGAGTCATGGGGAACGAAGCTGCAGACTCACTTGCAAAGAAAAGCACAACAATAAAACAAAAGTCTAAATTCAATTTCTCATATTCCTCAATAAAACGCTTGATCATTAAAAAATTTTCTCATTCATACCTACAAGAAATAGAAGCAAATGCCAAAGATAAAACATGGATTACACTACTTTCCAATCCAGATATAATCCCCCAGAGACCAAGGAAAACAGCGGTTGCAGCCTTCCGACTATTGACAAATCACGACTGCTTAGCAAGTCATCTCTACAGAATAGGTATCTCAGCTTCACCAATATGTGTCCTGTGTAACGATCCAGCAGAAATGAATGAAGACCACTTGAAGACCTGTGAAGCATTAAGATCATAAGAAACTACAGTTCAAAAGTATTGGAAAGCACGAATGCTAATGGCTTCATTGCCAGATGCAAGGCACTAGAAAACAACAACAACAACATTTTACATAATGAACTCCAGCATATACTCAATGTGATGGGATATGAATATCACAAGTAATTTTGAATAGCAATGCTAGGTTTTTATCTATCTCCTTCATTCAGTCATTTGTATAGAGAGAATATCATGAACTAAAGCATTTACAGAGGTAATTAATGAAACTTTCAGAATGGAACCATAGTACAATATTGTTAATCTGAAGCCACCAGAACTAAAGGCCTGAACTTTGAACTATATAATTTTGAAATATAAAAATTGTCAAAATGAAAAATAACATACACTCTTTAGCCAAGATTTGGATATTGTAAATAGCTAAAGAAGTGAAGTGTCATACTTGGCCTGCTAAAGTACGTATAACAGAATGCCTAAGTTCTTGGAAGCACCTTCGCCAACAATTATTCCAACATATTTAACAAGAAGCTTATAAGCACCAACAAACTTGAGTTAGTGAACACTGGTGTTCATGCCTAATGAATTCCTCAGTCCCAGACTAACCATGATTTACATGGTAGCTTTAGAAACAAAAACTGGTCATACTTTTAATTACTAACATATATTAGCAAGTAAGCTATAAAACTGGGATTAATTTGAAATTAAAGTTTGAAGGAAGTATTCATTACTTGTAGACAGGCTTCACACCTTTTGCGGCTTTGACAAAAAAACAATTCCATGTGATAAAGCAAACATTCTGCACATCTATGCCAACATCCGAAGAAAGTAAACACAGCTGGTGTGATGCTGCCAGTTCTAACAGAATTAAGAAGGCAAAAAATTGTAAACTTTTAAAATTAAATTTACACAAAAACTGTTTTCTCTATTGAAATATGCCAAAGAAAAAAGTTGAATATAGCTACAAATTAAGAACCTTAAACAACAGTAACACCTGTCTATAATGAAAAATTTTCAAGAATGGAAATGTATTTTGAGCCCCCCCCCAGGCACAAATATGTTATTTGTTTTTTTGCAGCACCCTCAGTTTTAAAAATACCTCATTATATAAGAATGGTTATAAAAAGCAATTATGTAGATTTCTTAAGAATCAACCAATAAACTTTTGATACATCTGTGGGGAGTACACTATTATATCATGCAGATGGCATGTGGCATCCGTAGTGAAGAAACTGTATGATCAGGAACAAGTTAGGTAATCAGGGTTGAAAATGGGCACCACAAATTGCCTGTGTGAACCGTTGGCCTCATCTTAATGGTTGGGTAAAGCAAAACAGTGAAGTTGCAATGCCTCTTGCTATTCCGATGATATGGAGGTAATTGGCCAATCATGTAGATGATTGCTATTTCCATGTGGTTAAAATAGCAGGGAAGAAGGGCAAGGATAGAAAGATCAAGTATCCCTACATCAACTCAACTATTCGGCCTGTATCACACAGTTCCTCCTTACCTGTTCTCATTCCTTCAGACACATGATCATTCGAAGATGAAATCCAAGTCAAAGTTAGTACAGACACAGAGAATGCAAGCTCTAATTTCGATTATGAAGAAATGAAGCCACATCTCCTGACACAAAATGATTTGAATGATCCCATTAGGGATCTGAATCTTTCTAAGGTACAAACTGAACTTTTGGGTACGCATCTGAAAGAGTGGAATTTACTAGACAAAGATAAAGGCTTTCTTGTTTATGACATTGTCAGGCTGCCTTCACACCAGTCTTTGTCATGGAAGACTCACTCTGTTAGTGCAATGACGTGAATGGTCCATTTAATGTTATGGGAATGAAACATTCACCAGCACCCCTTTCACGATAGCAATGTAGAACCTCCTGTTCCCATTGCTTATGCCACTAAAATGAAGGAAACATAGCAGTATGGAACTTTTGTTGAATGAAATTCAATGTAACATCCACAAGTGGTAAATCTGTGCTGACTTCAAAGTAATTACAATCTGGATACAATCTGGATATATAAAGCATTGCTGTTTTCTTTGTGAATGGGATAACTATGATCAGAACAGTCAGTGCTACAGAAGGATTTGGCTTGACCATACACAAATGGAATATGGTTGCAAGAATGTAGCAAACGTTCCATTGGTGAAATTGAAAGACATTTTGTTGCCACCACTTCACATAAAATTTGGACTTATGAAGCCGTTCGTTGTTACAATGGCCAAAGCTTTGAGCCCTCTTGAACTGAACTGCTGGAATTCTTTCAGAAAACTGTGTTCTGATTTGTTTGGAAACAACAGAGCAGACAATAGTAATGTGTTAAACTACTACAGTCTTATCGTAATCTCAGTTGCAACATGTTAAAAATGCACACTCTTCACTCCTTGAATTCTTTTCCTGCTGGTGCTCTTGGACAAGTCTCCAATGAACATGGGGAAAGATTTCATCAGACCATATTTACATTTGACCAACACTATCAGAGGTAATGTGCAGCACGTATGATGGCTGACTTCTGTTGGACACTGCTGCAGGATAGCAGTGGCACACATAAGAGGTGCAGCAAACGTTCAAAAATAATTTAGGTATTATGAAAACATTTCATTGGCAATTCATGGTCTTTGTGTTGATATATTAGCATTTACAGACCAAATCATATTGTTTAAGCATCACAAAAACCTAACAGAATTAGATAGTGGCTAGTATCATTTACACAAAAGTGTGGGTACTGTGGGAAATCCAATGCCAGATTCGTGTTAAGCATGTCAAAATGTATAAGGATAACCCATTTTGGTGCTGGAAAATTTATAAAGTTGAATTTTGTTGACCAGTGTAATTCAGACAAGTGGTGATACATTTTTTGAATGTTTTTTTCCCCCCCCTAGAAAACTATAAATTTTTCAGCTCTTTGTTATTCACAATAAGAGAAATTCGCTGTTGCAGTCTAATGGATTATCTCACTTCTGCCTGTATTAGTTAAGGTTCTCTTCCAATTATTTGTTTGGTTACCAAGGCAATATTTGTTCTATAAATTAGTTGATAGCTAATATAACTATACACAATAATAAATTCTTTGAAGTAGTACACAAAAAAATAAAGGGTGTTGTTTAAAAATACTTTAGATGATGGAACATCTTGCACAAGAATGATATTAAGAATAGTATATTTCTGTAAAAAAATGTCTTTGTAAATATACCGTTTGGTGTGTCCGAGTGTTTGTTTGAAAAACATTTGCATTAGCTGTAGCAGAAAGTAGGGACACTTGAAATACCCTGCATATGGGACAGATTAACAGCATTCAGTTTTAACATTACTAATATCGTCATATACTATAATTCTCCAGGAACATACATTCCAAACAAAACTGTTAGCCATTTTTTCATAATTTCACTGTTTAAAGCTTCTGCAAAATAAATCCAAAACAAGACAAAGACATACACAAATTATATTTACACCTCCCCTGTAAATATTACAATTAAATTTTACAACACGCTCAAGAAAATAAACAAAATGTTTTACCAAAATTATTCACTGTATAGGACAACATACAGCATAGTACTCACAAAAACTTTTTGTATCCTCCTTACAACATACAGCATTCTGTGCCTGTGAATTTGGGCTTGCATTCTGAATGTGGTTCTGGTGCCTTTTAGATCTCCTTGGAAGACTTTCCAAGAGCAATGAGGCATAGTTGTCTTGTGATGTAGGTTTTAAATCAACAGCAGCTGGATCATCAAGGTTCATGTCAACATCATCGTCTAATAATGGTGCTCCTGCAGAGAAAAAAAGCTTGATGCTATAATAAGCAAAACATAAAATTTACCTTTACCTTACTTTGAAATCATAATGTCTTTATAAAGTGCAATTCTTTAATGCACAATGCCTTCATACTTAGCTTCAATTTGAAATGTCTCATCATCCAATTTTACTCACATACAAACAAATGTTCTAATTTAACAATTTAGTTGCTGCATGGGCTGATAAATGCCTATTTCTTGAGACAGGTAATATACAGATTTTCATGAAGAATATTCTAAAACTTCTTCAGTTTCACTCATAATTTTTTTCCCTTAAAACTATTATGTTTCATCCAAATACAACTTATTGGGAACAGCACAGTGAAATACAGTAATACTTAAGAAAACAATGGGTGGATCCAACATTCAAATGTCACTATTTTTTGGCAAACTATATGTTCAAAGTTATGTGCCAATAGTGAAGTTTCATAAACTACTTTGCTGGAAGATTTGCATTCAGTGATGTGTAACTATCTAGATAATAAAGTGAGAGGTTTATTGATCACTTACTCCTTGCAGTCGGCATCAGGTTGAGAATAGGTGAAAATGAGCCCCCAAAATGTTCCGTTTTTAATAAGTAGTGTAGTGTCAGTAAACCGACTCAATTTACTATAGATAGTGAAGTTTGGGTTTAAATCCATTCATTGTTTTCTTAAGCATTCTTTTTCACTTACAAATTTCAACATTTAATAATCATCGATCTGAACTGGCTGCTTATAAAAAACCATGTATAAATAAGCAGCAAATGATCCCCAAATCAGTTCCTGTGCTACACCAGTTAAAAGCTAAACTCAAGCTGCTGATTTAGTTATTATTGAGCTCGTTTTTGACATTACCTCACTTATTTTAAAAAAGGAAAACACATTTCAGAAAAAAATAGATTAGCATCTAAAGGTTATTTAAACCCAGCCCAGGACATAAAGTGCTTACGATTGTAAGTCATCCTTGAGGTATTTATCTCTCATGTGAGATTCCCTTGTGGTCTACTGGGAAAATACAAATCTGTTGGAGAATTTAATGTCCTACTGGCAAGTTGGCCATGACAGCTCAGTGGTTAGAGCAGCCGTGTGTGAAGCAGAAGATCTGTGGTTCAAATGCCGGCTATGGCATTGAATTTTTCAGTCTTAATTCTACCTCTCAAACATTGCCCATACACAGCTTGTGTGTTTACAAACACCAGCAGTAAGTTGGTTGGCATAAAAAAAATAATGTTTCAGAAGCTTCCATTCTCATCTTCAGTTCCTTGTCAATGGCTGCATCATTCATCATGATTACCATTGTCTCTGGTGGTGGTTGGATGAACCTCTGCAAAAATGTCACGGGTGGGATTTCAAAATGTAAAACTCTTTTTCTGTTTTTTCAAAAGTAAATGTTTTCTCTAACTGACTTATTTTCTCAAAAATGTTCTTTAGCATTATTGGATTTCTGTTTATGCTGTTTTGGTCTCTCCAAAAATGCTTAACTACACTGATTTCTCTTCCTGCTATTGTTCTGTTCTTTTGCTCTTTTTTATGTTCCTTTTAGTTTTTCCAATTTAAATGTTTTCACAGTCATTAACAGCTCATCTTATTCATTCCTGTTTTGTTCTCCTGTAGGATATCATCTTTTAATTTAGAACTTAATGTGTTTTTGATGGAGTAACTGTTTTTTGGGATCAAATGAAGATGAAGATTTTCTGAAATTTGTAGAATGCCTTTGAGTGGTGTGTGAATTTTTTTCTTTTTCATTAGGGATGAGTATACTGGTTTCTCTCACTCTCTTTCTACTTTTGGCCAAGTTTATCTTTTGTGTACCGTTTCCTTGCAGAATTAATTTTCTGTAGCTATGCCTATTGCGTCATTTAACTCATGGTCATGTTCGTCATTATTTATAGGAAGTTTACTAATCTGTGTGCAAGATTGTTGAGTATTGCAAGTTGGTGGGGAACAGGAAATGTGCTCGACTGTTGAATCATAACCTGACTGCTCAGTATTGGTGGTACAGCTGTAATATCAATGCATTATAATATGAAACAAGAATATAGCTATGGTCAAATGCAGATGCAGATAAGAATGGGATTCAATGGGCTTAGGGGACTATCATTATTATTTCTTTGGTTATATAGACATTTTTTTTCTTTCTAAAGAACATATTTGCAAAGAAGACAAATTTCATTGAGAATGCCATGGATATTTCATTCCGAGCAATGTGTGTGTGTGTGTGTGTGTGTGTGTGTGTGTGTGTGTGTGTGTGTGTGTGTGTGTGTGTGCGTGCGTGTGTGTGCGTGCGTTTGCGTGTGTGTGTGTGTGTGTGCGCACTATCTTTCTGCTGAAGGTATTTGCACATGTCCGATTTTCAATCATATGAAGTTGTGCTGGAATTGCAGTGAGGTATACAAACAAGATTAATGGTTCTGTGCCATGTTGACGACATAAACAGTGCAATGGAGTTGTACTATTCCATGAGAGAAATGGCATATATGGTTTTCTGCTATGGGTTAGTGAATGGCAGTTGAAAGCTTTGTATTCGTATACAATACAACATTCCGTTAGAAAAGCTTTTCATTAGCCTATTCTAGCCACATGCAGAAACAGGATCATTTGCAGGACAATGGACTACAGTAGACCTCATACTGTTTGCGTGCCAGAAGTGGAGGAAACTGTATTGCAACATGTATAATGTGATCCTCAAACAAGTATGCTAAGAACCGCAACTGCTTTCACATTATTCTGTATGAGCAATTACATATGCTTACCAAGTTCAACATGTACAGGCTCTTAGACCGCCTGACCACTATGTCAAATCTCAATTATATCAATTTCTATGTGCCAGAGTATTGAATATGAGCAATTTACGGCATGCACTTTATTTATAAATGAGGCAGAATTTACCAGAAATGGCACAGTAAATTACAACAGATATGTGTGGGCAGATGCAAATCTTAGAGCGGTCATGGAGGTAAGACATCCTTTTAGTATCAATGTGGGACAGGAATTGTGGGAGATAAATTCCTTGGGACATACATTTTACTGACAGATTAACAGGTGCTATGTATCATAAATTCTTGTGCGATGAATTACCCATACTTTTGTAGGATATTATGCTTGTAGAAAGGCAATGCATGTGATTTATGCATTGCAAGGTACCACCCCATTTCCTACACATCATGTGACAATATTTACACCAAACTTTTAATGGTAGGTAAATTGGTCAAAGATGTCCAGTAGTATAGCCTCCCCATTCACTGGATCTCAATCCATCAGATTTCTGGCTATGGGGACATTTAAAAACATTGGTGTATGCTGAACCCATTGATGATGTGCATATATTACAAGAGTGTGTGATCAATGCATTTGCCCAAATCCGAGAGTAACCAGGTATGATCAAAAGAGTTCAGGGTTCTTTGGGAAGAAGAGCTGAAGCATGTCTAAGAATGCACAGTAACCACATAGAGGATCTGTGTAGTAGTGACAACATAACATCCAGGTGTTATCAGAGGACAGAATGGCAGAAATCATCACAACTTCTGTTTGGTGCTCATGGATGTTTACACAACAATTGTACTGTTAACTGTTTGTGATTCAAAATGCTCACTACAATCAGCTTGTAGGATGAAGTCCATTGTCTGAAATGTAAATACTCAACACAAGTAAATAGGTTCATATTTTCACAAGTATTTGTTTCACAGCATATAATCATAGAAGCATTTGCAATATCAGACCCTTTTTCTAAACAGCCTCTATGTGTTAAGACTAGAGCCCGGATTTTTATGTAATATCAAGGTGCGAAATATGTACATATTTATGTAACAAAAAACATCAAAATATGTAATGAAATATGTAATATCAACAAAATATGTAAAATTATGTGATAATCTAAATCCTAAGATTACAACCTCAAATTTAAATGCAGACTGCAAATTATCCAGAATTTTGTAATTTGATAGGTCTGTAAGTACATAAATTAATTACAATGAGTTAAAATGTACTAAATATAGTTTTTTTTTTCTTTTTTTTTTTTTTTTTTTTTTTTTTTATGCAGAATTTACCTAAAATTTATTTTCAAGTAGGTAATCACAAAATAAAAATATGTGTTTTGGATTATGTTTATTAAACTTACTCATTTCACATAATTATTTTACTTAAATAATGTTGAAGCAATGTTGAAATACTGAACCAATTGATCAGTGAGAAAAACAATAAATTCAAAATAATTCAATTTTATAATGAAGATGCATTTTCAGTTTTATATCTCTTAACATACAATGAACAACCAGACATTTTCATTTTGAGTCTTTTGCTTCTTTCAACGTACAGTGACTAACCATATACTTCTCCATATTTTAGGGGTCATTGTCTCCTATCGGATAAAATGTTCTTTTAAGCAGAGAAGCTTCTCCCCAAGTAATAATAGGAGCATATTTTAGTATAGGAATATGATTTGCAGAGAAATATTTGGATAAATCGACAGTCACCATTTAGCAGTTTAGACACGGACACAAGCGTAGAGTACCCTGGATTCCCGCTTAGCACAGCTTTGAAGTTTTCACCTACCTTTCTTCCTGCAACTACACTAAGCTTCTGTGATGCACGTTCCATTAAATCCATAGATTCGTGAAGAAGGGAACCTGATATCTTGATGGTGCTAGGCAACCAGCCGAAGTTACTCTTGATGTAAGCACAGGAGATTGCCACTTTCGGATCTTTAAAGACGTTCTGAGATTCACGTATGGAAACAGCTACTTCTAAAGAGAACATGTTCACCACTGACTGGACTCCTTCAAAATGTTTACAATAAAAGTTCACAGCTTCTAACCACGTACCCTATCTTGTAAGTACTGGCTCAGGAGGCAAATGGACATGTTGGAGATGATTTTTATAGCACTGAATTCTGTGCACTGCTTTCACGAAGACCTTTTTTGTTGCTGATATCAACTTATTCACACAGGGAAAATTACTTCTTGCTACTTCAGCAACACATTGCAATGCATGGGCCAAGCAGGTACATTCGGGTAGAAAACCTTAAGGGCAGCTTTAATCATGTACGCTGCGGCATCTGAACCTTTTCCTCACACACACCCTCTGGCCACAGAATCTTCATTCCATCATTTACGAATCTTGCAATTGTAGAATGATTTGTTTGTTCCAACATCTTGCAGCAGATTAGAAGGACCTTCAGAATCTAATTTTCCTACTGCTAAATTTGCTATGTACCGAGCGACCCATGTCATCTGTAGTTTCATCGATGGCAAACCAAATACAGGAGTCTCCAATTTCATTCCGTATATAAGCAACTGCTTCTCCATGTCACACATGAAAATACTTTTTCCTCAGAGTAGATTTGTCTGGAATAACTTTCTTGCAATATATTTTTAGAAAGGAGAGAAATTGAGGAATTTGAAGTTAATGCCACGGAATATTAGATGCAATCATTGCACTGCACAGTTCTTTAAAAAAATCATTTCCGGACAGTTCCTGTTGCATTTGTGTCAACAGAACTTGCTTTCTAGAAGACTAGGTGTTTGTCGCGTATGCGAAGAACACTTTTGATATGTTGTTCCAATTGAGATTTCATGGAACAGCCAATTGTTTTACCTCATGCTTGAGAGACTATTACTTTTCCGTTTGTTGTAAAGACACTATCTAATTTCACCCATGAATTCAACTTGCAGGATAGCGAGTACGCAACTGGTGCCATTTTACTAAGACTTGCAAGAAACTAACTGCAGTATTATCGCCTCGCTATATTGATGGTTGTCCAGCAGTTCACTGTTTCCTCGCAGCTATTATATTACAAGATGCCAACTACTGCAACATTGGTAACAATGGTAAAAGTCAATTTCTCCAGCCCTTGTAAATGCCCAAAGCGCTACAAGAAACGTGACACTGGAGGTCAACATTGTTGAGCGGCACCTACTTTGATATAAACGGACAACAATCAGAACGAGGCGAGGCGGTTATTATCACATTCTTATTTTAATTTGCATCCTATTTCGCAGATTGATTTTTGTTGCTTTCAGCAAAACTTGTGAAAACAGTAGCTTATGTGACTAAAATATTTTTTAAAATATAACAAAATTGTAACGAAACCCAGAAAATATGTACATTTTATGTAACATTGTTAAAATATGTAGAAACGTGCAAAATATGTAAAAATATGTAAAATAAAAATTTGTAAGGGAGTCCCAAATTACGTAATTTGCCAACATTTTTACTTCTCATTGAAATATTATGCAGGATTTAAACTATGTAATTACATAAAAATCCGGGCTCTAGTTATGACGGTTAATTGTCACTTATGATGTTTTGAGATTAGCAACACTTTTGAAGACATAGTTCCTTGGTTACCTAGTATTTGGTGGCGAAGCAGCACCTGACGGGTAACTAACTGATCAGAGCAAGTAGTTTCTTGCCTACTTGTATGTCATAGCAGCACTTTGTATGAGTCGCAACATGTGATTCATTGCCTTCCTCTATCCCGTACTCTGGTGAGTTTACCTTATCAATCTGTTTATATTTAATATTTCTAAAATGAGCTTCATTCTGGTTTCTAAAAAACCCTGTCACAATCCAAATAGCTAAATTGATAAATGCCAGACTTCTGTAAAATTTTGAATTTTATCCTTTTTAGAAAAATTTAGTAAATGTATATTATATTTTGAGGAACTAAGGTTATTCCAGCCAATGAGCAGGCGGAGAACAAGTAACAGCATGACGAGGGGCATGTTGGGGCTGTCATTGCATAACCCTCAAGTGACGCTGTGCTCTTTGTGCCTGAGGATGGACGATGGCCTCATCGCTGATGGATGGGTATGAGGGAAGCGGTACAAGGTACTGGTAGATACAGGTGCAGCCATAACCGTGATATGACCTGATGGAGTAAAGGGCTTGCCATCGAGGATGCCAGATCAACCTTACCAGATAGTGATGGTATTGGGCGACACCTTGCCTATGGAGAGTGAGGCCTGGCTGGAATTTATCTTTGGGTGGAGCATTGTAAGTCTGTGGGTGTTTGTCACAAGGGTGGCTGAGGAAGTGATACCATGACTGGATGCCCTTAGGAGCCACAATGCAATGGTCAACGTTGGCAGGAGGGTCTTACGACTTGGCCAAGATGAGGAAATGCTTTGAAATCCAAATGAACAACCAGTTATGTGCATGGTAACCCTCAAGGAAAACATGGTAGTGCCCACAAGAAGGTGGTTGCTCTGGCATGCCAGCTGTCAAGGAATCTGGTACTGGACTGGAAGATGCCCCTAGACAGATTCTGCATTGCAAGGGCATTTTGCCTTGCCGAAAGTTAGTGTCTGTGAGGCTGCTGAATCCCTCGGACAGCGATTGCACTGTACAAGCTGGAACGGTGCTGGAGAAGGGCAAGCTGGCTGTGAGCGTGGCATCATGCAATGGACTGGTGGAGCCAGCCCCATCGCCAGACCTGGGGCCCAGGCTGAAAGACTTAATAAACAGGGCGGCCTGTCATCTGACTGGAGAGCAACTGGAGAGAGTCAGACATCTACTTGGACATTATCAGTCAGTTTTAAATCAAGGGAATGGCGATTACAGTCACACCAACCAAGTGCTCCAACACATCAACACCAGAGACATCCGACCTCTCCAGCAACCACCAAGAAGGTTCCTCTGGCAAAGAAAGCATAGGCACGGGACATGCTGCAGGACACGAGATCTAGGGGAATCATTGAAGAGTCCAACAGCCTTTGGTGCTATCCTGTAGTCCTGGTGAAAATGAATGGTTAAATTCGCTTCTGCATAGATTATTGGAAGCTGAACACTGTCACCCAAAAGGACCGTTTTCCCTTACCCCGGATTGACGACGCTCTGGATATTCTTGCCGGTGCCCAGTGGTTCTCAAACTTGGAGTTGAAATCCGGGTACTGGCAGGTGGCTCTAGACCACAGAGACAAGGAAAAGATTGCATTCTTGATGGGCCAAGGGCTCTGGCAGTGCCTTTCAGCCTCTGTAACATGCCAGCAACTTTCCAACACCCTATGGAGTCAACGATGAAGGACCTGACTTACGATGCCTGCCAGCTATACCTGGACGACATCGCTGCAATTGACAGCACCTTCCAAGATCATCTGGAAAATCTGAGCAACATATTGCGGAGATTACACGCCGCCAATCTGAAGTTGAACACAACAAAGTGCTAGCTGTTCAGCAAGAAGACCCACTACTTGAGCCACATAGTTTCGCCTTCAGGGGTGGCCACAGATCAAGAAAAGGCTCAGGCTGCGAGAAACTGGACTTACCCGAATGTAGAGGGTAGCTGCGTAGTTCCTGGATCTGTGTAGTTACTATCACCGATTCGTCAGAGGCTTCTCCAACATCGTGAAGTCCCTCACTCATCTAATGGAAGAACACCACCAGCCTTACATGAGTGGGCATGTTCCAGGCACTGAGAATGCTCCTGTTCTAGGTTTCCTCCAAGCAGACTGCGATTTTATCGTGAATGCTGATGCTAGTGACAGCGGTATTATTGCAGGCGTGCTGTCCCAGGTCCAAAACGGACAAGAGCGGGTGATAGCCTATTACAGCAAGACACTCTCTAAGGCCAAGAACTACTGCATTACACGGCGTGAGCTCCTGGTAGTGGTAAAGTCGCTGGAACATTTACATAAGTACTTGTACAGTCGGTCATTCCATCTGAGGACCGACCATTCCACACTCATTTGGCTGTTGAGCTTCAAGAACCCAGAGATCCAAAGGCTCCAGGAGTACAACTTCACCTCAAAATACAATGCGGATGCTTTGTCAAGGAGACCCGGGCCAGAGGAATCTGGTCACTGCAACAGGGTGGAAGAGGGGGACCATGACACAGTTGTCTGCACGATTTCAACAGTGCCTGCGGACGGACGGGATAGTGCAGGCCTGAAGAGGGAGTAGCTGGTAGACACCCATTTAGGAACAGTCTTCCAAGAAGTGGAAGCAGGGACCAGGCCTAGCTGGGAGGACATTGCACCCAGAAGTAGTGAGTGTAAGTCTTACTGGGCACAATGGGACTCGCTGAAGATCAAGGGTGGTGGTTGTACTGAATCTGGGAGTCACCTAATGGAAAAACCCAGAGAGAGCAGCTGGTACTTCTATGGAGTAAGGTCATGGAGGAGGCACATTTGGGTTCCTCGGGAGCGCATCTTGGATCCAACTACATTATTGATAAACTGTGACAGCGATATTGCTGGTTGAACCTATGGGCAGATGCTGAGAGGTGGTGCCACCAATGTCATATGTGTGTGGCAATTTGCAGCCCACAAACCAGGAGCCGAGGCCGCATGCAGCAGTATGTGGGAGCACGCTTCAAGCTCATCGCTATTGATATAGCTGGACTGTAGCCTATCTCCATAAATATCTGCTAGTGGGCATGGACTACTTTGCAACATAGCTGGAGGTGTACACAAACCCTAATCAGGAGGCCAAAATGGTCATGGACTGCCTTGTGGAAGAACTATTCTGCCAATTTGGGGTGCAACTAGAACTGCACTGTGATCAGGGCAGAAACTTTGAGTCCAATATGATGAAAGAAATGCTAGAGCGACCTGGAGTGCACAAGATATGCACTATGCCTCTACACCCACATTCAGACAGCATGGTCGTGAGGTACATTAAAACCCTCGAAGAACATATGAGGGACCAACCACCAGAGGGACTGGGATATCCGGGTGCCGCTGTTCTTGTTGGGCTATCATTCATCTACGCATGACACCACTGGGATGATGCCAGCTAGTTTGGTCTTCGGCAGAGAATGTCACCTGATGTTTGGAAGTCCCCCTGAATCAGGACAGTCAGCAATCGACTATGTAGAGAGCCTCGTGGACTATCTTCATGATGTACACAACATGACTGTCAGCACATTCAGGTAGTGATTGACCAGACGAAGACCTGGTACGACCTGCAAGCCAACAGCCTAAGGTTTCAGCAAGCAGATTTGGTGTGGCTGTACCGCCTGACCATGCTAACAACCATGGCAAGGACCATACCGCATGGTAAAAAGGATAAACAATGTAGTCTACTGCATCCAGAGGCTGCCCCATGGGAAGATGCTGGTGGTTCACCCAGATCGTTTGGCACCCTATGCTCAGGGTATGCAGAACTGAAGGAAGGGTACTGTAACATTGGTTAAGACCTCTACGGAGAAAGCTTGCCATATAGTAGAGACTCTTTGGATATTGATTATTGCTAAGGGAGAAAAGAGTAACAGACTAGGTTGGAAAAGGTTCGCTGTAAACGTGAATGAAAAGTTTGTATCAATTGTACAAATTATGTAAATGAAATTAAATGAATTAAAAATTCATGCATAGTAGGCCATGATCAACAGCAAGAAAAGAGAAGATTGCTCAGCTATATTTCACAATTTTTATGTGATTTACGTGCTTGTTGTGCACTAATTTTGGTGACCAAGACACTGTAAGTGTTACATTTATATAGTACCATCAGCCACACTTAGGATTTTTAGAATTATCGCATATATTCTTGTCAGAATATACATATCTCATTCTGACTGAAACTGCTTGGTTACCTTTTGTTTATATAAAGAGGTTAGCTCAGTAAAATGACAGTTTTGCAGTTTTAGTTTACTGTTGTGTGTGGTACATGGCTAATGCTGTTGAAACTGTTAAGAGACAAAGCCAAATACAATGTCCACATTGTGGCTAGCTTTATAAAGGGCTTAAAATCCACATCAGTAAAGCCCATCCAGAGGAATACAGGGAGTCCCTGTTAAATGGCAAAATTCACTCTGATACATTAGCTGATGCTGTAAATGTCACTAAAACTTCAGAAAGGAGAGCACATGCAGATGATTCACAAATTAAATCAAATAACAATGCAAAAACTTATGAAAATGAACTTCAGAATTGGCTTAACATATTTAAACAAGATATGTCTAATGAGGAGTTTCAGAGTAACGTTTACGGTTTCCTAGAATTTTTGCACTGTGCTATTGATCTCCTGCCTGGACCACAGAGTCCTGCATCTAAATACTACAAAGCCCGTAGAGATGGCAAGTTAAAAAATAACAATTGCCAATACAAAAACTCTAGTAATCCACAAAGGTCTCCCAAACGGGACAGGGAAAGGAGAAAGGCAAAATACACATATGAACGTATACAGTTTGAGTACTTTTATCAAAGAAGGAAAGCTGTGAGAAAAATTCTACAACAAAATCAGCCCTACAAATTACCAATGGCAAAAGATGACATTGAGGGTTTCTATAAGCAAGTATTTGAAACCCCTAACTATGTAAGGGACAGTTATGATTCTTTTACGTGCGATGATGTAAACAGTCCAATAGAATTTTCTCAAGAACTTGTTTTCTCAACTATAAAATCTATAGCTATAGATACAAGCCCTGGTCCAGACAGTGTTACTAAAGGCAATTAGGCACCCTGCTGCTGCTGCTGACGTAATTACTCACATTGCTAACAGAATGCTGAAGACGGGTATAGTTCCTGACGCTCTCCAGACAGCAAGAACTGTATTAATACACAAAGGTGGGGACCTGGACAACTTAAAGATCTCGAGACCAATTATTCTCTTCAACAATTAAATCGGTCAACACAGTGAAATCCAGTGCTATTATAATTAAAAACGGAAAGCTTCTACAGGAGGAACTGATTACCACTGCTGGATCAATTATGAGCATTGGGGCGGACGAAGAGATTAAATACCTTGGTGCAACATTTAGGGACACAATAGTATTTAATGAAACACAGGTTCTAGAAAAATTAAAATTAAATCTTGAAAAGCTTACTTCTACTCACTTGCTCCAGCCTAGTCAAAAACTTACAGTTATAAATCAGTTTATTGGGCCCACTTTGATCTATCCTTTCCAGTCGGTTCCAATAGAGAAAATTCCAAAGGTATGGCTAAAGAAAGCAGATTAAATGATCAAAAGTGCTGTAAAGGAAATCCTACAACTACCAAATGACACCCCGAACAGTATGCTGTACACCAGTACAAAGTTTAAGGGATTATCAATAATACGTGCAACTTGGGAAGCTTATCTTCAACAATTAAATATTAACACCAAACTTGAAAAATTAGACGATGAACATGTAAATGTTGTTCGCAATTTTGCAGCCATAAGAACTCGATGCCTCACAGAGTTGCATATACCAAAGGAGTCCTCCACAAACTCTGTTAAACAACTTAGGGAGAAACTAAGATGCCAGGAGTTTGAAGCCTGGTGTGCATACCCTCAGAAAGGAAGAGGAGTGGCACTCTTTGGTGAAGTTCCTGCTGCCAACACTTGGATTTTGAAACGTAATGGATTATCCAGCTTAGAATGGCGTGACATGTTGAAGATGACAGCTATGGTGGTTCCAGTACGTTCACTTCCGGGACGCTCCACGGGTACAAGCCACTGCAGACACTGCAGTGAGATAGATAAAACTTTACCGCATGTACTCGGGAATTGTCCTCAGGGAGAGTTGCTGCGAATAAAGCGTCACAACACCATAAGAACTCTGCTTGCCAATGCTTTACGAAGCACAGGATTAGAAGTCCACGAAGAAGTCCACTGTGTGGCTGACTGTGGCAGTAACCGTCAAATTGATGTCATTGCTATCGACAGGAAGAAAGGGACAGCTGAGATCTTAGATCCCACAGTGAGGTTTGAGACATCCTTAGATCAGCCAGCAGAAGTGGATCGTGAAAAGAAGAAAATATATGAGCCCACAATTCCATTCTTCAGTGCCTCATATATCAGCAACATCGTGGTCACAGGCCTATTCTTCGGAGCAAGGGGCACAATACCAAAATCATTTGTGCAATGGAGACAACAATATAAGCTCCCTAAACAGCTACAGAATGACATTGTCCTAACGACAATAAAATACTCTGTGGCAATATGCCGAAATCATTTGTATGGAAACCATAACATTTAAATTTGAAAGTACTAAAATATAAATTAAATAATCATTTAACTGTACCATATACTAACAAAAACTTTGGTTTTGTTGTTGTTATTGTTGTTGTTGTTGTTTTTTTTTTTTTTTTTTTTTTTTTTTTTTTTTTTTTTTTAAACCTTTTTATGTATTCATTTCATGCACATGAAAGTTATTCTGTGTCACATGGCAAACCTTTATATAAGGTCAGATTTAATAATAATAAATAATACAACATTTACTAATTTTTTCTAAAAAGGATAAAATCCAAAATTATAAAAAATCTGGCATTTATCAATTTAGCTGTTTGGATTATGGCAGAGTTTACATTGGTAAAACTAAATGTCATTTAGAAACCAGAATGAAGGAACATTTTAGTAATATCAAGTATAAACAGATTGATAAATCAGCTGTGGCAGATCATTTTTGCTCATTTAATCATGAAATAAATCCAGAAGTTATATTATTAGAACACTTAAATGAATCTATAGATTTAATGGTTTGGGAAAAGATATTCATTTTAAAAAATATGACCCATGTTATGAATTTTGAAATACTGCCGACCTATTTTATTAATAAGTTTGTTTTGTTTCCAGAGGTTGGTAATACATAGAAATATTAAGTAATTGAGTGTTTATAGCTATGGTAACTTGTTATAAACAAGAGCACTGAAAATATGATGAAGTCATCATGAACCATGTCTGCATAATATTTCAAGAACTTGTAGCAATTTACTAAGATAACTGAAACTTTTAGTCTCTAAATAATTGTTTTATTTAAGATTCATGATGCTTCACTGTTGACAGCTTTAGTTTTTCATTGAATTTATACTTTAATCATTAACCTAAAGATCCTTAATTTGAAACCCAACAAAATTCATATGACTTGCATCACTTTTCTAATGCACTAAAGGTTAATAAACCACCTTAAATTTCAATGAGGATGGGGCCAACAGACTTAATATTTCTAACACTTACCTAGACGACGAACCTGTGTATCAATATCACCATTAACTTGTGATGTCAACAAGCTTGTGTCAATGAGATCATGCTGTGCTTGGCTGGTAACATTTAGAGTTACATCATTTAATGGTAATGCAGCTCCATGGCGTGTAAGTGAGTGATGTACTCTAAGCTCTCCATCCTCCCCTTCTATTACAAGACCTGTAAAACAATATGTAAAAGCAAATTAATTTAATTAAAATGCAATCTATGCCATCCTAACAAACAACAGTTCTAATAATACTCCTATGTGCATTGCGGAGCATTCAAAATACACAACTATGAAAACCTGCAAACTGTTTTTTGACACAAAATTCTAATTACAGCAATCACATGATTTTCTCTGCCCATTACCAATTATTGTCTTTGACATCTTCCTGCACTCATTTAGGAATTATAGCCATTTTCCACTCCTCTCTGTCTTCCCTGGTTCGATCTTCTAATCTCCTTTCTTTCATTGTGTGAACTATTCCTTGCTTCCATAATAATTTGGGTCTTTCCCTCTTCCTAAGTCCCACTAGAGTCCATTCATGTATCTTCTTCCGCAGCCTGTCCTCATCCATTTTATCATGTGTCCAAATCATCTAATTGATCTGTTTTATTTTCTTCTATCAACAAACCTTTTTACTATTTATTTATGCCAACAAACTTACTGTTGGTGTTTTTAAACACACAAGCCGTGTGTGGGCAAAGTTTGAGAGGTAGAACTGGAACTTAAAAATTCAATGCCACAACTGGTAAGCGGAAGGTCTGTGGTTCAAATCCCAGTTGTGGCATTGAATTTTTAAGTTCCAGTTCTACCTCTCAAACCTTTTTACTTTCATTTTTTTCCTTATAACCATGTTTTTGATTTTGTCTCAACCTCATTAAAAAACTAGGGCTCAGCTGGTCAAGCTTATTAGTACCTTGTAAGGACCCCTTATCTATAGTTACAGACATTGCTCCAGTTAGGCATTGGCTCGTCAAAGGCTAAAGGAAGAAAACATTGATGCAAAAATTACCTGGGCCTCCAGATTGGGGGTTGATACAACAGACCAGCTCCCCGTTTATCAGAAAAACTGTAATTTGCTAAAAAACTCATTAAGGAAAATATGGTTAGTTACAACAGAAGATGACAACAGCTACATAAACGGACTATTCTCATTGGAACATGGAATAAACAAGGAATTTTCATACCAATTCTACATTATTCACAGAAAACCCAATTTTTTCTATGTTTCCAGTTACTCACAATAAAACACTTGCCAGGAATGGTTTCACTTAGATAACGCTCAGTGGCATAACAAGTGCACATGGGCTGTCTGCAAAAATAAAAGTCTGGGCCCTATCAGTAACTAATATAACTTCAATTAATTGTACGAGGCAAGCGCACAAATTTAATGCAACATGTTGTATATTCCCATATACACAAAGAGATTATTCAATGAAAAATCTGAAGCTATTGAAGTAAAGCAATATAAATCAACAAGTATATTATCAATATTTAGAGATTAGGTTTGACTTATCTTTGATTTAAGTTGTGAACATATAGGCAGACTGCAGTTTGTAATGATAGTATCATTACCTCCTCCTAATGAGCTATCAATACCTGCATATCAAGGAAGTTTAGCATGTTAAGGTTGTTCACATGGCCAGCCTGCCTCTCCCCACTCCAATCCGAGAGGGGTATATAAAGGACAGCATAGCAAACGTAGTCAGTCAGTTGAGTGGGAGACCGACTACTCGAGAGCAACAGCAACTCAGTTGAGTGGGAATCTACGCCTTCGTCAGTCTTCAGTGGGAGTCCACTTCATCGACAGCAACGTCAAACTGATAGTATGTGAGCAACCTCGAGACTGTCAAGGAGGAAATCATTCTTCATATACTTCTTGGTGAATGGATCTGAGCTTCCGCACATGAACATTGGCGAGAAAGGATTAAGGCCTTTTCAAGGAAGGTGGCTCCAACATGACTTAGCACTTATTCAGGGTGAGAGGCTAATTCTAATACTGTTTCTTATCCTAATTATATTTAAATCCTAGTTCTGATCTTATTCAGAGGAATATTTAATGAATTCAAGTATTAATTGGAGTGTAACGTTTATCATATAGTGAATTATTTACCTGAGTCATTCGAACTTGTAATATTCAATGGCAAAGCCCGGTTACATCGACATGCCCAGGATAATTTGGCTCAGGGCAGGATAGCCTGGTTTAGTGCCACGTGTTAGTGGGCTGATCCTGTGTCAAACGGTTAAATGGGGGGCAGGTTGAGACAGTTCAATGGACCCATCATTTATTATGTTATTGTCAATTAAATTTGTGTAAAGCTTTGGCCATTTGTTTTACCTCATGTATTTTGTTTTTAATGTTCATATGTGCATTCTGTCATTCTTCAGTATATTCAAGGAAAGTATTCTGTGTGTATGTAATTGCAAGTTCATTCCTCAACGATCCTGTCATACATTCCAGGCCTTCACATTTCCATAATAGTAAACTGCTTACTTACTCACCTATAGAAGTAGTGGGGAAACTAAAGAATCAAACGGACTACATAGTAGTTAGTTAAGACTAACTTGAGTAAGTCCCCTCTGTTTTATGGAATGAAAAGGTAGGGGGGTAGCAGAGAACAAGTGTTAGCCCACCTAATTGCTTGGGAAGGGGTGTGGCAAGTTTCATGATAATGTAATCACATCATCAATGCCACTAATTATGATTAAATTATTATGAAACTGCAGCCTGCCTGTATATTTACAACTTAAATCAAAGGTAAGGGTCTATATATTTATAATGTATTTGTTGACAGAGATTAATTATTTGTTTGCTATTTTCCAAAGTATTTAAAAATGATGACTAAATGTTATTAAAAATTAAATACATTATAGTAATTGGCACTCAATATCAAGCATATACTTCCATCTGCGTTTGATGTACTTATACTTAAACAACTCAACATATTCATCTTGATCTGCGATGAAAGTTTGAGTTTTGAAAATGAGCATTTGGCTGAAGAAACAGTAATAAGAATAATTAGAAAGAGTTAAAATGCTGTGCATAAATCTGGAACACTAGCTGCTACATTTGAATTCTTTATTACTATAGATTTGTTAAGTCATGAGGCTATTTCTTTTTTTAGAGCAATTTTGAAATCTAATGCCTAGTCTGCGAATTCATTGAATAAATCTTCCTCATATTCATTTTGAAGAACTACTTGCTGCATTATGAATCTCTTTGCTGGAAGCAGAATTTAGAAATTTTGGGAAAATAATTTTGAATAAATGGTTAATATTATACATACCCTCAAATCTGCTTTTTAACTGAGCTACAATAACGTTGACATTTGTCTAATCAGCATAAGGAAAAGCTTCACAAAAATACCTTATCTGGGTAACTCACACTAACATTTGAACTTAGGGCCTTTTGTTAAGTACTAGATTTAAATTATATACTGCACAAAACATATCTTTTGCAATTTCAATAACATTTGAGGGTATGTATAATATTAACCATTTCTTCAAAATGTCAGGTAACTTAAAGCTGCATGGACTCCAGGCTCATTTGCATCCCTTCACCCATTCATTCATCATCCAATACAACCTACCAGGTTAAAGAATGTTAAGATTAAAAAAAATTGATATCCAAGAAAAGAAAGAAAAAGAATAAGCTGTTTGTTTGAGAAATCAATTAGCCAATTTTGAATTCGTTTTTTAAGTAGGGTTACGTCAAAGATTCTAAAGCATCTCAGATTATCCAATCATAAATATAGAGCATGATAAAGAGTGTTCCCTTGTTCAGAATGCAGCTGGTAATTTCTCTTGCTATCAGAATAACTTTGAAGAAGCTATGTCATCAGCTACATCTTTAGCAAAGAAATGGGCATTTCACCACAATTTGGAAATGAAATAATTTGAAAGATGAATTATTTCAGGACAAGTGGGTAGTAGATCAAAATGTTTTTTAGAACCATTGTTTTTAATGGCTGTTTAAATGTGTATAAGACAAACCCACAGACCCTGGAAAAATTAAAACAAAATGTCAGCTAGGGAACTGCCAACATGAAATACGGTGAGTGATGGAGGTGACAAAAATGTTGCATGGTTTCATCTGCACTGTTCTAAGACAGCGGCAGTAGGCAATGAGTGCCGAGGATGCGTGCAGGCAAAACACAGCACAGCCAGTTTGGAGTCTTTTGGATCACCCGTTACTTTATAATGTTCTTTGTTTTTCAAACTCCTACTTTTGAAATTTCTAATTTATCAGTCTCATTCATTTGTTTTTCAATTTTAAATGTTGATATAAAAGTTGTTTTAACTCCAATCAAAATCCCACCTGCTATTTGTCGACTTTTGGGGAGTAAGTATATGCTACAGTTTTTTATATTTATTTTGATCTTCAGATATATTAGCCTCTGTAATTCCAAATATATCAACACGCTCTTTATGTAATATTGTTGTAAGTTGTTTTTTTTTTGTCTTGGCTAAAGCCACTGACATTCCAGTGTAAAATCTTTAAATGTCCTATAGCAGTCCCCACCCGGAGATCCGATTGGGGGACTATTACTCCAGAATATTTTGCTCTGGGAAGCATAATCATTTGAGCAGTTTCACAGTCATTTTTAATTGACACTTTCTTTTCTGATTTAGTGACTGTATCTTCCTTACTCAACCCTTAGTATGCCTGGAGGACCACACCTGTCATTGGTTGACGGGTCTCCCTGGATCTAGCTGAGAGGAATTTGCATATCCACCAACCTTTCCCACTTACATTCACCACTGTAGGACATCTGAATGCTGTGACAAGCCAGCATTTGTGTTAGCATTTCCTCCAATAAGGTGTAACAATTATACTGCTGTGACTCGGCGACTTGTTGGAGAATTCAACGTCATACTGGCAAGTTGTCACAGGAACTTAATGGTTAGAGCATCCGCATGTAAAGCGGAAGGTCTGTGGTTCAAATCCTAGTTGTGCATTGAATTTTTCGGTTCTGACTCTACCTCTCAAACATTGCCCACACAGAGCTTGTGTGTAAAAACACCAGCAGCAAGTTTGTTGGCATAAATAAATAATAATTACCATCTAAAGGTTAGTTAATCCCGGAACATAAAGTGGTTACCATTATAAGTCGTCCTTAGGGTATTTATTTCTGATGTGAGATTCCCTTTATGGTCTACCAGGAAAAAAAAACGAAATGTCATACTGTCAAGTTGTCACAGGAGCTTAACGGTCAGAGAATTTGCACATAAAGTGGAAGGTCTGTGGTTCAAATCCCAGTTGTGGCAATGAATTTTTCAGTTCCGATTCTACCTCTCACAAGAATACATTGTTCACAAAAGTGTTTCCATGGTTATTTCAACACTCAGTACTTAAGTGTGTCCTACATGAACTGCAATTGCTGCATAATGCCCACATGGTATGCTTTGCACCAGCCTCCTAATAGTAATTTGTGGGATTTTCTCCCATTTTTCAAAGAGTGTATTTGCAAATTCTCCCAGTTTCTGTGGCACAGCAGGCCATTTGCAAACAGATTTTTCCACTTTATCCCAAAGATTTTCAATTCGATTGAGGTCAGGATTATGTGGAGGCCAGTCCATTACCCAAATTTGGCATTCTTTTATGACATCCTTGATACTTCATACCGCATGGGGTTTACCATTATTATGCTGCAGAAGAAAATTAGAGTCTATTTCATGAGCAGAGGAGACGACATGTTGAAGGATGTTATTAATGTAAACATTTGCATTCATGTGCTGTGGAACGACAAGTTCTGTCTGAGACTCAACAGTAATGCCAGCCCAAACCATAACCAAATTACATCCACATTTGTCAACAATGGTGGCTGGAGTAAGACATTCACCATGACATCTCCATACACATGTATGACCATCACAACCCATCGATTTAAACCTTGACTCCTCTGTGATGGGAACAGCGTTTCAATGGCAGAGCTGCCAGTTGACATGATTCTGAACAAATTTCAACCTGGCTTCCTTGTACTGATGTGCCAAACAAGAGGCTTTAATGGGGATTCTAGATCTCAACCCTGCATTTCTCAGCCTGTTTCTTATAATCTGATCAGAAATTACCACTCCAGTGGTTGTTTTAATGTCATTTTGTAGCTTTCTGGCTGTAGATTTGTGTCTGCACAAAGATATTTATCCTGCACGTCAGTTATTTTCTTTTTATGCACGTATCCTGGGTGCCTCTTGAACCCACCTGTTACTACATATTGTCTCCAAGCTCTATGGATGCCACCTGGACTGACATGAATCCTGGAGACAAAGCGAATGGAATGGCCATCTTCAATCCACGTAACTGCTTTTGCAATAGATAATTCATTTAGACACCTCTGAGATATATTAGCCTGTATTAACCTCAGAGAACATAAAATAACAATTTTCAACCACAGATTGCTGTTAAAAGCTGTTTATAAAATGTAAGTCAAAGTGCACTTGCTTTGATTTCCATATATTTTTTAACTTCACTGATTTACTCTGACAAAAGCTAACAAATCTTTAGAAGAACTCCATTGCAGTTTTAAACAGTACTTCAATGCATAACATCTGACTGTCAAAATCTACATTGCTTCACCATTTTATTTTTGGTTTTGGTTTAAACATGTACTCCTCTCATTTTTTTTTTTTTTTTTTGAGTAGTGTATATAAAATAAAAGAATGTAACAGGCAACCAGAAGAGAAAGTAAAAATAAATGATAGTGGATAAAACAAGTTATGTGAATGTAACACATCAGATTTTTGCATTTACATTCAAAATTAATGGAAAATTAAATGGAAAATGAAACAAACCTTGTGACTTGAAAGTATCCAGCACATTATCAAATTGCTCAACATAATTCTCATGCCCTGGATCCAAGCTATATGTAATGCTTGATCCATCACTACTGCTGATGAGGAGTTGCACTCCTCCACCTTCAACTTTCATTTCTCCAGTTACAGTATGGATGCTGTGAAATTGTCCATTCTCCACCTGTCCTGCAACAAGCTGTAACACACCATATTGATCACTCTATATCATTATTTAATAAGTTATGAATGCATGGACATGTGCATGTGTATGTGTGATGGCCGTGCAGTTATTTCACTCTTTAATTTAATTGCCAATATGCTGAAACTCCATAGGCTTCTTCATTTACACAAACTTAAACGTCATCATGGGTCAAACCTGCAACCATAGACCTAGAAAGACAAAGCTCAACTAAAAGGTGTCAGTAAGTCTCACCTTATTAATACTGCAAATGTTTTTCATTGTGAAATTAAATGCAGGTTAAGCATCAAATTTTATATATAGCAACTGCAAACCTTTCTTGACGATGTCATAAATTTTAATAGCGGTTGTCGTCATGGTAACATAATAATTTTGTTGAAAAGCAGCTACTGCACATGAAGTATATATAAAAACAGAGCTGTGATTGAATTTCTTTTTGTGGAGCAGCAGACCATTGCAAACATTCATATGCACATGAAAATGTCTACTGAGATCAAGCAGTGGACATGGGTACAGCAAGTCATTGGGTAAGCAGAACATTAGTGTCACAACAATGTTAAGCTAGACTGTCAGATATACATTTGCAACAGCAACCACAGTTCAATGCAAAGATGAACATATTTATTCATTAGAATAGGCAATTCAACATTTAACATGTATATAAATAATCAATTCTCAAATATAGTGGTGAAGTTCTTATAACTGCATACCCCTCAACCTTAGCAATACTTCAACATACTCAAAATCAAGCTCTTAGATTAATAACTGGAGCAATTAAAACCACTCCAATTTTATCATTACAAGCCGCAACATGCAATAAACCTATCACAATGGAACTTGAACAAGCTATTCTAACCTACAAAAAATCATGGTACTTTTTCATTTTTCTTCACCTGATTAGCCTCTCCTTATGTAGGACTTACATCCCCTAGCACTTATACGCCAGTGCCTAGGGTCAGGCGCCTGTCGGGGAGCACAAGAACCTATGGACTGGACAGAGTTAAGACCTGGAAGCGTGTGGTCAGCCAAGCATCAGGTACGATAGTGAGGAAGAGGATGATATGAAATGCAAGCAAAATCAATGATTGGAAAGGTGATAATAGAGCAATTGGTAGAATGATTGGTGGGGGAAACCAGAGAACCCAGAGAAAACCTGCCCCAATGCCATTCCGTCCACCACAAATACCGCATGTGGGTCCCTGGGATCTAACATGGGCCACCTAGGTGGTAGGCAAACACTCTAACAGGTCGACCACGGTGCCACTGCAAAATTATGAGACTACTAGTAACAATTGGGTAAAATGTCATAATTCTATCAATACTTCAAAACTATGTTAAGTAGATTTTCCGGGCTTGTGGGCCGTGGTCAACAACGCCGGCCGTGAAAGCCTCAGCACTTATAATACTTCAAAAACTCAAATAGGTGTGATACAGAAAGTACAAGAATTGTATAACAATACAAATTATCCATCTGAAAGAGAACCATTCATATTATTATTTATTTATGCCAACAAACTTACTGTTGGTTTAAGAGGTAGAACTGGAACTTAAAAATTCAATGCCACAACTGGGATTTGAACCACAGACCTTCCGCTTGCCAGGAGAAATACGAATTGGATTGAGAATTTAATGCCATTCTGGCAGTTTGTCACAATAGCTCAGTGGTTAGAGCGTCCGCCCGGCAAGCGGAAGGTCTGTGGTTCAAATCCCAGTTGTGGCATTGAATTTTTAAGTTCCAGTTCTACCTCTTAAACTTTGCCCACACACGGCTTGTGTGTTTAAAAACACCAACAGTAAGTTTGTTGGCATAAATAAATAATAATTACTGTTGGTGTTTTTAAACACACAAGCCGTGTGTGGGCAATGTTTCAGAGGTACATAGAACTGGAACTTAAAAATTCAATGCCACAGCTGGGATTTGAACCAGACTCTCCGCTTACCAGGCAGATGCTCTAACCATTAAGCTACTGTGATAACCTGCCAGAATGGCACTGAATTCCCAAACCAGTGCCATTCTGGCAGGTTGTCACAGTAGCTTAATGGTTAGAGCACCTGCCTGGTAAGTGGAGGGTCTGTGGTTCAAATCCCAGCTGTGGCATTGAATTTTTAAGTTCCAGTTCTACCTCTCAACCATTCATGTTTCAATAATCTGTTGAATATCCTAGAAGTGAACCACTGTCTAGATCTACTTGAAAATTTTACAAAAATGTCACTCCTATAGAAGCTAATCAATATGCCCTTGAAACCATCAATTTAAGATTTCTGGAAGATGAATGGATTCATATCTACACAGATGGCTCCTTTTACAGTCAAGATGAAGGTGCAGGTGCAGGTGCTGCTGCCACTTGCAAGTTATTCTCCTTTTATAAACATGTTGGAGACAATTAAGGAAATTGAAGCTATTAACAGTGAAGCAACAAGATTCTAGAGTAAGAACAAATTAGAAACTAAAAACATCACTTATCTTAGTAATATTGGAATATGACTGGCAATGAGCCAGGGCTGAACACCGGTCATATTCACATGTAAATAGCTTAGTAAATAAATAAATAAATAAAAAAATAAAAATAGTAATATTGCAAGTTCTTTGGTGCAAAGCTGACAATGTTTCGAGTTGACTCCCACTCATTCTTGAGAATAGAATATTGAGAATAGTAATATTGCAAGTTCTTTGGTGCAAAGCTGACAATGTTTCGAGTTGACTCCAACTCATTCTCAATAGCTTGAGAATAGAATTTGCAATATTACTAAGATAAGTGAAGTTTTTAGTTTCTAATTTGTTCTTACCTTAGAATGTTGGAGACAATTCTACCAACTTCGATGGAGAAATTGATGCCATCTATGTATCATTACAAAATTTACTTATCAGACAAAACAAATGTACTAATATAGTCTTATGTGATTCCAAAGCCACAATTCAAGCTATAATAACACATTATATTATAATAAATAATATATTATTATTATTATTATTATTATTATTATTATTATTATTATTATTATTATTATTATTATTTATCAAAATCATCATCATCATCATTATTATAACAGATTATCCAAAAACTGCAAAAATATGTGTAATACATAATATATTAATTCAATGCCAAAAATTATATAAAACAATATTTTTTCAATGGATTCCAGCTCCATGTGGAATAACTAGCAATGAATGAGTGGACATGTTAGCAAAGAATTCAAAATCACTTATAAAGCAAAACAAAAAATCCCATTCATGTCAATTAAGCAAATAATAAAAAAATACATTCATACTGAAATTTGATAGAAAATTTATCCTATTTTGAAAATTTCAACTGACAAGAAATGAAAAAAAAAATTCGGTTAGATCCCAAACTCTCCAAGCAAATCAACAGCCGCTATTTTTCGTCTTCTCATAGATCACGATTGTCTTGGTAAACATCTATACAAAATGGGATTAGTAACCTCTCCCCTAAGTATGTGTGCAACAAAGAAAAGGATATGGAGTAAAACTATCTAGCAGTATGTGAAGGTCTAAAGATCCAAGAAGATTTGATCTCCAAATATTGGGAAGCCAGATGGAGAATGATTTTATTATTAACTCCAGAGCATTAGACACACACACATATATTTTGAGAGTAACCATTGTCATATTCTCTATGAATCATCTTAATGCTTTACTTGAGAAAATGCATAGTGAGAACTGAAGAGCATTACTTGAGTAACAGTATCAGAATATCCAAGAACTAACATTTGGAGGAAAGTGACTTTGATTAGCAAATACTGCTATGGCATTAGTGAGTGACTATAGTATTCAAAAACTTGTACTTGAATGAAGGTTTCGATTCTTAAAAGTATTTGAATACAGAGGATTCAATACTTGAAAAGATTCGATTCTGCCCATCACTACAAACACTGTTTAATGATTTTTTTAATGCCAAGCAACTTGCTGCCTGTGTTTTTAAACACACAAGCCTACTGTGGGCAATGCTTGAGAGCTATAGAATCAGTACTGAAAAATTCAATGCCATAGCCAGGACTTGAACCACAGATTTTGCTTCACGCACGGTTGCTCTAACCAACGAGCTACCATGACCTATTTTCCAGCATGACAAATTCTCCAACCAATTCATATTTTCCCGGTAAATCACAAGGGAATCTCACATCTGAGATAAGTACCCCAAAGTTGACTTACAATTGTAAGTACTTTATGTCCCAGGTTTAAATAACCTTTAGATGGTAATTGCTACTTTGTTTTTTTTTTTTTGCCAACCAGCTTACTGCTGTGTTTCTGAACACACAAGCTGTGTGTGGGCAATGTTTGAGAGCTAAAATCAGGAATGAAAAATTCAACGCTATTGCCAGGATTTGAACCATAGATCTTCACTTCACGCAAGGCTGCTTGAAATCAATGATCCAACCTTCATTCTAAATGCTGGAGTGCAAGAGACTAAATGACTTCATTGCCAACTGCCTTTATTAGAAAATTCATCATCCAACTACAGTTTCAACAAAATGTTATTTTTTGCTTACCCTATTAATGTAGATACATGACATTGGCTAAGTGCAACATTACAATTTTGACATCCTTTTAAAACTTTCAGGCAGCCCAGATACAAATCTATCACATACAATTGAAAAGATGACAGAGGTGTCTGTTCAAATTATACAAAAGGAAGAGATTCTTATGTACAGTCGCCGCAATGGAAATCTTTACAAGGTAATAAAAACAACAAATACTGACTTTACATGGTTTTATTTTTAAATTGCGTGTACAATTAGTACTTGGTCATATTTCCCTTAACTTTTATCACTTTCAGGAGTTTCCTAGGCATTGAGTCTGCTAGATATTCAAAATATTTTTTGTCCATTTCCACCCAGAACTTCTTCAACACTTCCTGTAGCTCCTTAATACTTGATGGTTGCAGCTCTTCTATTTTATTTTTCATTTGATTCCAAGCATTTTCTATTGGATTTAGGTCAGGAGAGTTACCAGGCCATTGAAGTACAGGTATATTATTATCTTTCAGGAACTTCTGAACCATCTTTGTCCTATGTGCAGGGGCATCATCATGCATGAAGTACTGACACTGGTGAATCGGTCAAAATGTGAACAAATGCTGTTGTAACACTTCTAAATAGTTACTTCCCTTCATTGTGATATTCTTTGGGAGAAAGTACAAGCCACCTCTACCATAATTGCCACTAAAAGCACCCCATACCATCACACTTTCTGGATGTTTAACAGTTTTGACAGTAAATTTTGGATCATATCGTGACACATTTTTTGGCCTCCTCACCATTTTGGACTTTCCTCTGACCAGTTTGAAAGTGCTTTCATCAGAAAACATTACTTTACACCAGTCCTCTGATGTCCAGTGCTGATATGTCTTGCAAAAATTTATCCTTTTCTTCTTCATAGCTTCAGTCAGAAGAGGCTTCTTGGCTGCACACCGACTTGGTAAACCTAAGTCTTTTTGAAGTTGATGCTGAATGGTCCTTATTGCAACATTGTTGAGAAGGTCTGGGTGTCTTTTCTTTAACCCTGCCGCTGTAATCCATGGATCAGCCATCACTTCACGTTTTAGCAGGCCATCAGTTCTTGTTGAAGTCTTTCTTTTACCACCTGAGCCGATTTTTGTCTTGGTGTGTTGCCAGGTGGAAAAGATGCTGCTGCTGTTTTTAGGTCATAAATAGCTCATCTTGAAACCTTTAGATCGGCAGCAGCTACACGAATCACAGAGGTACCTACTTCCAATAGAGTTAAAGCACGAGTCTTCTCCTCAGAAGTGAGCTTCTTGCATCCCATTATTTGTATTATAATGAGAAATACACAACTTTAAAAATAGCACTCAGGTTAAAAATTTAATTACGATGACAAACTGGAAACAAAACACTCTGTACAAATACCAGAGACTGACTGAGACCTGGCCTGCTAATAGAAGCAAGCTGCTACTGTGCACTCAAGAATCACATGATTTGCAGCTTCGCCTGCTCCTTTGTATAGTGGTGGGATAAGAACAAACTGAGCACATTGTCTACGTGAAGATTTTCCTTGCACTAACTATGTAAAGATTTCAATTGCGGCGACTGTACTAGCTTCTAACTTCAGTGGTTTCAAGTATCTTTATCTATAAAGGCTAAAAAATATGAGTAAAAGTAGGTACCACAAAACTGTAACTCCTGTGTGCATGGATTATAAACGTGGAAAAACTGTTAAATTCAAAACTTTACTTTTGCAATATCTGCTATATTTAAATTAAGCAAATATAAATTTTGATCTTACTATAGAAGCAATGTGTTCTTTGGGAGGAAAAATGTTTTAATTTAAAACAGTGATTTTTTGCTGTATTTCATTTGACAAAGCATACAACATAGTTGCTTAGAAATGAGTTTTACTCAAGGTCTTTATGAATCAACCATGAAAATGAACCCAAGAAAGACATCATATAAGACAAAAGAGTAATTACTAATAAAGTAAATTATTGCAGAAACCAAACATGCCAAAGACAAAATGTAATAAACATGATGCTCTGTAAGATGGAAATGAAATGCAGCAAAGCTTATATGCCTGTGTTTTTGCTGAAGAGCAGCCTTGGAGCAGCAGTTCACCTAAAACTTGCATGTACAATTTTAACTTATATGTACAACAGTTAGTCAAAAGTTGTAAAACTTTTAGCATGTCCTTCACATAAACCACTTGCAATTTTGCATGAATTTGAAATGTGAATGTAACAAAGACAAATCATTTCATGCATACAGATGAATGGATGCCTACACACAATATTGCTAAATAAATGCTCAACAGTAGTTTAACACACTTAAAATGATGAGTTTACCTAGCTGCTACACAAGGCAAAGTATACACAATTTCTAATTACTCTGAGGCATGAGATCAAGAAAATTACTGTACAAGAAGTTCATGCTAGTTAATTGTACTTACATGTGCTGCATCTTGTGGAATCATTAATTCACTGGTGGAGTCCACAGTTCCAGGAGAACTTGTCACTGCTACAGAAACTCTAACATCTTCATTATTGCCAAAACTTGCCAGAGTTGTAGGGACGGAATCCACCAGTGGACCAGTGGAGGATGATACAACATAATTGTCTGTAGGTGTGAGTGGAGGTTGAAGTGGCGAATGAGATGGAGAGGAACCCAAAATGGCAGATGATGTTGATGAAGTACCAGCAGCCTGAAAAAATGTTGCTCCAGCTACAACCTGCCTTAACAGGCCTTCACTGTCTGCTGTAGATGATGGAGGATCTGTGAGTATTTGAAGAGGAGAGGTAGAGTTGACATAAGCATGTGAAACTGATGTCTCATGCCCCTGTTGTAAACTTTGTGATGTATCAATGTAAGGATTGGTTGAAGATGGTGAGGAAGGAAGTGGGTTGGTTGGAGAAGAATGTATCATAGGACTAGCTACCTGACTAGTAGGAAATGGTGAGCTGGGATTGGATGAAGTACTAGCTCCGCCTGCAGATGATGCTTCACCCGTTACAACAGCCAGAGCACCAGAGTTTGTTCCTGTTATTGTATACACTGGTGAATATCGTGCAGCAGAGCTCATGTTGGGATCCAAAGGGCTGACTCTGTGTTCAAAGTCAGAAAGGGATGAGGAAGGCTGTGGGGAGAAAGGAGCTCCTGGTTCAAAAGTAGAGAATGCAGTGCAGCCATATTCTTTTGATGGCTCTTCAACATACTCCACCTACAAAAGATAAAAAAACAGAAAATTAAAACAAAATCTTTGTTGCCACTGTTAATTGAGATTTAAATAATGAGATGAACATGCAACCCATTTAGATAACAGAGCATTTTCCCTTATTTTGTAATATAGTATAATCTTGTTAGCACATATAAACATTGGCCCCTGCAGGAATGCATTTAGTTCTTATGGGAAGCTTTATTGGTTAACATGACTTTCAGTTAAGGCAAATTACTAACTCTTTTTCAGTCGTTAGGGTAGTTAAATTTCATTGTAACACAAACTTCCAATGTTACTATTCTCAAGTGTTAATTTTTTTCTGAAATGAATGCAAGAAATGTAACTACAAAGTTAACAATCCATTGTTGACTCATTTCTAATGTATTTTATATCGGCAGCTGCTTAACAAGCAGCATGTATGATACATTGAAATACATTCAATAATGTGTACATTAATGTTTAGTAACCTATTTGATGCTAAGTGTTCTTTTAGTCATAGTCAAATCGAGTTAGAATACTGAATAAAAATCTACAAACGATAGCATGCAAAACATGGCAAAAAGGAAACCGACAGCTAAATGTACAGGTAAAGCTTAAGATTCAAGATGAAGTGGACCATGTATAAAGAAACCAGGGACTGCAGAGCAGTTTGGAATTCCTGAATCTACTTTACCTACAACAATTAAGAATCAAAAACAAAATCATTACTGCTGCTGTATCAAGTTCCAGAAACAAATCTAAACAACTGTAGAGCTAAATATGAAGACAATTTGCCTCAACATCCGACATCACTGCTGGGTTTACAGGCACAATAGTTACAATTGGTAGTGAAACTACAACATATTTTCGTTCCCATGAACGTTGGCAAACCATTCTCGATTTTTTCCCAGGCAAATAATGTAATTTGTGAGTACTTGTACCTTTACAGTCACTTTATAGTGCTATAAGTCTACAATAATGTAAAGTGATTAACACTGTAGTGTATTACACATTACTGTAGTATTGTACGTCTATATGTATTAAAATCTGTTTTTCATATAAGACAAATTTGTTTAGCACGAACTCTTGATTTTTTGGTCCCTTCAGATTCATGTACTGTACTACTAACAGTACAACGTTTCCTCCAACTGGAAGTTAAGATACAGAGTGACTCAGAAGAACACAAAACTCTGGAAAGCGTTGTGGCACTCTGGGAGGTTGTTAGCATCAAAATACATAGCCATGCTGCCCATAGTCTCTTGCCAATTACTAACTATGAAGTACACATTTGCAATGAAAGCATATTACACAATTGGTAGTGTGGAGGTTGTAAATAGATATTTTCAGTGTTATTTCAGATTGACATAGTCACATTCTATCAGCATATGCAATAAACATGTGGGTCCATACATTTGAGGAAACTGATTCAGCTCTGAAAAAGAAATCTTCAGGGAGACCACTCATATGCCACTGAGACTGTATACATTACTGTGCTTTTCAAATGGGAAGAGTTCTGATCTGCAGCCAATGAGATACTTTTACGTGCACAGCATTGCAAGCTCATTAACCCCACTCTTTTCATATTTCCCTCTCTCTAGCAAACTGTCCTCTGATTCTCTTGGCATCAAGCCCCAACTTAAGTGGAAAGCAATATGACAACAGCAGGACTCTGATCGGTTGCCAACCTGGAGGCGGCTCAAGGACAAACTCCTTCTCATTTGAAAAGTGCAGTAGTTCACAATGTTCAGCTCAATTTTAAAAGAGTATCACTGCAGGTGCACAATTCAAGTGTTCAACATATACTAAAAGCCAATTTAAAGTTCCATCCACATAAGTTCCAGATTATCCAGTCATTCAAACTAATAATTAACTAATGCATCAAGTTTACTAGACCCTAGTTAGCAAATGTGAATGACAATTTCATTAACCCTAGCATTGCCAAGCCTTATTCCAGAACTTAAATTACAAAGGGGGTGGGGTGGGTACCTTGTGACCACAAAATGTCTGAACAATTTTTAAAACAAATTTATTCTAAAATTGGGTATTATATCTTGTCACATTTATGAAAGGGCAGTGCAGTGGCCAAGCAGTTAGAGCACTCTACCACCTAGGTGGCCCAGGCTCAATCCCAGGGACCTGCATGTGGTATCCATGGTGGACGAAGCGGTGTCAGGGCTGGTTTTCTCCAGGTTCTCCAGTCCCCCCCCCCCCCTCAATCATTCCACCAATTGCTCCATTATCACCTTACCAATCATCGATTTTTCCTGCATTTGATACCAATCTCTTCCTCACTATCATACCTGGTGCTTGGCTGAACACCCGCTTCCAGGTCTTCACTCTGTCAAGTCCATATGTTCCTGTGCTCACCGAGAGGTGTCTGACCCTAGACACTGACCTGTAAGTCCTAGAGGGTGTAAATCTTACATAAGGGGAGTATAATCGGTAAAGAAAAAATGTTTATAAAGGTAATATTTAACATTTCATCCCCCGAGGGCCTACTACAGTAGGTATGGGTTTGGTGCACCCAGGGTCGATTGGGTTCCTTTAAGGGTTGAGAGGTCATATGCTAAACACCCAATAAACTTTGGTCCACATATTTGTTTGACCTCCAAAATTATACCCCCTGAACACAATCTGATGGATAACATTTGTGCAGGTTGTAAGTGGATTGTGCAGGTTGTAAGTGGACAGGAAAATGCAAGGGGTGACTAGGTAACTGCATAATTCCCAGCTGCTGGATATCATGTAGGACTTGTGTTCGTATCTGCTGACAAAGGTCAGTCCTGGTTAGGCCATTGCATGAGCTGATGCACTCCTGAAGGCGATTAGGTCCCTGTCTATGCACTGGGAGGTGTGACCCTAAGGTGAGCAAGGTCCAGGCCAGGAGTCTCACCTAAGCCGGGATGGCGTCCAGGATGTGAGAATGCCATCGGAGACATTTGCAATGGTGGAGGGCAAATGCTCTATGGTACACCCTAAAAAAATCCAACAAAAATCTGATGGTAAATGCAAAGAAAGTAGCAGAGTCAAGTGGTCCTCACTACTTAGTAATTACAAGAATTGAGGAAGAAAAATGTTTACATCGGTGAATCCATTCATAATTCAAAAGGGTCTTGACAAGATAACTGGCCCAGTAAAGAACTGCTCTAGATTTCAGAATAGCACGCTCCTGGTCAAAGCTTATTTACCCTCACAAGCAGCTACAACATTAAAAGCCAATTTATTAGCCAGCTACTCAGTAAATGTAGAACTACATAGGACTTTAAACTCCTCCTGTAGAGTGGTCAACACCTGGACACTGATAGTATGTCCAATGAGGAGATTCAGGCAAAGTAGAAGATTAAGGTGTAAGTTCATTATATTGGGTTCAGAGGAACTGAACCCCATACATACATTCGATTTTCATAAAAGCACTTCCATTTATACTACAGATCTGTATGCAATATACCAAGCCTTTTATATGTGCGCCGTCATAAATTAGGTGACTGCTTTATTTTTAAAAATTCTCTTTGTGCACTTCAGAGCTTTCATGAGCTGTACAACTGCTATCATATCGCACTATGTATCAAGGATACCCTCCATGTTTTACACGCTTCTGGCATTAACGTGGTGTGAGCATGGATTCCTGGTCACAAAGGTTTGCCGGGGAATGAAATAGATTTGGCAGCAAAGGCGGCAACCACAAAACTCAGTATGCTATCTCTCATGTTACTTCAGAAGACGTTAGGCTTGAAGTGCATAGAGCAGTGCTGTCATGCTGGCATGAAGAAGGTCAGCTCTCTGCAGTAATAAGCTTAGAGAAGTGAAAGAACTTCTGATAAACTGGGTAACTTCCTCTCGATAGGCTCATCGCAAGGAGATCAGTTTAGTTTAGATTACGAATTGGCAGTTTTTCGCATGCTTTTCTTTTTAAATGAGACTCTGCTCCTTTTATTTTCATGCAACAACGTTTTATCGGTCTGTCACATGCTGCAAGCAGTTGAATGCCTTTAAAACTACATATCTCTCTCTGTCTTGACATTTCATAGTTGCTCAAAAAGACCAACAATGAAAACTTTGAAACAATTATGCAATTCTTCTTTCTTCTTTCCCTGATTACCCTCCCCTTATGTAGGACTTACATCACTTAAGACTTACAAACCAGATTAGGGTCAGACGCCTGTTGGGGAGCACAGGGACCTCTGGACCAGACAGAGTGAAGACCTGGAAGCAGGTGGTCAGCCAAGCACCAAGTATGATAGTGAGGAAGAGGATGATATGAAATGCAGGCAAAATGGATGATTGGAAGGTGATACTCGAGCAATTGGTGGAATGAATGGCAGGGGGAACCGGAGAATCTGGAGAAAACCTGCCCAGATGCCGCTTCGTACACCACGAATACCACATGCGGGTCCCGCCTAGGTGGTAGGCGAGCGGTCTAACCACTCAGCCACGGCACCGCCATTATACTTCCAGACACAGAAGGATGAGGAATAATCCTGGATGGAGAAAAATTCCTACCCCCTGCCGGGAATTGATCCCAGGACCCCTTGCCCAGCAGGCAGGTGCTCTACCAACTGCACTACAGGGCCATTATGCAATTCAGTAGTAGAAATACTGCTACCTGCATGCCTTTAATCAAAAAATTAAAAGACAATTTAAAAAGTTACAGAAGGTGGGCATTAAATACCGGGTGGTAATGCGGAGTTAACAACCTCTGGATGCCAGATGAAGCCTACTTTCATCTTAATGGCTTTGTTACTATGTCTCAGAAAAAAACAGCTACTTAAATAGGTGTCATCTTGCAGCAGCAAAATTACCATATTACCATATAGTATGATGTGCTGTATCACTGACTGATCCAGAGGTGCCCGTCCCCTCAAAACCATCACCTTTCCTCATTTTCAATTACATATTTAGTTCCTTTTTAATACAGCTGGAAATTAATTAAGGAAATTGAAGCAAAGTTTCTTAATAAATATCACCAAAGCCTTGGTGATACCAGTACAAAATAAATGCTTAAATAAATAACTGGAAAGTTAAGAACAATAAAATATTGTAATATTTGCAGAAAAAATACAAATAAAAATGTTTTGACAAGTGGTGTATTTTATTACTTTGTAATTCAATGTAGCCAATTCCATCTATCTGAACATAATAATAAATAAATTTAGCCTATAGGCATCCCATAATGGCAAAGGCCTCCTGTTTACATAGGGACTAGCTTGTAAATAAGCTCCGAAGATGAGCAAATCCTTGGGAGTTTTGTTGTGTTGCAGAACTGTCTTCCTATTCTTAATCATATTTTCCAATTTTAAAACCTGTCTGCTTTAACCAGTTCTTATGCCATTCTGGCAGTTTGTCACAATAGCTCAGTGGTAGAGCATCCGGCCGGTAAGCGGAAGGTCTGTGGTTCAAATCCCAGTTGTGGCATTGAATTTTTAAGTTCCAGTTCTACCTCTCAAACTTTGCCCACACACGGCTTGTGTGTTTAAAAACACCAACAGTAAGTTTGTTGGCATAAATAAATAATAATTACCACCTGTCTGCTTTTCCTGTCCCCAGACACCTCTGTACTGCACTTTTCACAACTTTTGCACTCAATGTCACTTTGGCTTCAGCTGTTCCCATGCTTCTCTGTTTCTTGCGACTCTTGACCACTGGCTTCCCACATTGGTTTGAAAATAGTCTGCCCATCCGATCCTTTGGTGTCCCATGTTTCTTCATCCTTCTCGTGGATCCTACATTGTGATCCGTATGTCCATTTCTGGTAATCCATGCAGATACGTGTCCACCTCATTTCCATTTTAGTTTTTCTAGCATTTTTTACCTTCTTCTAAGTTCCTCATTCCTGATTCGGTCTCTCAGTGAAACGTTTAGGATCTTACATTCCATTCTTCTTTGACACACCTATAGCTGTATTTTCAATTTTTCTGTCAGGTACCATGTTTGAGAGCCATAAAGTAGTGTTGGCATAACACATTTGTCTAGGATTTCTACTTCTGTATTTGCTTTTAGTCTCTCATCTGTAAGTAGGAGCTTAAGCGACCAAAATTTGTTCCATGCTAATCCTATTCTGCATTTGGCTTCACTCTCTGTGTCTTTGTTTAGGGAGATGCTTTGTCCAAGGTACTCATTCTGCTGCACAAATTCCAGTGATCACAATATATTAAATATAACAATGTTACCCATTCTGAGCATATTATTTCCAAAAATTATCATCTGATACGCTACATTATGCAATATAATGTGATTGCTTTTAAAATTACTTTTTTTATGAGCAACAATTGTAATAAACATGTTTAGATCAGATTCTGACTTGCTGCAACAGTGTAATATTAATTAAATTAAAATTACTGAATTATTAATATATACAGAGTGTAAATGAATAACACCACACAAAGTTTACTGGTAATAGAGGGTTCATAGACAATCAATTTGAGATAGGAAACCAATGGTCTACGACGTCAAGTTAATAAGTTATACATATTCAAACTAATTAGAAATTGTATCCAATAAATCATAACCAGAAAGAAATATGTCAATATTATCCACTGTGATTGAGAAAAGTGCTTATTAGGAACTCAGTAAAGCCTGTCTGCTGTCTCTCGGAAGAAGCATTTCTAAATTGTAGCGTTACCAAAAGCACTTAAATTGGAGACTTAACATGTGGCTGCACACCACTGCAATGGAGAGCAGGCTGTGACAAGCGGCTACAGAATTAAAGTGCAGCTGTCAAATGTGTGCTTTGGCCACGCAGTTATGGCAAATGACTGTGGAGCTAATAAGCCCGAGAAACCGAGTTCAAACCTGTAGAGGGGATAAACTTTTTTCCCCTTCTTTTTCTTTCCCCTTTCTTTTCCATTTTGAGAGCAATGTGCAATGTGTATATGCAATGCACAGAGTATTGTTTACTTTTGCTTCTCATCACATCTGATGACTTAGGCTGGAGGGTTATGTATTACCATTGGTCTGAAGCTGTCTGTTGGCTATAGATGGCCGTGTCAATAAGAACAACTTTCAATATAATGGTTGGCCTGCTGTAAACAGTTCACAAAACATTGAAACCAAATAATAGCACAAAGTACTACAACTCCCCAAAAGAGGCGCTCAATACTTACGTGTTAGCATAATAAATGTCTAATACCTTAATAAACCTGGAAGACACTAACACCACCATGTGGTGACTGTTTCCTACACGAGTCACCCATGTGACTCTCATTTCCTATTTTCTTCAGCACACAATAACATTGCATTGAAACAGTGAAATAGGTACTGTGGGAACATGGAGCAAAATCACACTTTTACCAAATTTGCTGACATGCACCTAGTGTATGGCGAAGCAGGAGGTTGTGCTGTAATAGCTGCATGGATTTACATTGAAAGTTATCCCAATAGACGGCAGCCCCATCAGACTACTTTTGAATCTGTAGATTGGCGTTTGAGAATACGTGGTTCTGTGGTGCCAAATAAAGCAGATTGCGCTGCAAGACGTACCCATCGCACTTCAGAGTTTGAAGAAGACGTACTGCGTTTACTGGAACAGGAACCGTCAACCAGCACCCGTGCTATTGACATACAATGGGCATCAACCACACAAGTATATGGCAAGTCTTGCATGCGGAGCAGCTCTACCCCTTCCATCTGTAAAAGGTGCAAGCCTTAAATGCAGAAGATTATGAGTTGCGCTTGCAGTTTTGCAAATGGGCCTTAAGCAGCCACCAGAACTATTTTCAGTGGTGTTCACCAATGAAGCCACGTTTAGCAGGGATGGGCCGATTCTGAACTACAAGAATAGCTACATATGGGCATACGAAAACCCCCATGCCATTGTTCAGAGGAGCCACCAACAGCAGTTTATGGTGAACATATAGGCTGGCATTATTTCTGATCACGTCATTGGGCCACACCTTCTTCCTCCTTGATTGCGTGGCAACACTTATAAAATATTTCTGAAGGAGGTACTGCCAGCCCTTTTGGAAGAAGTGCTGTTTGATATTCGCGCTCGATGCATTTCCAACACGACAGAGCCCCTGCACATTATGCTATAACCATATGGGAGCATCTAAATAGTCTTTCTCAATCGTTGGATCAGAAGAGGCAGTCCTACCATGCCTTGGCCACCTCATTCGCTGGATCTCAATCCCATGGATTTCTTTTTCTGGGGTCATCTTCAAACCATGGTATATTCATCATTAATTGATTATGAGGAGACGCTGGTTGCCCGTATAATTGCAGCCAGTGATGAGATTTGCAACGCACCAGGAATGCTCAACAGGGTTCGCGAATCATTTCTGCATCAATGTCGCATATGCATTGATGTTGAAGGTCACCATTTTAAGCAGTTCCTTTGAAATCTGCATTTTCTTCTTTTATGGCTCTACAGCTCGATTGGGCCTTAACTTTCCCTACTATTTTCTTCCATTCTCGTCTATCATGCGCCTTCCTTCTACAGCCTCTGTCATTGCAGCAAGATCTTCCTACACACAACCCATCCACCTTGTTCTGCTTTTCCTTCTTCCTGAAAATATGTTCCTCTTTTACATTTTCTTTGGATTCCACTCATCCTCCGTTCTTTCCAGGTGTCCCACCATCTAAGTCTCTGGGATTTCATATAACAGTATCTTGACCTATTAAATAATTTATTCCCTTTACTGTTTCTCACTCTCCAATTGTGCGTGCCACAATGTACAGGCCCTAACATTTTTCTGAGTATTTTTCTCTCGAAAGATTGCAAAGCCTTTTCATCGTCCATTGTGGTACACCAAACTTCAGACCTATAGGTTACTACTGGCTTATTAATGATTTATAAACTTTGAGTTTAATATTTCTGGTTATTTTTCCATTAGAGAAAATCTTTTTATTTGCACAATAAGCTCATTCCCTACCTGTATCTTTCTCTTATTGTATCGTTCAAATTATCAGATTTAATTAAGGTACCAAAATATGAAACCTGCAATTATTCATTATTTATTTCCTTACCTTTATTCTGCTTGTATCTACCTGTTGTATTATAATGTTAATATTGTGGCTCAGAATGCATTCAATAACATAAATAGCAATGCTTCACAACATATTTATTACCAGCCAAGGACCAAGTTAAGGAATAATAATAGAAAACAAAAGATTAACTATATATATATATATATATAGTCTTTGATACATAAAATGGCATAGACCTCAGTACTCCCCCACGAGGGTTCAACTATAGTACTTTGTGTTGAAACGAACATGCCGTCCAGAGCGACTTACCACATTTGGTTGTAATGCAGTAGGATTTGTTGACGTGGTCATTGTCATGGAGTCGTCAGGGTAGGCAATGAAGGCATGTTTCAGCTGATCCACAGAAACAGTTGTTCACATGCCACGGATTTCAATGTCAAAGGTCTTGTTATGACGATTTATTACTTTGAAGGGGCCATCATATGGAGATTATAGAGGCCTACAAACTGCATTGTGTCGTAGAAATACTTGTGAAAAATTTTCAAGGTCACGAACAACAAAAGTCTTTCGGGTACTGTGAGGCCTTGGTGAAATAGGACGGAGTTGCCTGAAACTGTTTCGCAGAGCCCTGACGAAGTCTGATGCCTTGATGGTGTCACTGGTAGTATCTGAGAAGAATTCACCTGGCAATCGCACTGTCTACCCATACACTAACTCTGCAGCAGTTGCACAGATGTCCTCTTTGTATGCAGTGCGTATGCCCAAGAGAACTATAGGCAAATCTTTGGTCCATCGGTCTGAAGCGTGACACTTGATAGTAGTTTTAAGCTGGCGTTGAATTCGTTCCACTATTCCGTTGGCGGCTGGATGGAAGACGGTTGTTTGGATACGACATGTCCCTGTGAGCATGGTTAGAGCTTTGAAAAGGTAGGACTCAAACTGACGACCTTGATCAGATGTGAGTAGTTAAAGAACGCCGAAACGAGCAATCCACTCACTAAAGAAAGCTCTTGCCACTGTTGCTGCTGCGATATCTGCAATTGGATATGCTTCAGGCCAACGTGATAAACGGTCGATGACCGTTAGGCAATATGTGAAGCCATTGGATGGAGGCAGTGGACCAACAATGTCAATATGTACATGCTCGAATCGTTGATTAGGTGGAGTGAGGGATCCAAGAGGAGCAGTGACATGCCTTGTAACTTTGTTACGCTGGCAGGCTATGCAGTTATGAACAAATACTCTACAGTCATGATCGATGTCAGGCGTAATAAAGGACTTCTTAACCAGGTGGATCATAGCTTTCACACCGGGGTGCGACAAACTATGAAGAGATGCAATAGCTTGCTCCCGGAAATTCTTCATCATGGATGGGCAAGCATAAGGTGTTGAGACATCGCATGTGAGTTGAACTGTAGAATTTGGAATTAGTATTTTCTTCAGAACCAGGCTAGTGAAGGATTGAATGAGAGTTTGAATTTCGTCGTCAGTTTCCTGTGAACATGCTAAGGCTTGAAAGTTTATTTCTTCAGTAATAGATGCAATTTGGGACAGTGTATCAGCTGGGATATTGCTTTCGCCTTGGATATGGCGAATGTGGTCGTGAACTGGGCAATGTAATCCAGATGACGTGACTGACGAGGTGATGCTTTCTCTGGCTTCTACTTCAAAGTGAACATCAGAGGTTTGTGATCCGTAAATAGGATTAACTGTCTTCCTTCAAGCATGTGCCTGAACTTCTTAATGGAGGCATCAGCGGCAAGGAGTTCACGATCATAGGCAGACTACTGTTGCTGTGATGGAGAGAATTTCTGGCTGTAAAATGCCAATGGTTGCCAGTTACCGCCTACAAGTTGGTGAACTGAAGCTCCAATTGCTGTCGATGATGCATCTACCTTTAGAGAAAGAAGTGCATCTGAACAGGGATGTGCAAGGAATGAGGCATTTGCAACAGCGTTCATGTTGTGGAAAGCTTGTTCAGTTTCTTCATTCCATTTGAGCTCGCTGGTAGGTTTTGGATTTCCTTGCAAACAGCTTTTCAATGCTGCAGTGATGCTGGCAGCACGAGAGATGAAGCATCTATAAAAATTAACAAGTCCCAAAAATCTAAGCAGGTCTCGAATAGATGATGGTTTTGGAAAATTTTCGATTGCTTCAACTTTTGGAAGTGGTCATATTCTGCTTGAATTGACTGAGTAACCCAAGAATTGCACCTCTTTGGCTGCAAACACACTCTTTGCAGTGTTAATCACCACTCCGTTAAGATGGAGCCAACTGAATAGTTGACGCAAGTGGTCCAGATATTCGGTTTCATCTCGAGATGCGACCAGGATATCGTCAATGAAGACATAGCAGAAATCAAGATTGTGTATTACTTCATCCATGTTGAAAAGTTGAGCAGCATTACAAAGCCCAAATAGCATGCGAGTGAACTCGAATAGTCCAAATGGGGTTGTGACAGCTGTCTTCGGAACATCCTTCTCTCGCAATAGGTATCTGATGGAAGGCACGAACAAGATCAATGGTTGAGAATATGTGATGTCCGTGGAGATTCACGGTGAAGTCTTCAATGTGTGGGACCGGATAACGATCTGGAACTGTTTGAGCATTTAGCTGACAGTAGTCACCACAAGGTCTCCACTGATTGTTTTTCTTAGGATCAATATGGAGTGGGGATGACCAACAGCTCGTAGATGGTCAACATATTCCGTGGGTCATTATAAATTCAAATTCTCGTTTGGCTATTATGAACTTGTCAGTTGGTAACCGCAGTGGTCTCGATCGGATTGGTGGGCCAGGAGTGGTAACAATATGATGTACCGTAGAATGCACACTTGACGTGGCACTTGAAGCTGGGCGTGTTATCTCGATGAATTCCTTAAGCAGCTAATGATAAGGTTAATCACCAAATATAGTGCGAATCGACGGATAAGTGACGCAGCGAATATGCCCGTTGCTTGTCAAGTTAGGTTTGAGTCAATCAGACGTTTGTGACGTAGTTCTGGAAGGATTCCTAGTTAGCCAGAAAATCAGCTCCGATGATAGGGTGAGTCACATCAGCTGCAATGAAACGCCACATGAATTCACGACGTAGAGAAAGATCGAGTTTTAGGACTGTATGGCTGTAAGTCTTAATAGCTGTTCCGTTTGCTGCGAAAAGTTGAGACTCTTCTGCGCGGTGACGAGGAAGGCGGGCTACAGGAAAGATAGAAATATCGGCTCCTGTGTCTAGGAGGAAGTCCACTTTAGATGTTTGGTCGGTCATGAAAAGACGGCGGTTCACATGGATGGGATCAGTTGCCGTCGCTACTGACTCCTGGAATTGTTTCCCTGATTGCATGGCGGACGACACTTCTGAGCCTTAGATCCGAATTTTCTGTGATACCAACAAATATCTGTACTAGTCGAATTCGGTATTGGGGAACGATGGCGATGTGAAGAACGATGCCGGGAAGGCGAACGGCTGGAGTGAGAATTTCGTGTCGCCATTTTGGTTACCAACTTTGTCAGCTCATTGATTTGGAGTTGTAAAGACGCAATAGTTGCGGTCTCAGGCGCTGTTGCCACTATCGAGGAACTCGGTGTTGACGGGTATAGCTCTATCAATCGATCGGCAACTGTGGCCAATGCATCGAGGTTGCCTTCTGAAACGGTTAGAATTTTCTGAACATCAGACGCTAGGCGGGACATCCAGATACTTTTTAACATGTCTTCTGCCATTGTCGTACCGGCTAATGTTTTCAGACGGCGGAGCAATTGGGATGGAGTACGGTCACCAAGTTCTTCAGTTCGAAGGGGTTTTCGAGTCTTTTTGCCTCAAATTGTGACAAACGTTCGATTAATGCTTTTTTTAATCGTACCATATTTGTCAGTGGTTGATGGTGACAATAAAATATCCTGTACCTCTGTGGCTAATTTTCCCGTTAAACTAGCCACCACATGGCAATATTTTGTATTATCGGCAGTTACGTTGGCTAGAATAAGTTGGCTCTCGAGTTGAGTGAACCAAAGCACCGGATTTTCTGCCCAGAAGGGTGGTGGCTTGACCGAAACATGGTTTATCACTGCTTGATCGTCAGTCGCCATGAGATTTTGGTTAGGTACAAAAACTACAATCACAATGGAGAGGTAGAGTTAGCGCATATTGTGTAGATATCGTAATTCGTTCAATATAAAAATATATTGAATGCCTACTATAGGATCACGTCGGGGTCACCAATTCGTGGCTCAGAATCCATTCAATAACATAAATAGCACTACTACACAACATATTTATTACCAGCCAAGTACACAAGTTAAGGAATAACAATAGAAAACAAAAGATTAACTATATATATATATTACTGTTTCACGGGCGATCAGCCGTGTGAGGTTTGAAAATATTGAGCTTTCGGCCATTCTAAACTCCATGGCCTTCGTCAGAATGAAATGACCGTTAATTTTCCCGCTCCCCATATATATATACAATGTTAGGTGGGAGGGGGTTGCGTTGCCCTGGCCAATGAGCGGGTGACGATTTGTGATTGGGCCTGCTGTTCCGGACTATGTTTGTCACCGGCCACAGTGTTTTCTTGAGGGTCAGTACTTGGTCCAGAATCACTAGAGTTGCTGTTGTGAATGTGTTTCATGGCTATTGTCCAGGCAGGGCTTAGCTGAAGTCCGCGGTCCCTGTTGTAATTGTTTGGATGTAGTTTGATTTGAATGGCTTCCTTAATGACTCTGTCCCAGTATTTGTCCGTATGCTCCAGAACTTTGATGTCTTCAAAGTTTATTTTGTGGACATACTCTATACAATGTTCGGCCACTGCTGACTTCTCTGGTTGTAGGAGCCTGATATTGCGCTGATGTTCTTTACACCTTTCTTCTATTGTGCGTCCTGTTTGGCCTACATACACTTTACCACATTCGCAAGGAATCCTGTAAACTCCTGGGACCTTGAGTCGAAGTGGTTCTTTTACCGGCCTAAGGTATTCATGGATCTTCTTTGGAGGCATGAAGAAGGTCTTGACGTTATACCTAGCGAGTATGCGGGAGATCTTGTTTGAGACGGAACCGTAGAATGGTATGTAGGCTTTGTTCGGCCAGCTATCCATCCTTTGAGTGAGGCGTTGGGGGTTGTTTCGATTGTTTTCAACCTTCTTGCATGCTTTTTTGATGTCGTTATCACTGTATCCGTTTTTTAGCAATGTGTCTCGTAGGTATTTAAGTTCCTGCTTAATGTGGTCTTCATCCGCAATATCGAAAGCCCGGTGAAACAAGGTGGAGATCACTGTCTTCTTTTGAGTAGGATGGTGGTGACTGGAGGCGTCCAAGTAGCGGTTGGTGTGTGTTGGTTTCCTGTATACCGTGTGACCTAGGCTGCCGTCCGGCTTCTTGTAGACCAGAACATCTAGGAAGGGGAGTGAGCCATCGTTCTCAACTTCCATGGTAAACTTGATGTTCGCATGTAGGTTGTTGAGGTGGTCTAAGAAGGTGGAAAGTTTTCCTTTTCCGTGTGGCCAGATAACGAAGGTATCATCCACGTATCTGAAGAATGCCTTTGGTTTGTCTGAGGTGGTATCCAGGGCAGTATGTTCCAAGCTCTCCATGAAAAAGTTGGCAATAGCAGGTGACAACGGTGAACCCATGGCTACCCCATCCGTCTGTTCGAAGAACTGGCCATTGTAATTGAAGTATGTGGAAGTGAGCGTGTGTCTGAAAAGCTGGGTGATGTCTTCCAGAAACCGTTCAGATAGGAGCTGTAGTGAGTCCTCTAGCGGCACTCTGGTGAACAAGGATTCCACATCAAAACTCACCAAAATATCATCCGGGTCCACTGTCAGCGCTGAAATTTTCTGTATAAAGTGGCTGGAATTTGCAATATGGTGTTGACAGTCACCCACCAGCGGATTCAGTAGAGTGGTAAGATGTTTGGCAAGCAGGTAAGTAGGTGAGCCTATGGCATTCACAATGGGTCGAAGGGGTACTTCAGGCTTGTGAATCTTTGGCAGTCCGTAGAGTCTAGGTGGAGCTGCTGCGTGTGGAATGATGTTTTTCTGTACTACAGTGGTTAGGCTGGAGTTTTTTATGAGACTTGTAGTTATTCTGGTGATCTTGGTCGTCGGATCCTTATCCAGTTCCTTGAAAGAGGGATCTTCAAGTAGTTTCGTAATTTTCTGGTGATAATCCATGGTCTCCATGATAACCGTGGCATTGCCCTTATCAGCAGGAAACACAGTTAGAGTCGCGTCTTGTCGCAGTGCTTTTAGCGCTCTAAATTCAGCAGATGAAATATTGGCCCTGGGTTTCTTGGCTCTTGCTAATGTAAGGCTGACTTCGGTGCGTATTTCTTCAGCTACATCTGCCGGAAGACTAATTAGTGCCTGCTCAGTGCCACTGATGAAATCCTTGGTTGGTATGGATCTGGGTGCCGGGGCGAAATTGAGTCCTCTCGCCAAAACTGCAGTAGTTGGATGGTCTAATGGCCGTTCCGTTAGATTAATCACCAGCCTAGACGGGTCTAACTGAGCGTGATGTTGCGTGCAGTGAAATTTGTTGAACTTCCTAACATGGCGGTCAGTGGTTTTCTTCTGGTGTCGCCAGTACTGCGCGGATAAAGATAAATCGATCCATTCACAGTCCAAACTCCGAAGCGAGGAAAACAGTTGGAGATGTAGTGTTAGAAGTTCTCTAGAGATGCGGTCCAGAAGGCAGTAGGTGTTGTGTATTCTTTCCCTCACCAGCGCGAGACTGGCGCGACGGAGGATGTGTTGCGCTCGGTTCGTATTAATATGGTGATGTACCTCAGCGAAGCGTGGAACAACTGAGTAGTCTCTGCAACGTTTCAGAAAAGCTAAGGTGCATAAAGCACTAACTCTCCTCGTCTGTAGCCGTTCAAATCGTCGTAGTTGATGATAGATTTCCTCCCCGTACAGGTTTATAATGTAAGATTTAAAGCTTTCACGGCGCACGTTATTTATTACTGTTTCACGGGCGATCAGCCGTGTGAGGTTTGAAAATATATATATATATATATATATATATATAGAGAGAGAGAGAGAGAGAGAGAGAGTCTTTGATGCATAAAATGACATAGACCTCAATATCAATTCAACTTACGTTTATAATAATTCAATCACATGTAGCTGTTTCAAGTGCTTATTCATTATTTACTTGTTTGTAAGCTGCTTGAAATATCTCATTTAAGTGAAAACGAAGTTGTCAGCGTGTACCTACTATTGTAGATTATGCAAGTATAAATAATAGTTAAACACACTTGAAACAAAAACTTTGAACACTAGTTAAACGAAAAATTACAAGGCAACACAAATGTTTCCTACAAATCAAAATAAATTAAGTATGCACTTATGAAGAAAGAAAGAAGGGAGGAAGGAAGAAAAAAAAAGGAAAGAAGGAAGGGAGGGAATGAGGGAGGTAAGGAAGAAAGAGAAAGACAGAGAGAAAGAGAAAAAGAGAGAAAGAGTGAGAGAGAAAAATAGAAAGAGAGAGAAGGAAAGAAAGAAAGGGGATAAAAAATATGAGCTGATGGGTATTTGAACCTGCACTTTTAATAGGTTACCTTCGCATTGTGGCACCATATCCACTACGCTAAACAGGCAGGCTATGGAGTTCACCTGCTTGCTCCCATATCACGCATTACAACTGCAGTGGACATGATCATAATGACATGCATGGGATTTTTTGTGTCACTTTATAAATAATTTTGGATCCTTTCTTCGCTAACATGTCTGCTTGTTCATTACCAGTTATTCCACAATGAGCTGGAATCCATTGAAGAAATATTATGTTATATAATTTTTGTAATTGGATTAATATATTATGTATTTCATATACAGGAAAACCTCGTTAATCTGGAGCAATTGCGGCTTAATGTCTGGATTGTCAAAGTTTGGATTAACTGGAATAAACACCACAGAGAAAAATTGTGAATGAAATTATGTACTGTATAATTTTATTAAACGAAAGATACAAGAGGCCCACCTGATTTTGACAACATATTCATTTGTTTGGTTTGAAGAAACTATCAATTTTATTTTGTGGTTTATCACACATCTCTTTCACTATGAGATCATGAAGACTCCTCATATGATGGTAGAATGCGGAAATATTTTATTGTCTGTTTTCTCAACAGTCTATTACACAATTCAGATGCTGTTTAACCTCACTTAATTTCATTTTCGACTTTCCGAAATTTACAATCTCAGCATCAGATTTGCTACTAGTGTCCCTTGCATTGCTTACACTTTACACAATTTCTTCATCAGTAATGATGTGATAGCCTGGATCATCTTCATCTCCATTAAGCCAGTCTTCGATGTCGTCTACTGTGACAGCTTTCTTGCCACCCACAACCAGTGTTTGGCGAGTCATTTAATTCAATTGCATTGGTGTCTAATTCAACACTGTCATCATACAAAAGTTCCTTCCATGCATTAGTCAATGTAGAGTTTGCTGTTTACTGCACTTGCAAAATTGAAAATCATAGATCTGGAATCATACAATTTTATATTCAGGAGTGTTTCTTCCACCCATTTATTTTCACCATCCAGAGGCTCCTCAACTTCCAAAACTTCAGAAGGAATTTCTTTCTGTACAACTGCTTTGCAGTGTAGATAACGCCTTGGTCCATCAGCTGCATCAGGGAAGTTGTGTTAGGTGGCAAGAACATACATTTCATCTTACCATCGCACTACACAGTTTCTTTGCATCTGGATGCACAGGTATATTATCACATTATTCTGGTTTTTATTTTCTTGGCACCTTCTTATTGCAGGTACAGCATGGTTGTGAAACAAATCATGAATAATGTCTACCATAAACCACATATTTTTTTAATTGTTGTAATGCACAGGCAATGTGGACATTACATTTTTAATAGCCCTTGGTAGTTTACTTTTACCTAAGACAATTGGCTTTAAAATATTGCTTCCATCTGCATTAGCACACAATAATGCAGAAATGCTTTCTTTGCAAATTTTTCATCCAGGCATATTTTTTAAGGATTTGAAGGCACGCAAGGTGCGCCAAAATAGACCTGTCTCTGTGGCATTATACACTTGAGACAAATGTAACTCTTGAATGATAGATTTTAGTTTTTTTCTAAATGGGTCAACAGCTGATGAATCAGCACTTAAGCTCTCTCTCCACACATTTTTTTTGTTCACTATGTTATGACACTTGTGGAATCTGTATAATCAGCCCAAACTAGCCTCTGATACCAAGTTGTTTCACATGACGTTTGGCAGCAGCTTGAATTTCAACACATCTCACTGCAATTCCACTTGCACGAAATTGTTCGTGGCACTTGTATGTCGTGTCTTCTAACTTTTGATCAGTCGGCTGCTGCATTCATTAAACCTGACAATTTTCCTCATTTACACCACATTTAATCAGAAGTGATAAGAGTTCACCCTTTTTCTTTATGTCTGAAAGTGTTTGTTTTGCGATTCCATATTTTGCACATATATGTGCAACAATGGCACCATTTTCAAGCCTTTCGATAATTTTCAGTTTCTTGTGTAGGTTTGCTAAACGACATTATACACTCGTTTTATTTCTTTAGCTTAATGACTGAGAAAGGTACGTGTTAAAACTAACCCTTCTGACAAGAGTTGCAAGCCCTATCGCAGGTACAGCAAGGGTGTAGCAAGGAGGGCAGCTTAATGTACCATTGTCACTAATGTATTCCTGGTATTCCTAAGTAATTCCTATTGTACAGTCTACGCAAAAATAAAATGGACAATTTCCTTAAGTTTGTCTTGGTGCAGCACTATAATTTAAGTTAACAACTTACAAATTCAGATTTTTTTAAAGGATGCTTGTCTCGATTATGTGAAATCCGGTTTAAAGGGGTCCAGATTAACAAGGTTTTACTGTATTTTTTACAGTTTTTGGATGATCTGTTGATATTACAGCTTAAGTAGCGGCTTTGGAATCATATAAGAGGACTATATTAGTAAATTTGTTTTGTTTGATTAAGGAAAAATTGAAGCTATTAACAGTAAAGCAACAGAATCTAAATTAAGAACAAATTAGAAACTAAAAGCTCCACTTATCCTATTAATATTGCAATGTGGTATACTGCTGATAAGTTTCAAGTTGCATTCAACTTATTCTCAAAGCTATCCAAACAAGTCAATTTTGTAATGATACATAGCATCAATTTCTCCAGTGAAGTTGGTGGACTTGCTCCAACATGTTTATGAAAGAAGAATAACTTGCAAGTGGCACCAGCACCTTCATCTTGACTGTAAGGGGAGCCATCGGTATAGATATGAGTCCATTCATCTTCCGGAAATCTTAAATTGATAGTTTCAAGTGCATATTGTTTATCTTCTGTAGGAGCGATATCTTTTTTTTTTTTTTGTAAAATTTTCAGGTAGATCTAGATAATGGTTAACTTCTAAGATATTCCACAGATTATTAAGACATATGAAGAGTTCTCTTTCAGATGGATAATTTATATTGTTGCACAATTCTTGTACTTTCTGTATCACACCTATTTAAGCCAATCAGAAGAGACCAGCAGCATAAGAGAGATAGAACCCCCTCCACCAGCCACCACGCCTCTGGACGCCCCGGGCCAATCAGCGCACGTTGCGCATGGTATAAATGGAGCCCCACAGACAGTCGACGCATCAGTCGCAGTGATATCTTCCACGAGGAGACTTCGACAACGCCACTGAGGATGTTTACCGCAGTTGTAAACGAAACGTCTGGAAGACAGATCTCCAGCAGACCACGGCATAACAGCCCGGAAGATACTTCATTCCACACCTATTTGAGTTTTTAAAGTATTGATAGAATTATAGTATTTTTCCCAGTTGTTATTATCTGGTAGTCCCATAATTTTTTGTAGGTTAAAATAGCATGTTCTTCAAGTTTCATTGTGATAGGTTTATTGCATGTTGCGGCTTGTAATGCTATAATTGGAGTGGTTCTAACTGTTCCAGTTAGTCTGAGAGCTTGATTTTGAGTACGTTCAAATATTGCTAAGGTTGAGGGGGGTGCAGTTATAAGAACTTCACTGCTATATTTGAAAACTGGTTTTATGTACATACTGTACGTTGAATTGAGAGCATTTTTTAACATCCCCATTTAGTTCCAGCTAATTGTTTTAATCTTTCAAAACGACTGGTGGCTTTATCCTTTGAATTTTCTATGTAATTCTTCCATGTTGTGTTTTGTCCAAAAGTGTACCAAGGTGTGGTACATTTTCAGTTCTAGGTAACAGGGCATTATCATATGATAAGGAGATATTGACTGATTTATTTCTTAATGAAAAGAATTGAAAGTTACTTTTATGAGTATTAACTTTCATAAAGTTGTTATTGCACCAATATTTGAGTTTGAATAAGGAATTTTGAAGTGATGAAATTAGACCTTCAGTTTTCTGTGAATTTTGAGAATTCCAGATTATAAATCATCAGCATATAATGCAGTTTTAATGCCAGTCTGTTGTATCTGTAAATGTTTAAATGTTGTTAGCTAAAGCTGAATTTCTGACAAAGAAGTCATTATTCTAATCCTCTTGCTCTCCAATATTTGTCACTGATGGATGGGGCCCTAGAAGCGGCCAGGCATATTTGAAGGTGATCTTGGTCCATTTCCTCTTGCAGATCACATAGAGGACAGAGTGGTGAAGAATATATCCCAATTCTGTTCAAATGTTTCATATTTAAATGTAAATAAGCAAAAGAGGACAGGATAGGCACATCCTTCAGGGCTGCTGCATCATTTTATCCTCCACATTACCAAAAGGTAAGCTTAGGATAGGTTAGGATTGCTGAAAACTTAGGTTAGAGAATTTAATATCTATCTGGCAGGTTGTTACAGTAGCTTAATGGTTAGCGCACCTGCCTGGTAAGTGGAGGGTCTGTGTCTTCTTTCATGGAAGTTTGAAAACAATGTTGTAATAATCAATTTAAACCAAAAAGGTGAGTCAATTAATTATCACTAATAGGTGATAATGGAGGAAAGTCAGCCTCCAAAACATGTTCCGGTAAATTATAAGTAAGTGTTGTGTAGCCTCATTAATCAACTGACCTTTCTGGTTTAAAATGGAGGGTCTGTGTTTCAAATCCCAGCTGAGGCATTGAATTTTTCAGTTCCAATTCTACCTCTTAAACATTACTCACAAACATCTTGTGTGTTTAAAAACACCAGCAGTAAGTTTGTTGGCATAAATAAATAGTAATTAAATTAGGCTAGTTTACGTTAGCTCAGATTCCCCCCCCCCCCAAAAAAAATAAACAAACAAAAAATAAAGTATCACTATTGTCAACTATTACCAAAAGTATTTGATATAATTATAGTACCTTGGGCCAGAATTAAAACCGAAGTTACGATTGCATATGCGCTAAAAGCAATTTTTCTTCACACATACTTGCATTTGCAAATCTGGGATATGTGCATAAATATCCTGACATCATAATTACTGTGAAGGTTTTTAGTTGCTTTTATATATTCAGGTAGACAATCACTTACTTGTAGTTATAGATAAACAGGAGCGCTTTCGTGGAGGTTATGTCCACATCCTCAGCCAGTAGCAACTGTTGTTTGAAGTCCGAGTTTGGTGCCTTGTACACTCTCCTTCGCTCTGGTGGTAGAACTTGCAAACACAATCAAATCTGGTGCGGAGGGAATTTCAAAATTGCAGACATGACTGGAGTTTAAGTGAATAAAATATTTCTCCCAAAGGTCCAAATCTAATGCAGAAGTGGCTGGTTTTAGCAGTTTGATGTTGTTTCCAATGTTGTGATTCTCGTTCCAAAAATGGTGTGCCACCGCAGATTTCTCACACTGTTTGTTGAGAATGTGTCTCCTGTGTTCTTTTAGTCTAATATTCAGGTTCCTTTTTGTTTTACCTATGTAGAACTTCTCACAACCGTCACAATCGATCTTGTAGATTCCTGATTTGGCGGTTTTTGAAAGCGTATTCTGAAGTGGGGAGTTGAGTAAGTTCCTGAGGTTGTATTTGTTGTAAGGTGCCAATTTTATGTTGTAGTCTTTGAAAATGGTAGTCAGTTTTCTAAACAGTTTGGGATGATATGTCATTTTTTTAAAATGCCCTTTAGTTTCATTTATTCTTTTTAATTTGGTTAAATCAGTAAGCTTTTTCTGTTTGATTGAGTGTTTGTTCATTTTATGTATAACATCAGAGTTGAAATTGTTCAAGTTTGCAATGTTGAGGATATTGTGGAATTCTAAATCATATTCCTCTTTTTCAAGTGGTATGGAGTTGAGTTGAGTTGACTACCATTTTCAAAGACTACAACATAAAATTGGCACCTTACAACAAATACAACCTCAGGAACTTACTCAACTCCCCACTTCAGAATACGCTTTCAAAAACCGCCAAATCAGGAATCTACAAGATCGATTGTGACGATTGTGAGAAGTTCTACATAGGTAAAACAAAAAGGAACCTGAATATTAGACTAAAAGAACACAGGAGACACATTCTCAACAAACAGTGTGAGAAATCTGCGGTGGCACACCATTTTTGGAACGAGAATCACAACATTGGAAACAACATCAAACTGCTAAAACCAGCCACTTCTGCATTAGATTTGGACCTTTGGGAGAAATATTTTATTCACTTAAACTCCAGTCATGTCTGCAATTTTGAAATTCCCTCCGCACCAGATTTGATTGTGTTTGCAAGTTCTACCACCAGAGCGAAGGAGAGTGTACAAGGCACCAAACTCGGACTTCAAACAACAGTTGCTACTGGCTGAGGATGTGGACATAACCTCCACGAAAGCGCTCCTGTTTATCTACAACTACAAGTAAGTGATTGTCTACCTGAATATATAAAAGCAACTAAAAACCTTCACAATGATCAGGACATCACTATATATAATGCTTCTCCTTTAATCTTAATATCATAATTACTGTTTAAGAAACTGATGTTGCCTCATAATCATAGGACCACCCATAGGACCCTTAAGAAAGCTGCTTTGATAACAGATTATACAGCCAATTCCACATGGAAGGAATGGAGTAGGGCCGAAAGGAATGTAAAAGGTGGAGAAAGTGGTGTTGTCAACATATGAAAATGCAGAGAACTATGGAATTTATTGAGATATGTGGGAAACGGTGGTAACTGGATTGGTGACAGGAATAAAATTGTGGAAATTGATGAATCCAAATTTACGTATAGAAGTTTAACAAGGATGCCTTGTAATGTGAGATCAATTTGAATGGGCTCACTCCTCGCAGCACCGTGGAGGCAGCACACAGAGCGCCCGTCTGCCAATGCTACATTCCCCATGTGGCCTGCAGTAGAACTATTTTGCACTACGTGAAGCATGCTGAGGTCCAGTGAATAAGTGCTAAGGCCACAAAAGTGCTAAAATTGCGACCATGTAATACAATGGAAGTGCAAGCGTTAAAGGACAGGGATTTCCAGACTAGAATAAGGTTTTGCACCTGCTTTCTTGAGTCTGTGAGTCGGTACCATAAATCTGCAAGTAGTGTTATTCAGTGACGAGACGTGGTTTCATATTGACATGTTAACACGCAAAATAATTGCTACTGGGCAGCAGAAAATCCAAGACTCATACCCGAAAATACGTTACATGATCCTAAGATTGGCGTATGATGCACCGTGAGTGCAACAAGAAGAATTGCCCCTATTTTCTTTCACGAAACCATTAATGCAGAAGATAGAAAGCCATAATTTTGGAACAGATTTTCACTCAATTTACTAATGAAGAACTAACACATTGTGTGTTTCAGCTAGATTCAACAACCTGCAATTATTATTTGTGGGGCACTTTAAAAGGCAGATACACAGGGTGGAAGGGAAGTCATTACATTCCTTCCATGTGCTTCATAGAAGCATTACAAACAAAAAAGTCGAATGGCATTTTATTTTTTGATCAGCCAATTGTTTTTTTTTTTTTTTTTTTTTTTTTTAATATTACAAATAGAAGCACTATTAACAGTCAAGTATTCTTCATGTTTGAGGTCATTTTGAGTCACTTTTTTAGACTCACCTTCACTTAATTTGTTTTAAGATAACAGTTTGTTACTAGTAAGATGTGTAGAGTAACTTATTTCTGACATAGCTTTGGCAGTAATTATGCAACATCACACAGGGTTTCGAAATAATTAATCACTTCAAAGATGTGAAGGAATACTGTGAGCAGCTCTTTGAGAATTGAAGTATGTTGACAGTCTATCTTCCTTTCATAGAAGTTTGAAAACAGTGTTGTTGTAATTAATTTAATTTAAAAAGTGAGTCCAAAAGAAATTTAGTAATTAGATCCAAGGAACACGTTAGGAACATCAAGAGTAAACAATTAGAAAAATCAGCAGTTGCATTTCACTTTTGGACAAAAAATCATGACATAAAGCTAGAACTGAAACTTCTCAAACACATAACCAGAAAACAAGAATTGTCCATATGGGAACAAATCTTCATTTTAAAAAATAGAAACCGAGTATTTCATTTCAACATTCCTCAGAAAGACATTTTCAGGAAGTTCATTGAACCGTTACCAGAAGAAACATCAGAAGAAGCATTGCCATCTGCACCATGAAACACCATGGAAACCCAGTTATTGTCCGGTTGATAACGCACGAAAGTTAACCTTCAAAGCGCGTTCCGGAAAATTATGTTGTAAGTGTTCAGTGTTATTAATTTACTCACTTTTTAAATTAAATTATGTTGACAGTGTTTCTTGAGGTTGGTCAGGGAATTGACCTGGTTTGTGCATGTAAACAGATCGGACACTTTCACTTTCGTGTAATGTTTTGGGAGCTAACACTTATGATTGGTCTACACTCACACAGGAAACACAGAAGGACAAGGCACAGTATGTTTTCAAGGTGCACTGTTAGGAAGTTTGTTGATGTACTGGATTAGGGAAAGTGCCACCCACACAATCTGCAGTGTTGCCAGCTTGTTTTCGACAAAACTAAAATATTTCCGTAGGAATTGGTCAGAGGCAAAAATGTAAGATACAAAATGTATTCCAAATACTGAGATCTACCACTGGTTTAAATAAATGTAATGACTTCCCTTCCACCTGGTATAAAACAAATCCCTGCACTTTAGATAAACTTCAACATAACATAGGGAATAGACAACATCTCACAAGAAGAGTTAAAACTTGTGAATGAAAACATGATGCTATAAGGCCTTCCTTGCAGCACAAGCAGAACATTTTCAGCATTTTCTTTGAAAAAGGTATGCAGGTGTGTAAACACACATTAAATATTTGTAATAATGAATAATGTTACTAAGTTAGCCCTCTGCAATCTACTGCCAGCACACAGAGTGGAATGTTGACGAACACCCACTGTGTGCCCCACCATCAAGGTGCCGCAAGAAGCAGGTTTGTTCAAATTGTTTAGTGTTTGATGTTTAGATGTTTGCTGCACTCACAGCCTTATTTGGCTACATTAGGAATGGCAATGTTGGCAACAGCTGGGCAGGAGAGGGAAGGGATAAGTTGGAGATGAACACTCCCATAGTAAATATTAAAAATAGAAGCACTATTGACAGTGAAGTATTCTTCAATTTGAGGTTATTTTGAGTCACTTATTTACACTTACCTTCACTACTAAACTGCTTTTTTAAAGCGGAAACGTTTTCAGGACCATTCGATCCCATCATCAGCCGTTGGGTAATTGACGTTATCCTCTTGTTCCTTTTCAGAATAGAGACAGCAGAGAAAAGGAACAAGAGGATAACGTCAGTTACCCAACGGCTGATGATGGGATCGAATGGTCCTGAAAACGTTTCCGCTTTAAAAAAGCAGTTTAGTAGTGAAGGTAAGTGTAAATAAGTGACTCAAAATAACCTCAAACTCCCATAGTACTTCAGGTGGGCTGCATTTTGTGGTTTTGTGCAGTTTTTCTACTGTGGACACTTACGCGGATATTATAGATGCATATATGTATAAATACCATATCATGAGTGTCAATTATTGTTCAAGTGAATTGTTACAAGTTCTGCAATAAATGAGTGCTGTATAAATACCATATGAGTGTCAATTATTGTTCAAGTGAATTGTTACAAGTTCTGCAATAAATGAGTGCTATATAAAACAACTGTGCACCACAAACGATGTGAAGTGTTTTAACAGATACACAATTTTACCCAAAAAATTATAAAAGTGAAAGATAATGATGTAATTACATTAAGAGTGTTGTTTGCACCTAAGCATAGCTCCCCAGTTTTTATTTTTGAAGTGCCCTGTCCTAGAATATTTTAAAGATTTTAATGATGATAATGTAAAGATTACTTATAAATCATTCAAATGCAAATTAAGTAGGAGCACGTATTCAAGAATAAAATGATATAAAGAACAATTAGGTTAAATAACTATTTACACCTTGTATTTTTATTAGATATGTGTGTTATAATATGTATATATTTATAATTTTATATGTATTTTTATAATATGCTGACGATGCTATAAACTACTATGTAATTTCAACAGCAGAATAAAGAATGAAGAATGAATTTCTAGCAAGGTAAAGTGCTGGTTGTTTTCTTTTCTATAATGATATTTTATATTTTGCCACTCACTTGTACTATCCACTTATTTAAGGGAAGTAAATAAATAAGGCACTGATTGCTTAAATTCACTGAGAAGAGGTGTTCAATCGCTTGAAGTGATAAACAGAAGTTTAAGTATACAGTTAAATAGACATATCTATATTTAAAAAGAAACAAACTGCTAACTTACTGTTAGGAAGAGTAATCGTGATGTTGAAGCTGCCACTTTTCGTACGGAGTTCTCCAGTTGTGAACTGGTAACATGCGACCAATCTTCCAGCTCTGCTTCTGCTTGGCTTGAAATTACAGATCCTGAGATTCCATCACTTTCTACATCCCCAGGCGGACCCTGGGGGTCGGTACTTTCCATTAAGTGTTGATGATTTCGAAAAAAGTCATTAATAATGCTGTCACTGCTGGAAACCAAAATAGCAAACGCAAATCTTAAAATTCAGTCCTTCACAAATATGTTTCATCTAAAACAGAGACACTGTAGCTGCATGCCAGTTGTCAGCCATAGTTCCAGTGTCTCTCAATTTCAAGCGTGGGTGAAAACAAGAAAATTCGGTTACTTTCCGACCCATGTTAATGTAATAAGCACACAACATTAGCTCACCGAACTGCCATTTCTAGCTCCGATAATTTCAAGTCAAAAAGCTTCTGCTAGTGCGGAAAACAGATTGGACTGTACCATCTTGACAAAGGGAATTCGGGGTGAATGGATGTGTTGGTAACAAATATAATGCTATTTACTGATTCAAACCGTATTTCTTTAGCTCAGATATGATGAACAATGTATACATTACACACCTTAAATGTAAATATGACACCAATATTCCAAATCACATCAAAAGCAACGGTTAAAACATTTAATTTATCCACGGACCATACCCACCTTTGTTGAAGCCTTTAACTTTCTCGCAAATTATGGATCTATACGAGATGCTGCGAGAGAGCAGACGACCTAGTTCCCTAGCAACCAAATGTAAACAAATATAATATCCAAATGTAGAATGTCGCCAACAGATCTGTCGGCGTAACCTTTGTGCAATATGCGATTACTTGCCAACATGCGTAAATAACGCTAAAATGCAGAAATACTCAGCTAAAACTAAGTACCATTGGCAATATCGTGGCGATGACGTACAGTGCTGTGCTGAAGATGTGAAAAATATGATTAGGTCTTTGATGGAAACTCAAACAGTTGATAATGTTGGCTTATTGCAATTAAAGGCGGAAACTTATCCATTGTGTAACCCAACAATAATTATGGATTTAAGGCATCAAAGGGTAAGCGGGTGTGCGACGATTATATTATAACATAAAAGTTAGGTTAGCTTGGTTGACAACCAAAGAGGTAACCTTATATAGGAATGTTACAGCCAAATCCACCCACATAATTTCTGGGCTCCTAACCCCTGAAAAAAACATGGTGGCACCCAATTTTTTTCTTAAGTTTAACAAAGTTCTACACTTTCACACAATAACAGGAGGTAAAATGGGTAAGAGAAAACACCATGAAATAATGTATCTCATTGAAGTAAAATGTATACTATGATAGTTTGTTGTCTAGACCTAAACTGTTACTTGAACAGCATTGTCCAATACCCTAAAATGCCTGACCTTCCAACACTTGTTTCTCCTGCATAATGGATGGCCCTGGCCACAGAATGTAAAAGTTAAAGATGGTGCCCAGTTACTCAAAGAAGAGGTTTCGAGATATGAGTTAATTCTAAATAGATATGTGCATTAATTCACTTTAGCATTAAATCTAAACAGCATGATTGTGTACTGATACTTCTTTTACACACATCATTTAGTCTAATATAAAGTTTTGAACTCCATTAGCAGTCTATAGCAGCAAGCTGGTACTCTCAGACAATAAAGAACATTCAAAGTGCCTTAAAATATGATTATTAAAAGTCTGTTTTTCAGCACACTTATTGCTTTAAAAATTCATCACCTCAAAAGATGTTTTACTCTTGCATAGAAGCTCACTGTATAATACTAACATTTTGAAAGTCATTTAACTTCTTGTCAGATATGATCCCAAGCTTACCTGGGACCTAAAACATAAAACACTTGAAGACCCTGTAGAAAAAGTAAGTCTTGTTTTCTGCAAAAGTGAAATACTTATTGTCTCAAGAGCCAAATTTATCACTCACTAATCGTTAAATATTGAAAATGGTTAGGTTCATAAATATTTGCATGTAACCAGTTTAACCAGTTAGGTCATACCCACAATGAATGAAATGGAAGAAATGACACTCATATGAGCCTGGGGTACATATAGCTTAGAGTTACCTGACATTCATCTTTTAGGGTAAGGGAAAATCCAGAGTAAACCTTATCCAGGTAACTCACCCTAACTGAGATTTGAACTTGGGAGCTCTTGAATGTGAGGTGATTTTGAAAAAAGTCATTAATAATGCTGTCACTGCTGGAAACCAAAATATGTGAGGCAGGCATGCTACCCCTACACCATAGAGTTGGACGATATGTTGTTGCTCTGTATCTTAGACTACATCCATTCTCTGTCTATCATTCCAATAATGGAATGTTAGTTAAGTTTGAATATCTCCTATTTTCAGACCTTTTTTTGGGGATTCCTTCTATTTTTGAAATTGCAGAACAAAAGAAAAAAAATTATGTAAATCAGCTCAAAGTATTGCAAGTATATGGTACATCAAATCTATGATTTTTGCTTTCTCTACTATGTACATCTGTGGACAAAAAAAATGAGTCAAAGTAGTACAAAGTAGTTAGAGCTGATAATGCATTCTACTAAAAAGTTTAATACCAGTATTTCAGTGGTTTAGTCAAAAACACGAACTGAAAAGGCCAATTTTTTTCCATGAAGCTCAGGGATCATAGGTAGAATTTAATGCCCCAACTGGTTCCCTGATTATTTTTCATGCTTTTTGATTTTTCATGCATCTTCACCTACAAATTAAATATTTTTTCTGTGAAAGATTATTGTCATAGTTTTGCATATTTTGTTTTCAAGTTCATTGAATTTCTCAACCTTAAGTAACAAAATGTGACTAACTTACACCATGTTACAAAGATAAAATCCAAGTAATTCTAGGTTCACTGCTTATGGAAGCCTTGATAATTTCTTGTAGTATATTTTGCAGACTGTAGAGAAACAAACCCCAAGTTCATGCATTCAAACTATTATATGTAATACAATTGAAACTAGTGTTCCATTTGTTTCAGAAACCTGTTATGAGAGGGCTTGTTAAATACAGAAATAATGATGCTGTAAAAGATGCAAAAAGGTAGTATTTCTTTGATGCTTATTAATGAAATCTCATGTATATTTCCAAGTGTTTATGTCTAAATTTAAAATTACATTTTTTTTCAGAATGATCAAAGCAGAGGAACTAGAAAGACTGACAATAAAAAAGGAACTGCAAAGTATTGATGCCCAAATTAACAACTTTCAAAAAGATTTGGATTGTTATAGAGTAAAGGTGAACAGAAACTTTGAGGATAGGCACAAAAATACAATGAATAAAAATAGACAGTGTGAAACACACAGAATCTCTGTGGCTGATGTAGAGGAACTGTTGCAAGAAAGTATTAGTTACAATGAAAGACTTTTGAAAAATAAAATTAAACAGGCACCTTCCTTGGCTTTAGTATCAAGTTTTTCAAGCTCATATATGGATTCTAGTACCTCAGAAAGCAGCTTACATTCACTTGAAAACTTGGCACATAAACAAAAGAATGAAACTGATACCAGTGGTGACTTAAACTCATGTACAATATGTGACAGTAGTGCACTAGATAACCAGAACTTAATGATAAAAACTTGGAACAGGTGGAGAACCTTTATAAAAGAAAGAAAATTAATAAATCCTCCACGACAGGTAGAAAATGTGAGTAAATTAAATGCAGAGCACATAGAAAATAAGAAACTGTTAAAGAAGTATTTCACTTCATGGTACAATTTTTCAAAAGAAGAGCAGCTTTTGAAATATGCCCCTGAAAAAATGCAGCAAAAACAAAAAATAAATAAGTTCTTAGCAACTCTTAAAGAAAGAAAGCAAACGGTTAGGAAGAAAAATAAGAACAATTTTATTGAAATTAAAAGTAAGTCTGCCAGTAACATAAATGAATGTTTGTTAGATGCTGGCAGTGGTCAAAAAGAAATTGGGAACAAGCATAACACCAAGATACTTCCATATTATCTCAGAGGCACAAGTTTTAGGCATAGATTTCAAGCTCAGCAGAATATAATTGCTGAACAGAAATCTAAACTAGAAGAGCAGAAAAAAATTATTGAAGAACTTAAGCTGGCACAACTGAAAAAGGATAGTGAAAAGTCTAAAGAGATATCTCGTGAACATTTATCTCAGACGTTACAAACCTGCAGCACAGTGTTAAAACCTAAAGCCAAATATTTATGTCGTTCAATGCCATCAGCAATTGAAAGTGCCCCAGAAATTAAGCAAAATGTAGTACCAAGCCTAATTATTCAACCAAAATTCCTTTCCATAATGGCAGAGAGAGCACAGGAGAGGCAGAAACGATGGAAGCTGATACAAGAAAAGAAGAGAATTCAAAAAGAAGAAAGACAGAGACAAGAACGAGAAAAAGAACAAAATATATTGCAGCAGGAGAGGGAAGAAAGAAAACTGATGTTAGAAGTAGTACAAAAATTAAAGATCATTGAAAAAGAAAAGGAAATAAAAAGACAACAAGAGAAAGAGCGATTAAAGGCCTTAAATAAGAAGGCTTTAGAGTTCTATAGAATATACCTTTTGAGAAAATATGGAATAAATGCATTTAAAACAATGATTGCATTAAGAGATAGTAAAATTGAGAATGCTGAAGCCCATTACAGAAAACAACTTGTTTGCAGAAATTTTCTTGCTTGGAAATCATATATTCAGAATTATATGGAATGGAAAATATGCCAAGTTGATGCATTCTATAGGAATCTTCTAATGAGAAGTTACTTCAGGAGGTTGAAAGAGGTAACACATTGCTACATAGTTAATCACAAATTTTTAGGAAAGATACTGTAAACTCATTTTGCTTTAGTTACAGTCTGGAATGATTTCATAAAATTGTATGCTAATGATACTGACAACAGCAAAAAGCCTTTTATTTCAAATCTTTATGTTGCATGCCAAAAGCCGAGGTTTTCCCTTATCGAGAAGATGAATGTCAGGTAATTTAAAGCTCTATGAACCTTAGGCTCACTTGAGCATCATTTCATTCATCCACTGTCCAATGTGACATTACATGGGAGGACATTAATTAAAAAAAAACTGCATGCCAAAAAAACATGGATAGCTGTGTTTCCTATTTTATGTGGATAGTTTTGTTATACTCACCATATTTTCTGTTTGTGATTACAGCTTTTATATGAGTATAAGATGAAGAAGCAAGTAGCTTTGGATTTTTATGACCTTTACGTACAGAAAAGGGCATTTACTGAATGGCATCATATTGTGTGCCTCAATCATATAGAACGTATCGGCAAGATGGAGAAAGCTAAGTTGCATTATGAACGGTAATTATTATTGATATTTTATGTAGTTGATAAGGGAAAGCTTTAAAGCTTTAGAAACTGATGCAATTCAAAAAGTTTTCATTCAGCATAAAGATGCAAAATGTATTGCTTCTTCAGCCTGCTTACATCACTAGCTTCAGATGGAGTGCTAATTCAAGGCCACTTTAAAATTGCACAAATAACAAGGAAAGTATATTTCAGTATACTTCATGATTTGAAATTCCTGTAGCAGAAATTATTTAGGACAAAAGGATATATAAAAATAATTTTTTTTTAGTAGATGTCAGTTTCAACAACAAGATTTTGAAATAAAAGCCAGAATCTTTCATGGAAACTCCTGCTTAACTAGAGCAGAAAGTGAGAGCTTTACCTCAGTGAGACACTTTTCTGCTCTAGAGCTCTAGGTCCTTCGAGCTTCCTTCCATCTTCCCTAATATATTTTTTTCTCTTTGTCTGTGTATCTGGATCATTCATCTTAATATGGACTATCATCTTGCATCTTCATCTGTCACAAACGTTCTTTAATTCACCATTCCCTCCAGTATATGTTATACAAGGAAGCATTTTCTTCTTATTCAATGTCCAAACAAAATTCATTTCCTCATGCTGTTCAATTTCAGCAAGAAATTATTATTATTCCTTCATATTAATATATTACTATTACTGTTCGTCCTTCAGCTGCTCTTTCTAAAATAGCTTCACTATTTGTTGGTTCCACGTACAGATTCACAACTGTAACATTTTTAAAAAGATTTTTTTTTTCTCTGAGTGTTCTGTACTTATTCACAATCTTTCAGTCAAAAATTTAACAGAAGTGAGTAAATGTTTGGAATGGTAATATGGGGAGAATGGAGTACATGGAACCAACAAATAATGAAGCTATTTTACAAATAGCAGGTGAAGGAAGAACAATAATAATCTTATATATTTAAACGAGCAATTCTTGTATATATATATATTTATTCCGCGCAACTTGGAAACGCCTCTAACGATTTCGATCAAATTTTGTAATCAGATAGGGTTTTGCTTTTTAAGTTCAGCTATACAGGTGTAATTCTCGAAAAAATGTGATTTTACATAAAAAGTAACATTTTTTATTCCCGCCTCTACGGGGCAATTCTTGTATATACTCACGGTATTTCAGAAATAGCTCTAAAGATTTGATTAAATTTTTGTATACATGCATATTACATTCACAGCGTTTTCTCTACTCACTTTTAGGTAACACATTCACATCTCTTTCTCTACTCACTCTTCTATAAACAATTTTCCATAAAAACGTGGTTTTGCACCAAGAAACATTTTTATCCGCACATTTAAAATAAGTCATACCATGTTCTATATGTTTGAAATATAAATGCTATTACATTCACACTGTTTTTGCCTCTCACTTTTAGGTAACACATTCATATCTCTTTCTCTACTCACTCTTCTACAAATAAGTATACAAGTTTCTGTATGCTTGAAATAGAGATGCTGCATATTACATTCACAGTGTTATCTCTACTTACTTTTAGGTAACACATTCACATTTGTTTCTCTGCTCACTCTTCTATAAACAATTTTTCATAAAAACGTGATTTTGCACCAAAAAACACCTTTATCCCCGCTTTTAAAATAAGTCATACCACGTTCTGTATGTTTGAAATAGAAATGCTATTACATTTACACTCTCACTCTCACTTTTAGATAACACATTCATATCTCTTTCTCTACTCACTCTTCTACAAATAAGTCATGCAATTTTCTGTATGTTTGAAATAGAAATGCTACATATTATATTCATACTGTTTTCTCTACTCACTTTTAGGTAACACATTCACATCTCTCTCTACTCACTATTCTACAAATAAGTCATATAATTTCGTGCATGTTTGAAATAGAAATGCTACGTATTACATGCACACTGTTTTCTCTACTTGCTTTTGGGAAACACATTCATAATTGTTTCTCTACGCACTCTTCTAGAAATAAGTCATACAATTTTGTGCATGTTTGTAATAGAAATGCTATGTATGACCAGTGGTCCAGTGTACAGTAGTTCCATCTTTCCAGATCTTTTCTCAGATGCCTTGGATGCTTTGTGGCTTCTTAAGAGCACCTTTTCTCCAATTTGTGGGGACCATTTCCTGATAAATCTTTTTACCTTGTTCCTCCCTTTTTCTCCCTTTTGCTGTAACCTTCTGAATGCCAATTGACATTTTTCCTTCTCTGTCAATTCCCTTTGAGCAGCCATCGTAGTGTCAATGTCAATTGTCAATCTCTTGGGTTTTGTGTTGTTGGTCATCCAGCCAGTTGGGACGAACTTAGTCGTGGTAATTTCCCTGAGTGTTAGTGGTGGTTGCCGTTTCTGTATTCTGTGCAACATCTACCCTATTTGGCACATTTTCATCCTGTTCTTGTTGTCTTATGTTGCCGGTGTTCCATTGGTTCCTGCCCCTTTGGTGTGAACCCCTGTTGTATGACGGTCTTTGGTTGTTGAAGTATTCCCTACAGAATCGTATGTGGTTCACTTGATGGGTACGGTCTCCTGGTCTTCCACGATCATATGTATATGTTTGGTGTCTTGATTCACCCCTTGGTATCGTGTCGTGGTACCGCCGTCTGGTGTTCTCCATCCTTTCGCCATGATTGTGTGGTGGTGGGAAATGGTGTGCCCCTCTCCCTCTGTCATGGGTGCTCCTAGTATTTCTATCTTCTCCCTCATTCTGGTTGTTCGTAGCCGTGCTCCGGTTTAAGATAGGTGAGTTTGGGTGACCGTTCCTATGTCTATGCTCATTAGGCCGACCATTTTGTGTTTCGAAGGCTGTCAGTAATTCTATCATGTCTGCAAAATCTACTGGCCTCGCAACAATTAACCCTGTTCTCACTGTGTCTGGGAAATGTCTTGTTATGCTGGTAATTAGCTCTGCTTCCGACAGGTTAGGGTCTAATAGCTTTCCTTTGTTGGCTACTTTCATAACATAATCGACTAGCGATAACCCTTTGGTTGGATCATATCTACCTGTCGCTAGCTCTACCCTAGTTTGGTTTTGCTTAGCTGGGCCCCAATACCTTGATAGGAATAGATTTCTAAATGAGCTATACGATTCATGACCAGCTAGTGTTAACCTAAGCCATTCCAATGCCTTGTTTTTTAAGCTTTTCTTGACTATCATCATCCTAAGCTCATTTGGTATCCTTTTCACTTTAAAATACTCTTCCATCTCTTTAACAAAGAGTTTTGGATCGTCTCCCTTCTCCTCGTCAAATGTAGGTGGTGTGATTTCATGTAATATGCTGTTGGTGTAACATGTGTTATGTGTTGTGTCATTGTTTGGTTGTGAACCTCTTTCTCTGTATGGTGAGTCAACATTTTGTACATTATTCAAATAACTCTCATCTTGTACATTACTTACATCTAAATCATCTTGCCTTTGTAGTGCATTCACAACATCATTTACATTAGCCAAACTTTCTTTCCCTCTTTTCATTTCTTCACAAATTGATTTTAAATCATTCTTTATTTCTAAGTGACTTTATTTCATATCATTCATAGCATCTTGTTGCGACTGCACTACATCAGCCATCGTCTTAATTTTAGGAATTACAATTTGTTCTACAGTTTCATTAATAATGTCTTTCTTTACTACCTCAATCTCTTTCCTTAATTCCTCAGTTATTTCTGGTTTTACATTTGTAATCTTACAGTCTACACTTGCATTACATTCTGTTATTTCATGTCTACATCTACCAATTTCTCCTTCTAATACAATCTTATTTTCTCTCATTTCCGATTCAATTTTTCCCATCCTATCTCCTATGATTTCTATCCTAGCTTCTAAGGCTTCCTTTGTCTCATTTAAGTTTTTATGTACTAATTTTAAATTAGTTTCCATTATTTTCATATTTTCTTTACACTCCTGTCTTCCTAATTCTATTTTCTGCTCTAAGTTCTGTCTTCCTAATTCCATTTTCTGCTCTAAGTCCTTTCTCACTTCCTCCATTTTGTGACTTATCTCTTCCTTATTCTGTTCTAATTTCTGGCCTATACTTGACCTAAACTTTGTTCCATGTCCTGTCTCACTCCCTCCATTTTCTGACTCAATTCTACGTTATTTTGTTCCATTTTCTGACCTAAACTTTGTTCTAGTCTTTCAAACATGATCATTAATAACCTTTGGTCTTTTCCTATTGCTACCTGTTCCTCGCTTTCTGGTTCTATTTGATAACTAGGCCTATCTGCCCCTTCCCCTACTCCTGTTACTAGCTCTTTTCACGACATTTTAGTTTCTTTATTCAGTTCACTTTGGCTTAAAAGTCCCACTATTTTGCCGCTTCGCAGTAACATAAAAATAAACTGGATGTAAAAATAAAAATTTTTGGTCCTACTTTTTTCTCGTTGATTTGTCCAGTTACGTGCGTCTCCTGGGCGGTTGGCTTCGCTGGACGATCTCTGGTGTTTTCCCGCGTTGATTATCTGTTCATCGATGTTCTGATGTATTGGATTTCAAACGATGGTCTAATGGCATCTTCTTTCTTTTTGGCGCGAAGATATGGCGTCACTTGGTAATACGCGTAAGTTCATTTCCCGTAATTTCCATTCCATCCAAAATTCGTGCCCCACGTTGAGCGCCATTTGGTGCAGTTTTTGTAATTATGCTTCGTTGGGTCTTTGAGCTATTGAGATCTTCGTGATCTCAGGGCGTGGTAACGGATGGAATGAAAAATCACACGATGTTTCTTCACCACAATGTATTATTTTATTAACACTTTTTCGATATTTTACATTAAATAATTCCTCTTAGCACCGTTCTAAATGATTTAAAACCTTTCCACTTTTTTATTTAGTGGAACTAATGCTTGATGAAAGTCTGGTGAAAGTTCTATGTTCACACGTTACACCAATACGTCCTTATGCCTTGATTACACACACGCTAATGGGCAGATTATGGCGTCACCTCACGCGACACCGCCTTTTTCATATACATCCGCGTATGCATCCATCAAATAGTTCTTTCTTGTTAGGGAAGCGATCCCTAACCATCCTCCCTTACTTTTATTATGGAACACATATAATTCTAATATTTATACATATATATTAAAATCAAATATGGAAAGATTTATGACGTCTTTGGGCAAACTTAGTTGTTCGTAACAATGAACATTATTAACACGTTTTCGCCATTTGACCAACACATACCAATATCAAAAAACAAATTACACTTTTAACAAATATTCACATTAACGATTTTCTTTTGGAGTCTTCTAATATTCTGTCTCAGTAGTACATTCACATGGCTTTATCAACCAGCTTTTCTTCCTGTAGTATTTGTTATTGTTCAACAGAGCTTTTGCTTAGTGTTGCTCTGGTGCTTTAATAAAAAATAAAGAAATAGTTAAAAAAGTAAAGTAATCACAATTGATGTCAGGAGTGCGCCGAAAAGCACGATATGGAACAGTTGATGAAATAAATGTTAGCCAAGATGGACATAATGGGAAATGAAATGAATTCTGGAATGCGGCAGAGGAAACAAATATGAAAACCGAATTGGAAAAATGTAAACTACGGAATAGAAAATATAGGAACAAAGATGGGCAAAATGAAAATAAAAATGGAAGGCAAACTGAAAATGTAAACTCCGAAACAGAAAAGAAGAAGACGGGAATGTGTAATATGAAGGTAGATCTATTGGAGAATACTAACGAGCAACTGGCCAGAGTAAAGGAAGCCATGGAAGAACTGGACAGAAAGATAAAGGACCTTGGCGAATGTGTTAACGCCCTGGAGTCAATCGCAGCAGCAAAGAACTGAACTCCATAATAGAACAAATGCTCGACGAAAGCGTCAAACTGGGTGGATATCTATGGGGGAGGCCTACGTTTAGCATTAGACGTTTTACAACTGAAATGATGGTGTTTATGAAATATTTGTATCTAGGAAATGACTCTTCACAATTGCAACTAAAATTGTTATTTAGTTAACGTTTTGACTTTCAGTTTATCTAAATAAGTATCTTCTCCCACAAAAAGCAGGATTTCACAAAAACAGAGGCGAAAAACGCCGATAGAAGCTCGGTTGCCCAGGTACTGATAATAATAATAATAATAATAATAATAATAATAATAATAATAATAATAATAATAATAATAATAATAATAGTAATAATAATAATAGTAATAATAATAATAGTAATAATAATAATAATAATAATAATAATAATAATAATAATAAATAAACAATGAACATGTCAGTATACTAAGCACAATAACAAATAACCACATGATTAAATAATAAAACAAATTATAACAGGTATCAATGTAATAGCATGTAGTATCGCTTACTGCGATGGGGCATGCCTGTTATGGCTAATAAATTTAAAAAAAAAAAAAAAAAAATAATAATAATAATAATAATAACACTAACAACAGTAACAATAACAAGAAGAAGAACAACAACAACAACAATAATAATAACAATAATAATGATAATAACAGTAATAATAACAATGACAATGACTCAGACTTACATGTAGATGTAGATGAGGTAGACGTAGATGGTGTAGGTGATGATGATGATAATTTTTAAAACTACTTTTAAAGGCTCTATTTACCAACTTTATGAAAGGAGATGCTGAAAGTATAGAACAATAAGAGAAAAAAGTATTTTTAAAAATGATACAGTTGTGTGAAATTCATTCACTTAACTTTTTCTACAAATAACAGACTCATTTACATTCATTATACTGTACAAATTATTTTGTTTTTTAACTACGGTGTCAATCGCCAGGATCAATCAGTATCGCCAGTGTGCTGGAATGTCGCGCAAAAGTTATTTTACATGCCAGTAAATCTACTGACATGGAGCTGTCACTTTTAAGCATGCTTAAGGACCATCAGTCTGTGTTGGATTTGAACCCATGACCTTGGCATTAGTAGGCCAGTGTCTAACCAACTGAGCCACCCAGTGTGGGTTTGTCTTGTACACTTATGTTTTAAGCTATCCCAGAGATAGAAATCACTTATTGGACTTCTGAGAAACCTTCCTCCAGTAATGGTGCACCACACACCAATTTTTTTCAACCTGAAGGGGTACTTCATTAACAATATTAAGTTCTGAGTTATAGGGCCAATTTTTTTCAAGTAAATAGTTGGTGTAAACACAATGTATATTTATTTTAGATTAGCTATGTCTTCAAAGCTCACTGTGTAAAAAGAAATATACTAAGCAAATTTAGCAATAACAGACTAAAATACATAATATCAACATAATTACATAAAATTACAGGCTTTGTATCTTCTAAGTTACCTTGATGTTAACACAACTCTCAAAAGAAAAGTTATTTCACCATGTAACAAAATTTTAAGTTAATTTTTTTGTTGTTTCTGATGCAGTGTTTTAAAACACTATGTAAACACAATTCTGCATATGGAACATTGTTTTTAGGGAAATGGCATTAATTTTCTTTATTTTAGGAAAATGCATTTATTTAGAACAATGAATGCTCATTTACATATACCCATGAAACAAGACAAAAGAAATTCTTAAATGTAGCATTTGAAACAATGTAAATGCAGTAAATATATATGACAAAAGTGTTAAAGTACATGAAAGTGTATATATATTATTGCAACATGCTTAAAAATGTGTTATTTTCCTACATTTCCTCTTGTATGTTACATCACTCTCTTTGTTCAGTCCCCAGATATAATCCCCAAGCATTCGCTCATTATACTGTCCCTGGTACCTTCTTTCAAACAATTTTAAGTCCTGATGGAACCTTTCGTCCTGTTCCTCTGAATATGAGACTTGAAAACATTCAGATGCGATTGGAGTACATGCAGCTTTAGAGACATTCTGCACCCTATTGATCTGTAGTTCTTCAATAGACCCTCTACCACATCCCTGTAATTGTCCATTCTGTGATTACCTAGAAAACCATTCACAACATCCCCGAAGCTCTTCCAGGCCTTCCTAGGAACTGGTAGAAGCTTGCTGATGAACATGTCATCACAAAATAATTTTTTCACTTGGGGGCTCACAAAATTTCGCCCTTTATCTTAGCTTCTAAGGCTTATAAATTACAACACCATAATCCAAATCAAAAGCCTGAGAGACTCTTCATGCCAGTTTCAGCAATAGACGATATAGATATTAACTATAACTTAAACTTGGTGGAACATGTATTTAAAAGTAACAAGACTTCCTCTGAATTAAAACAAATTTCTCTGGAAACAATCCACAGTTTATATCCCGAACCACTATGGCTACATATCTACACTGACGGTTCCAAATTGGATAATGAAGATGGAGCAGGAGCTGGAATATACTCAACATTATTCAGCTATTATATATCTGTGGCAAAAAATTCAACCCATTTTAATGGAGAAATCCAGGCTATACAGGCAGCACTAACACATCTTATTTACAGAATAAATTCTTTTCATAATGCTGTTATTTTATGTGATTCAACATCAGCTATTCAAGCCATTACATCGAATAACTCTACCTCTTCCTCTATTGTAAGATGATAAAAATATTAATAAAACAAAATAATATCCACCTCTAATGGATACCTTCTCATTGTGAGATATATGGAAATGATGTTGCGGATCTCCTTGCCAAAAAAGAAACCAAAATCTTGCAAAGCCAAATCAAACCTTACCATACAACTAGGCAAGAATTATAATTAAAAGAAACTTCCAAAAAGAACTGAAGCAGTATTATAAAACTCAAAGCATTGAAATTCTTGGGCAGCATTACTACAGAACAAAAAGTTAATACCTAATTATCCAAGACATGAGGCTGTTGCAACATTTAGATTACTGACAGGTCATGACCTTTTGGCTGCACACGTTCATAAAATTGGTAAACTCAACTGCCCACGTTGTGCATTGTGTCAGGACAAGAACTCTATAATGAACAAGGATCATCTCCCCCATTTTATGGCTCTCAAGATGTTAACCTCTGGAGCACTAACGGATCTATACTGGGAAGCAAGAAAGAAACTGGAATATATCCAAGCAAGAGAGCATTAGATTACTACTACTACTACTACTACTACTACTACTACTACTACTACTACTACTACTACTACTACTACTACTACTACTCTTAGCTTTCGATAGTTTGGGGAACACATTCTGGAGGTACTTCAATGCATCTGATGTTGGATCTAATGCCTTTACGAATTGCTTGATGAGTCCAAGCTTAATATGGAGGAAGGCATTTGTATCTTTTTCTGCTTGACAAGGGGTTTCCACTTCACATTTTCCTAGCCAACCACAAATTCTGACCTTAATAGATCTATTATCTGAAAATATCTGCCTGTATCCCTGCTATCCCAAAGACGGAGAAAGCAAAGATTCTTTATGTTTCCTCCTTGTAAGCCCACCAAAAAATGCAATCATTTTGAAATTACCAATTACATCCCACTGATGTTCAGCATATTTTACCACCTGAAGGAGATGTTGAACACTTGAATATTTTCCTTTAGGTGAACGATTGGAATTGTGGGATACTTGTTTCCATTATGGAGGAAAACAGTTTTCAGACTCTTGCAGGAGCTATCAATGAAGAGTCGACAGTCCTTTGGATCATAGTTAAACCCTATTTGTTTGAAAAGGCCTAGCACTTTGTGGTAATAGTAACAACTTGTCTGTCAGAGTAAAGTATTGTGAGAAAGGTTCATGGCGTTTCCTCTGTCTTGCAACTCTTACTCAATAGGTTCCACTGCTTTAGTTGCAATGATAGAATTTCTGCTTTGGATTTTGTAAGTCCTAAATACCTGATCAAGTTATTTAACTCATTTTGTGTGGAGTAGTGAGGTGTAGTGTAGCATCTTCATCCTCTGAGAAGTCTTCTTTGTGGTCGTTTTCGGTATTTGATTCTTTAGTGTCTTCACACTCTTTCAGTACTGGAGGAGGAGGAATAGGAAACTCCTCACTGTGTGAAATGGGCCTAAGAGACGATGGCAAATCTGGATGCAAAAACATGTTTTCTTACACCTCTATGATGAGATAAGTCAGCAACACAGAAATAGCAATTGGAGATTATCTGTTGGTTCTCGTCAAATTCTAGGTACCTACATCAAATTTCATTTTTCTGTTTTCTCCTGTACACTAGGCCTCAAGAGTGGATCGGCAACACCCACATACAACATGTGGTGCCCAGTTTTGTCTTGGTCTCCCACAGGCATGCCAAAATAAGACCTGTATGCTAACAGAAGATATTAGCATCCTTTATTCTATACTTTACTGATTTCGATCCCAGGAAGATGCCACACACATAAAAACAGAAAGATGCCATTATTGATCAATAATGTCAATTTGAAACAGTAAAACTGAGTGGAACCAGTATTCATCTCATATATAAAGTGTTCTTAGTTAATATAATTGAACCTATTAATTCAGGCATCGGCAAACATGTACTCAATGAGGTATCAGTATGACGTCTCTACATGCAATCCACAATGCACATGACGTAATGTAGAACAGGGGATGGCATTGACCTTCGTTCAGAGTCAGTGGTGGACTCACTCACTACAGAGTACATTAAGGAATGGAACATATACCTGAGTCCAGCTATTTTGGTCTACGATACTTTAGATAGGCCTAGATATGTGAGCAATATATTTCAATTCACTTCTGTTTGCAATGTACCATGAAAATCTAGTGATGTATCACAAGTAGCCATTCTTAGTATAGCACGTAAATTATCATCTGTTAATCGCGATACAAGATTCTTTTAGATTCAGTTTCTTTTGTTCTACACATTTCTTAAATGCTTGACATAATTCTGCCCCTGTTGTATGTTCCCTAAATGGAATGACTGCAAGCATATATTCTTGTATCAAGAGGTTGTAAGTAATGGTGCTTCATAATATTCATAAAGTTGAAGGGCTGTAAAATATAGTCCTAATATAATACCAATTGTGCTGTGTCAACGTTGTCAATGCTCTCATCCAACGCGAGAGAAACGGCTATAAATTCATGGACCTCGGTTTGTAGCCTTTTTTCGATTATTTTTGCTATTTTATGTATCCTTCTCTGTATGGTTCATGGTGATAATGCAATATTACTAAAAATATCATATTGTTCAGGGCAAATTATGTTAGCCACTTAACTCTCAAATTTTTTATGAAATCTCCATCACTAAAACACCTGAGTGACTGAGCAATCTCCAAAGCAACAGCATAGCTGGTGTGAAGTTGTCCATCAGTTATAATATTTGAATTAATATTAGGTGTATTATCTGAATATTGCTCTTTGAGCTGTTGCTAATGGTTAGTCCGATCTGGACCTGAAAAAAAATAAAATGAATAAAGGGCACAACAGTGTTATGCTACTTTAAATCGTGGTGTAAATTTATGAATACATGTTTGTATGGTGATCTTATGACATGTATCATAATGCCGCTTGATGTTCCATTGATAAGGGCCTTTTTGAACTTTAAAGCACAACAAACACCTTACGTTCCTTACATGATGAGAGAAGAAATCATCAAAGAAAGTGCTATTCTAGATATCAAATTTAATAGACCAGGAATAATTAGATGCACTCTAATTCTACGAATATACTAAGACTATAAGTTAAATAAACTAATATCCTTCGTTATAAATAAAAAAGTGTATCTTTAAATCTTAGTATTAGTCTTTGACAGACATGTTTAGAAGTAGAGGTAAATACGACAGCACAGTCCGCCCGTGATTGGTGTGTATGCAGTGCTAGTTAAGGCTGCGAGGGTGGGGGAGGGGGAGACAGAGTAAGTGCTCCCCCTGAATTGTCATAGTTGAGAGGCCTCTTTGAGTACATGTTTGCCGATGCCTGTATTAATTTCATATTATTGGGCATAAAAAGCAAAGAAGCAATTATATAAAAGTAGGAATATCCAGTATAGTTTAGTTGTGACTTGATTCATCCAAAACAAGCATGAAAGTCACTTAAACAAAAAAACAATTTTTTTTTTGTTCCATGATTATAATCATGTACTAAATGGCAGCATGTAAAACTCTTATTTTGGAAATTTGATTGGCCATTTTGCAAGCAGGCAATCAAACCATTCTCTACTGATGTAACATACTGAGCATTTTGTCTGCATTTCTTTTTCACAGAAAGCTGTTAGTAAGATGTCTGCATCATTGGATCAAGTTTCCAGAAGTTAAGCTAAAGGAAAAACAAAGAGAGCTGAGGAAAGAGTTTTGGCGCAGTAAAGTGCAAGAGTTACTGCCTGATTTCAGACATGTTCTTTCCACAGGTGAAATCATCTCACATCACAAATATTTGTACTAGGAAGATGTGATATACATACATGTGCATTCACTATAGAGACTTGAATGTATGGGGTGAACAAAAAGTATGAAATTTTCAACCTTTATAATTTGAATATTTCTTAAAAATATACAATTTCCCATTTTTTTATTGTACATCACTAAATACCATATTTCATTGCAGAATCATCACATTTTTATACATTTTTTAAAGTAAAAACACACAGTGTGACCAAATGCAAAGAAGAAAGTATTTAAGATGGGCTGTATTAACTTTCAACAACTAGTGTACAGTTATGGGAGCAAGAATGAGTCTGATTGCTGAAGGTTACAGTAGTGGACATTATTTTTCAATATTTCTCAAGAGTGAAAACCTGGAATATCAATGCAACAACTATGCTCAGAAATTCCTAATTGCTTGTCTGTAAATTAAGGTGCAAACATTATAGGATGAGAGACAGTATTTTCCAAATGTATTTCAAACAATGTGCAGTTGTCAAACTGTGATTTGTATTTTTTTCTTCATTTTTGTTTCCCTTAGATTTACTCGCAATTGCACATGTGGATAGACTATTTATTGTTATTATTATGATTAACATCATCGTCATCCTCATCACCATCACCATAACCGCCGCCACCACCACCACGTTGCCATCATCATCATCATCATTTATTATTACCATCATCATTATTATTGTCAAAGCCTATTTTTTTCAGAAAAGATCAATTAACTGAAAAAGAACTTCAGGTGGGAGCATTATGTTTGATTCATAAAAATACTGTAGAAATGGATTCTTTTATTTTGTGACAGACTTAAAACACTGGTAATAAATTTCACTCACATGAAATAGTTGTAAGAAAATAAGAGTAACCAGATATAAGCTCTCCTCACACAGAGAGTACAGTTCAAAAATGTAAAAATGAATACAAGAAAACTGCACCTTATGATGCACTGTGTAAGTGTAATCCAACTGTTCTTATGTATTAAAATGCTGCATCTTATCATTCTTAAGAAACTCTCAAATTATAGAGTTATGAACTTACATACATTTTGTTAACTCTGTATAGAATGAAGCATATGTGATTTATTTTCTTAGTGCAATAATTTTAGGTACCTTTTTGCTCAGTCAAAAACTCAAGCAGGCCTTTTATATCTTTTACTTCTATAACTTTTATAATTCATAATACTGTTTTTATAAAACTAATATTTACTATTTTCAATTTTTGTAAACCTAATTGTTGTATTCTGTGCATTTCTAAGTAAATAAAATAGAAAACTACATTCCAAGTGTTTCTTCTAAACTGCATTAAAATAACATCAAATGAGTTATAAGAACTGACAGGGAATGTCACAAATCAGTTTTGGACATACATTTATTATTAACTCAGTTCACCAGAATCAACAAGTGTAAAGAGAACTACAGAGTTCAACAGACCCTGGGTATTTCATTTTCTGGGATTAGTGAATTTTTGGACACATGAAATATGTGTAAATATTTATCAAAATAAAAAATGTTAACACTGAATTCTCATTATTACAAGAACAGACATCATTAACATGTCTAGAACTACCCATCGCTGATTCCGTGAAGAAAGGTCATGGAAAGCTATTTAATATTAAGGGAAGAAAGGTGAGTAGAATAAGCTAAAGTGTATTCTTTTAGTAAACAATTTCTCTTAAGATATGACAGATAAGCTTATCAGATTTTATATGCAGGAATAGTGTCATCCACATATGCAATACACATTTTGGTATAACTGGTAAGTATATCATGAGTCAGCTGTTTTTATCCAGAAGTTTTATATATATTATTGTGGCAGACGTGGACAAACAAAAATCAAGGTCAACTACTTCACACCACTACACTGGCAGGTAACATTGTCGGCTTAGAACAACCATCATCCCACACAGTTCTAGAAGCTTTCGACGTGGGAACTTGGTTATGAGAGAAGTCAGAAATTTCAATTTCCAGTAAAATTGCCAGCAATTCAGAGATTATATTAGCAAGCCAGCACAAATGCAGCTGTTTAGTTGGGTGAGTTGAGTTGAGCAGTGTTTGCGATGTTTGTGTCAAAGTTAGGATGCAACAGAACAGCTGTGAGTTGCAAGGTCAAGAATTTTGAATTGTGATTCAGTTTTAGAGGAAATAAAGTGGCATAAAAAGTAAATAGACTTGTCATTTGTCACATTGGTGTCAGGAGTGGGATTCCACTGCTGCAGAAAGTGTTGACTAGTATGGCAGAAATGAAATCCGGAATGCAGCAGATGGAGACATAAATTTAACATGGAATGCAGCAAACTGGAAGTCAAATTCAAAACTAAACTCCAGAATGGAGGAGATGGCAGGAGAAGTGACAACAGCAAACTCTATGATGGAAGAAATGAAGGTCATAAAGAAAGAAGTGAAGACAATGAATTCCGGAATGGAAAAGATGGAGGCAAAAATCAAATCCAGGATAGAGAAGATAGAGCTATCGGCAAAGATTAAAGAGCAACTGGCCAGCGTGAAGTAAGACCTATAAAACAGGAATGGCTTAGCACCCTGAATGGTAGATTTGAGAACTGAACACCAATGCCAGGATAGAAAAATGCTTGGTGAAAAACATAGGAATTTGAAGTCAAGGCGCCAGGATGCAACATAACATCCGCACTCCTCAAGTCACCCAAATACAAGACATCAACCTTGAAGTCTTCCATCAAGAATTTGCCAGTGTCATCACTCACTACCGATGGTCAGCAGAAGAAGCCACACAGCTGATAGCTAGCTTCCAGGGATGGAGGACACAAGTAGTGAACGAGATTCCAACGTCTCCAGCATACAGACATCTAGAAGGCTCTCGAAAACAAGTTCAGAAACCAATGTCTTGCCACAGCCTATCGCAGCCAGCTCAGAAAAGAGAGACTGCAGTTCACCCTGGCCATTTGATGAACAAATCTCTGGTGAACCTCCCGGCTGGATTTGTGTCCCAAGAAGCTACATACTCCTTCGTTGACTGGGTGCGTGATGCCGAGATATGTCAGTATCCAATGCTCGGCAACTACAAGACCATCCATGATGTGCTGATGGTCACACTGAGGATGTAGGCTGCCAAGGTAACAACTTCCCCAACTGACAGAGGAGCAACTCAAGGACGACAAGAGAGCTTGTGGTATGTGCTGGAGGAGTGGCCAGCTAGGACATCTGATGAGGGACAGTCCATGTCTGGCCAATGAGCAGGCAAACGAGCAGAAGTGGCACTTCCCAGCAGTGGCAAATGAATTTTTCCTTTCTGATTCTATCTTTTAAAGTTCACATGGTTTATGTGTTTTGGAATAATCAATTATCATTATTTGGCCTAATATATGTTAGCTACTATGGTTTCTGTATCTGCTTTTTGAAGTTCAATATCTAAAGAGAAGATACGTACATTACCATCACTAAAGGTTGTGTGTTAATTCTTGGCAAATGAAGTTTTAAATATGAGGTTAGGTGCAAATTACTTACTCATCTTTAAGGGAGCACTGGCGCTCTGAAGCAGAAAGGACTGTCATGTTATGCACATTGCTCTCATGTTTCTTTGTTAAAGAAGTACAGTAACTACAAAGCAAATTATCACACTTCCAGAGCTGTCAGCCACATGTATTACCCTATCAATCTCTGTAACTGATTACATTTAATTCGCTTTTATTTCTTCTATTCCCGACATTTCTCCCTCATCTTCGTTTGAATTGCTATCATTTTCAGTATTTCTCATTAAAACACTGGCAATGGCATACCTTGTACCACACAAAACTTTTCAGTACTCTTGTGTACTCTTCGAAACATAACAAGGAAGCAGAGCTGTATGTTATCGTAACATAAACTATTTGCTGACCAGTTTATTAAGCCTATTCTAGTTCATTGTACCTTTGCTGAAGGACATTCATCTAGAATAAATGAACAGCCTATGACTTCTGATCTTAAATACACTATAAAAATTGAATGTGAAGCCATGGATGTGCTCATCAATGTATACAGAGATCTTAGAGTTCTTCATTATTATTTATGAACCAGCTTTTTCCTCATGGCATCTGTAATACAGTATGTATGTTGGCACAACTGAGTTTACTGTGTAGTATTTTGCCCATGTGGAGACCATTTTCAATTTGCAAATCCACAAGCTTGTCCAAATATGGTCTGTTATTTTTTGCTACAAAATACGCTGTGTGAAACACTTTCTTTCTACTTTCAAAAATATATTTCTGCTATTCCACTGCAAGATTTTTAAAAACATGCCTATGTTTATGAATCTTTTTTCTCATTGATGTCAACTGAGCTTGTTTACTTCCACAAACTGGACCCAGCAAAGTACTGCTCTATTCTTTAGGAATATGCACCCCATGTGATTTATTCACACTTATATTTTGCACATATTTGCACTCAAACTTGCCTTCCCTACACACCAACCACTCGTATTTTGTCTTAAATTCTCTCCACGTACTGTTGCTCTAACAAACTGCAAAATCAGATGTATTTTGGGACTCCAGATAACATGGCCTTACTTCACAAGATTGGCTTTTATCTTCACAATACCTGTTCCGATGCTGTTATTTGTATATGATATAAATGGACCATAATCAATTTCATGTTCTTTTGAAGCACACAAGCCATCTACAGTAATTGTACTTGAAACCCCAGATTAAAATAATCTAACATGCTGCATCTTAGAATGAAATGTTACAGTTTTCAGTTACTAACACAATTTATACAATTCTGCCCCGATTTACAAATGGGCCAGCTGGGGATTTTCCCAGAGTGACAGATTTTGAAGTGCGGGGAATTTAAGATTGGACAAACTAAGAGAAAAAATTTGAGAAATGGGAAAAATACGTATTTTAATGTATAGTAATAATTCAATTTTCAAAAATAAAAATAAAATCTTTTTTGTAATATAAAGAACTGCAAAGATTTCAAAATACTGTTTTAGGCACTTCTAATTCTAAAATAGTTCTAAAATAAATCATTTTAAATTTGATTCAAATCAACATTTCTATCTTACTTGCAGTTTTTGTGCTTAATTGTTTATTAATATTTTCATATATATTTTTTAAAAAAAATTTGTCTACTTTAAAATATGACTTGAAGCTTTCCTGGCGACGAACATATTCAAGATGCTCTCGGGCTTCGAGCCAGGTGTAGTGATGAAAAGACATCAACGTTTCGGGAGTGTACATCTCTCCCATCTTCAGGATGAATGACTAGCAAGAGTGAAGGGACCAGTACTGTCAGCCAGTACGTACCGAGTAGAAAACACCCAGTCTAGTGTGGAGGTGGTTCACCGCTCCGTTGGAATCTGTGTTTTCTGAGTCGGTCGATTTCCAATTTTAAGGCTGGTTTCCAAGATGGACTAAACTGCAATCCAGCATCCCGGTTCAGTGTACTCTTCTCGGAGGAGATGGCCAGAGCCTCCTTAACCCTCCGTTCCCATAAACCGCTACATTTTGCCACAATGGTCGTTTCTTTGAAGTTAGCTCTGTGGTCTTTTTCAAAGCAGTGCTCCGCCAGCCCTGACTTTTCAGGCTGCATTAATCGTATGGACCGTTCGTGCTCCTTGACTCTGGTGGAAATGGTCCTGCTGGTTTGCCCTATGTACGGCGTCCCGCATTCACAGGGGATACGGTATACCCCTGGTACATTAAGGAGCAGTTTGTCCTTAACCGGCCTCACTAGGTGTTGGATCTTCAAAGGCGGCTTGTGGATGGTTCTGATGTTGTGTTTAGCGAGAATTCTACTGATTCTGCCGGAAAGATTGCCAGTGTATGGGATGCAGGCAGTGGCGGTCGGTTGGTCTATATTTTGATTCAGCCTACAAAACTTGTTCTATTTTCAAGGCTGTTTAATCTTTTTAAATAAATAACTTCTATATCTATACTTTTAAAAGCCTCTGCATAATACAAATTAGTTTGGCAAAATGGCAATTTTTTAAAAATATTTCTATTTTTTATGGTAGTCATAGAAACTGCAACAGCCATGTATTAACTTAGTATAAAAGACATATTCCTGAGTCTTTAGAAACTTTAGTTGCATAATGTGCTAGTTTAAATAAATGAGCCTAAATTTGTGAAATTAATAGAACTGAAAAACGAGGGGGATAGCAATTAAAATAATCTGCCCAGAATGCTCACTATCTGAAATTGGGGCCTGTATACTTTTATAACTTTTTACTCAGGGGTCTCCGTCTAAGGGACATGTGAATTGCAACCACAAGGTACCCAAGCTGAGCAGAACATTACTTCCACTTACTGGTGTTTTGCTCCTCACTGTAACTTTTCTATCTGACCTTACCTTGGTCATCTCTTGTTCTCTTCCGACCCCGATGCTATTAGGGTTCCTGAGGGCTAGGGAGTCTTTATTTTTCCAACCTCTCCATTTCTCTAATTTATCTATAAAACCTTAACCCCTAACATGCTGACCTGTCATGGCATGTAATACGTCCTCTGATTGGTAATCAGAGGATATGGTTGGTGAATTTATTTTGATAATTCTCCCGGTCAGGTTGGTGAGACCCGTAAACCAACGACAGGTGTGGTCCTCCAGACATTCTGAGGGTTGTGAGAGAGCGATGTGACCGCCAAAACATAAAAATATGGTGCTCTCTAAAAAGCGGTTACTATTACTGCTATTGCTCTCTTCAATATTTATGAAATATGACTCGAGGGGTAAAATGTTCCGGAGTTAAAATAGTCCCCCATTCGGATCTCCGGGCGGGGACTACTTTTCGAGAACCAAAACATTATATTAATAGAAGATCTAACATCAGACTTCTACAATGGAATGCGGGTGGTCTCGCACAAACAAAAAGAGTAGAATTGAATAAAATTGTATTTGACTATAAAATAGATACCTTCGTCATACAAGAAGCAAATCTAACAAATGACCAACTTAAATACTTCAATTTTACTGGATTTTTACTACACTTACTGCCCAAAAATAGACAGATAAGTAGTGGAATATTAGTTGGAGTCAAAAAGGATATTCAATCCTCCTTTGAAATTGTTAAAGAAATGGATAACACAGATAAAAGTGAATTAATAAAGCTAAATTTTTGGGATAACAAAACACATATATATTTATACAGTATTTACAATCCTCCCAGGAATGAACCAGATCTCTCACTTATTGACCAATTAAATAAAACAATTGTAATTGGAGATTTCAATGCCCATTCCAAAAGATGGGGTTATGAAAAAGTGGATTCTACAGGCAAGATAGTGGAAGAATTTTTGAATACCACAACCTTTGAACTGATTTATAGTAAAGAAGATCCCACAACCTTCATACATTACTCTGGAGCAGGCAGTAACCCAGACCTCTTGTTAGCTACAACAGATATTGTTTCAAAAATTAAAACATAAGTTATAGAAGATCCAAGTTCTGGTCACAGAGCAGTAATTGCTGATATAAAACTAGAGAATACAAATAACAGTCAAGGTCTTACGAATCTGTATTGGAACTTCAAAAAAGCAGATTGGAACAAATATAAAACTGAATTAGAACATAAATTTAAAGAACAAACAAACTCACAGCTGCATGACCAACCAGATCATATGAACAAAAATTTCTATAAAGTCATCCTAGAAACCGCAAAAAAACGTAATCCTTGTGGAAGAATTATAAATTTCAAACCCTTTTGGAACCCCCAGTTAGAAGAACTAAAAAAGCAAAGGGATATAGCTAGAAATACAGCTGAACAAACAAAAAACATATTGGATACACAAATATGGTGAAAGAAATGTGCCTCACTAAAAAAAGAAATTAATACTGCTAAAAGGAATCACTTTAATAATTTCTTAGAAAAAATGGATTATAGGACAGATGGTAACAAAGCTCATAAGTTCATAAAAAATGTCAAGGACAGGAAAGAAAACAACAGCACACCTATCATACACAACAATAAAATATTAGTAAATGATGCAGTCATAGGCGAAACATTCAATAACTATTATGCTAATTCACATAAAGTAACAAGAAATAATTAAAAGGAACGTAAAGAATTTAAGAAAGATTTGAAACAAGAAAGAGAATGTGATCCTAACACTCAGTGCAATATCATTTTTCAAAATTTTAATATGCAAGAACTGAACATTGCAATAAATAATCTAAAAAACAAAAAGTCTCCAGGACCAGATCACATACATCCAGAGTTCATAAAAAACCTTGGAAAAACAGGAAAACAACTACTGAAACTCTACAATCTATCCTGGAAAACCACTGTACCTGCTGAATGGCAAAAAGTAATAGTTGTCCCACTCTTGAAGAAAGACAAAACAGCATCAGAAATAAAAAATTATAGACCAATAGCTCTTACTAGCATAATAGCAAAAGTGATGGAAAGAATGGTGTCAAATAGGTTAAATTGTTTATTACAGCTTCTCGGGTGATCAGCCGTGTGAAGTTTAAAAACATTGAGCTTTCGGCCATTGTAAACTCTATGGCCTTCGTCAGAATGAAAAATTTTTCATTCTGAATAGAAAAATAAAAATACTTTGAATTCATTCTGAATAGAAAAATAAAAATACTTTGAATTTTTCATTCTGACGAAGGCCATAGAGTTTACAATGGCCGAAAGCTCAATGTTTTTAAACCTCACATGGCTGATCACCCAAGAAGCTGTAATAAATAACGTGGGCCGTGAAAGCTTTAAATCTTACAGGTTAAATTGGTTTCTAGAATCACAAAATTTAATATTCCCATGTCAAGCTGGATTCAGAGAGTTCCACTCTACAAATGAACAAGTCTTACTTCTCAGTCAAGAAATCAAAGACTCCTTCAATAGAAAAGAAGATGATTTATCAGTTTTTATTGATTTCCAAAGTGCATATGATTCTATATGCTGAACAAAACTACTAAAGAAAGTAAAAAAAATAGGGATACAAGGTCCAATGTTTTCATGGCTATGTCATTTCCTAACACAACGCTTTATTGCAACCAGATATGGAAGAAATATATCTAAATACAAACAAGTACACCGTGGCTTACCACAAGGCGCAGTGCACAACACTTTTTAATATATTTGTTAACGATCTGCCACAACAAATACAAGAATCAGGTGTGAAGTGTGCACTGTTTGCTGATGCCTTAGTAATGTGGACTTCATCACCAAAAAGCAAAAGTACAGAACTAGAAAAAACCATGCAACAATCCTTAACCAACTTACAGAGGTGGACCAAAGAAAATTTAATGCCTGTTAATACAACAAAATCAAACTACCAAATCTTTTCACTAAGAAAAAAACCAGTAAAAATAAAACTAAATTTTGAGGGTCAACAATTACCAGAAACAAAAGTATTTAGGAGTTACATTTGATACCAAACTTACATGGACCAAACAAATAGAAAATGTAATACAAAGAGCAGAGAGGCGCCTTTCACTGTTAAAACGTCTAACAGGAATGAAGTGGGGATGTTCCAGAGCAACTCTTAACACAACATACAATGTATATATAAAGCCATTATTTACTTACTGCAGCAAAGTTCTTGTAACAGTAAACACAAAAAAAAAAAAAAAAAAAAAAAAAAATTCAAATCTTTCAAAACTAAAGTCTGAGATTAATTACAGGTGCTATCAAAACCACACCAATAGCAGCTATAGAAATACTAACCAACCAATACCCCATTGAATATGAAATAGAAAAAGCGGCTCTTATTCAACACGAAAAGTTGATCAGACTCCCATTCAATGCATGGCACAAGAGAAATTTTACACATACACTAAAGACTCAGGAGGGCTTTCTTTCCAAAATTCAAGACATCAAGAAAAATGTACACCTTCCTAATTCAAAGGAAAACTTCATATCTAAAGTCAATCCGACACATACATTAGACATCACATATTATTTACACCTGACAGAAGTAGTTAAGAAAAGTGATACTCCAACTAGTGTTCTAAAATTATTGGCATTAGAGACAATCCATACTAGATTTCCAGAACATGAATGGCTGCATATTTATACTGATGGATCATTGATATCAAACCAAGATGGAGCAGGTGCTGGAGTCACATGTCACCTCTTTTCCTATTGCAAATCTTTAAGTTATGGAACTACTAACTTTGATGGAGAAATTGAAGCAATTCGAATGGCCCTACAAAATCTTTTGTACAGAATTTCACATTTTCAGCAAGCAGTTATTCTCTCAGATTCCAGGGCAGCAATTATAGCAATTACTTCCAAGTTGTCACCAAAAAACTAAACTATTATAGAATGTTGGAAAATCCTTACCCATCTAACAGCACTTCAAAAACACCTAGTCTTCCAATGGATACCAGCTCACTGTGGACTGAGTGGTAATGAGAAAGCTGATTTTCTTGCAAAAAAGGGTACCAGCAGTGTACAAAAATCTATAGTTAGTCTACCATTTTATGCAGCTAAAAGATTAGTCAACTCTGAATTCAAAAAAATTATTGCAAAATATTACTATGAAAAATCAAAGAATAAAAGATGGGAACTACCAAACATTCAAACAGTAATTCCTGAGTATCCTCGAAAAACAGCAGTTGCAACCTTCAAGTTGATTACAGGACATGATTGTCTGGCAAAACATTTAAACACAATTGGGATATATTCTTCACCACTCTGTCCTCTATGTGATCTGCAAGAGGAAATGGATCGAGACCACCTTCAAATATGCCCAGCCACTTCTAGTGCCCCATTCATCAGTGAAAAATACTGGAGAGCAAGAGGATTAATGACTTCATTGTCAGAAATCCAGCATTAGCTAACAACAACTTTTATAACTTTAAAAAATAATATCCTGGGTTCTAAATGTCAAAGTATTACATAGAACTGTAGAACTCCATTGAAGTGCCTGGTGCAATGTCTATAACCTTACACAGAAGAAAATTGAGTCACAATTACCCATACTGTGACTGACAATTACAGCTGTTTACAATCAAACTTCCTTACGTGGAAGAAAATTAAATCACATGCACTATGACTAACAATTAAAGCTGTTAACAATTGTACTGTAAATGCTCAGACGAAAAGCTTGCCTACTATTTGCTGCACAATAGTAAAAACTATCATTTCAGAGGGCCAAGAAGCAACATTCGGCATTGTTGTTGCATCATTGAAGAACACAATATCAAGATAAGGAAGCAGGAAATCTTTTTAGTTTATTTATATCTCATCTTGCAACTTAGATTTCAGATAGGAGTGAAGTTTGTTTGCATTATTAAATAATGCAATATTAGCATGAGGAAGAAGGGAGTTGCATTTTACTGTTGTAACAAAGACGATAATAATATTATCACACATTTAATCAACATCCAATGGCATAAGTACATTATACAAAAGTTCAAATTAATGTACCTCTCCTTGCTTTAGGCTAATGGCATTTCTTAAATTTGTAGCTATGGTAATAGAACATACACAATGTGAACATTTAAAGTGATAATGTACTGTGACATGGCTTCTCCATGTCATTAAGACTCTTTGATTTTCAAGAGGTTGCCATGGAGACAGTTTTGAGTTGTTGAAGATTAAGAGACAGAAACTAGTATTGTGTGAGAGTTTGGAAGGATTAAGAGACAGAAACGAGTAGTATGGCTGTACTTGAAGCTTGAGAAAATAAAAAGATTTGGTAAATTTGTTACATTTGGTGTCAGGAAGTGGGATATTCGGAAACCAGGATGATGGCAATGATGAAGGAATTATTTGCCAAAATGGAAACGAGAAACGACAACCTCGCTGCCGAGCTGAAAAAGATAAAGACGGAGCTATCGGCGAAAATTGACGAACAACTCGGCGAAAAGGTGGAAGACCTCTGCCAGCACGTGGACGTCGTGGAGGACGACGGGGAACGTCTTGGCGCCCTGGTAGTAAGAGTTGACGAGAGCGTCAAAGTACTGGATGCCAGGGGCAGACGGAATAGCGCGGAGCCGGGGAGGGAGCACCTAGTGGCCGAGGCGACAGTTGCGCCCGTTTCGGATAGCGAAGGTGTGCGTCTCGGGGAAGACGGAGGGACAGTTCGGGGGCGTCGTCGAGGATCCCCTGGAGGAGTGTGTCGGGTGCGTGGCCAGCCGGGATGTGACGTGGAGGACGATCAGCGGGGAGGCGCACGGGCAGGCGAGCGACACGCGAGAGCCGACTTGGCGTGTGACATGGGGGGACCGTCGGGGCCGTCCAGTCACCTGACGCATAGTGCCGTGAACGGAGGAATGGTGGACGTCGTCGTGGACGGCGGGATGCAGGAGAGGCCGTGCCGAGCACGAGTGAACACGAGTGCAGCGGTGGACGCGACTCGCGCGGATGTGGTGGGGTTTGTTGCCGGACCCATCGGAAGCAAGGTGGCTGCGAAGGTGCGCCAGAGAGGTCGGCGGACATGGTACCCAGTGAGCCGTTTCAAAGTGCGCAGGATGGCCCGTCAACACACCAGGAAGAAGGGCAACTGGACGAGGGACCGTCAAGACCGGCGGTACTGTTGCAGAATTTCGAAGCAGGATGGCATACATCGTCCTACCTGGACCAAGGGACACTATCCAACAGCGATACCTAGGATCGTGCCCCCTGGAGAGCGAGGTCCTACTGGCCCTCAAGGTTTACAAGGATTCCCTGGCCCTCAGGGTCTGGTAGGCTTGCCTGGAATGAAGGGTGAACGTGGATTCCCAGGAATGAAAGGTGAACAGGGCAATCCAGGACCTCCAGGACAAGCTGGTGCACCAGGACCTGAAGGACCTAAGGGTGACTCAGGCTCTCAAGGACAACATGGAGCTCCAGGACAACCTGGTCCACAGGGCCCTCCAGGAGACAGAGGACTTCCAGGATTACCCGGCCCAACAGGACCTGCTGGCCTCAGAGGTCAGAGAGGTGCACAAGGTGAGACAGGTCCACCAGGGAAGCCAGGCAGTGAAGGACCTCCAGGACCACAAGGTATTGCAGGACCTCTAGGACCACCGGGACCAATTGGAGAACAGGGACCAGAGGGAGCACCAGGTAAAGCAGGAACACCTGGTATTGCAGGAAGACCGGGAGATAAGGGACCTGTAGGACCTTCAGGACCTCCGGGAACTCCAGGGGCACCAGGTCTTCCAGGGCCACCTGGTCCAAATGGACCTCCAGGACCAGCAGGAGAACGGGGTCTTCGAGGAGAAACTGGACCACTGGGTGTAGAAGGGCCACAGGGAGCTAGAGGAAAGCCAGGACCTCCAGGGCCAGAGGGAGGTAAGGGTGATAGAGGAGAAGAAGGTCCAAAGGGTGCAAAAGGACACCGTGGTCTCATTGGTCTACAAGGGTTACCTGGACCTCAGGGACCTCCAGGAGACAAAGGCATGACTGGACCTCCAGGATTGTCGGGAAAAGATGGTGAACCTGGAACTAAAGGTATGCCTGGAAGAGATGGAAACCCAGGACCTCAAGGTATACCAGGACCACCAGGCCCTCGTGGACCACCAGGAGAAGAGGTTCGATGGGTTAATCCACCGGGGCGCAAGGGAGATGCCGCAGTGATAGTGCTGGTCGGGACGACCAGCTCTGAGGAGGGAGCAGTGTGACATGGCTTCTCCATGTCATTAAGACTCTTTGATTTTCAAGAGGTTGCCATGGAGACAGTTTTGAGTTGTTGAAGATTAAGAGACAGAAACTAGTATTGTGTGAGAGTTTGGAAGGATTAAGAGACAGAAACGAGTAGTATGGCTGTACTTGAAGCCTGAGAAAATAAAAAGATTTGCTAAATTTGTTACAGTACACTAGCTTGGTGTATATCTGACTCCTCGTGCTTCATGTTCACTGTGCTTTATACTGCATTGTTTGTCTGGGCTATTCACCAATGCTCAGCTGGCTTCAAAACAAATATGTTCTATAGTTAAAAACTCAACATTGAGAATATTTTAATTAAGCAAGACAATTAATGTTAATTAGTAAGACAATGTTCTCCATTTGAACTAGTGAGGTAACAGCATTCAGCATTCCCCTAAAAAAAAGAATGGGGAGTGGGGGGTTGACATCCACTTACGACCTGACCATAACCATATTGAATGAACCATCAGTATGAGAATTGGCAGTGCTCACAATATACAATGCCTCACACATTCACAAATTTACTGTATGTACTTCTGAAACTAGAGAACTGTTTTGTCCATAACCTCAAAATTAGCCCGCCTCGATAGCGTGATGGTTAGCGTGTCTGCCTCACGTTCAAGAGGTCGCGAGTTCGAATCTCGCTTAGGGTAAGTTATCCGGGTAAGGTTTTTTTCCGAGGTTTTCCCTTATCCTGAGAAGACGAATGTCGGATAACTTAAAGCTCCATGGACCTCGGGCTCATTTGAGCATCATTTCACCCATTTCATTCACTCACCGTCCGATATGACGCAATGTTGGAGGACGTTAATTAAAAAAAAAAAAAAAAAAAAAAACCTCAAAATTAGTTACAAGATACAAATGAACCAATGACCCAGCAATATGGACATTAAGGACACTGAATGAAAGGTCAGTATGAGACTCCAAGCTCCACTTATTTAGTGAATCAGATGTTCTGAATAGACAATTTTATATGTGAAAAATTATAGTACAGCAGAAATCATGCACAACAATAACTTATTCAAAAAATATTTACTTGATTAGCCAGTAAAGAACCAATTCCTGAAAATTTAATTTCAAGTAAAGCAATATTCATTCAATTTTTCTAGAACATAATCACAAGTTCCAGTATAATTTCAGTATATCCAGGGTGCAAAAAAAGATTCAAGTAAATTTTCAGTAATTCCAGATCAACAGGCACTTGCTTGATTAAAAGTAGTAGTATTGTACGAGGGTTCTTCAATAAATAACCAAACTAATTTAATTGTATTTAAATAAACCGCCCTGGAGTCCAATGGCTGCAAATGGTGGAAAGGTGAATCCTTCCTCTAGCAGTGCTGTGAGTGCCAGTCATGCAGAGTGAATCAGTTGGGAGTTAGAGCCCGATACATGAGGTCATGTTTACTGCACCCACCATGGAACTGAAATTGCAGCAACGTGCATCAATAAAGTTTTGTGTTCTGTTAGACAAAACCTTTACAGAAACCTTTGAAATAGTGCAGCAAGCATACAAGGACCAAGCTTTAGGCAAAACACAAATTTTTGAGTGATATAAACGTTTCAAAGGCGGTCACGTAGACCTTCAAGATTCTCCGCACCCTGGAAGACCCGTAACAGCAAAAACGGACGTCAACATTAACACAATTGACTTAATTGTGCGAGAAGATCGTCGCATAATAATTTCAAAAGTTGCAGAGATAATGCATTTGTCTGCTGGAACTGTAGTCCCTAATGACCTAGTTGTCGACGGGCACTAAAAAAAACAAAAAAGACAAAAAAACAAAAAAAAAACTGGAACTGTAGACGACGTAATTCGCAATGATCTTGGCTATCGAAAAGTTGCAGCAAAATGGGTACCGCACGTGCTGAAGGACGAACAGAAAGCTCACTGCGTCATGATGTGTCAACAATGGCTCGGAAGGTTACGGCAGGAGCCAGACTTTCTGAATAGGGTCATCACTTGTGACGAGAGTTGGTTCCACCATTACGACCCATTAACAAAACAGGAGAGTTCGCAGTGGAAACATTCATCGAGCCCTAGGCCTAAGAAAGCAGAAGTTCAGAAAAGGGCAGGAAAGGTCATGCTTCTCGTATTGTTTGACAAACAGGGCATTCTGTATGATCATGTTGTAAATAATCAACGCACAGTAACTGCTGCTTACTATTGTGACATACTGAAGGGGTCACTGAAGAAAAAAATTGCCCAAAAGCGACCAGATCTTGCAAGGAGAGGATGTATCTTGCATCAGGATAATGCTCCTGCTCATTGAGCTTGTGCAACTCAAGATGTCATCGCAGAAATGGGCATTGAGATCATGCCTCATCCACTTCATTCTCTAGATCTTGCACCATGCGATTTTCACCTCTTCCCTAAAGTGAAACAGGAGCTTCGTGGTCGCCATTTTCAAAGTGATAAGGAGTTGAACAATGTTGTCATGGGTATCCTGAACAGATTGTCCAAAAATGGGTTCAATGAGTGTTTCAAACAATGGGTAAATTGCTGGAATAATTGTATTTCATCAGAGGGAGAATTCCTCGAAAATGTGTAGGTAAATGTTAGTGAAATAAAGCCATTGTGTGTTAATTAAAAAATTAGTTCGGTTATTTATTGAAGGACCCTCGTACAACTTCACCACATACCAATGCGTAATATTTCTACTTAATAACTCTGCTATTATCTTCTTTTTATTTAACATTCCCTGTCACAACTTATTTCTGTAAATCATTCTTTGTTCATGCACTTATCTATACTGGATTTATCATAATGGTACTGTGCTGAAATAAAATTATTATTTCACGGATTTCTACAGTTGACACTGCTTCTCTGTTCCCAGTCTCCACTTTTGCCTATCTAGGTACATATCTTCTTCCAGGTTTCTCACCCTAATTGCTTCATTCACTTCACCCTTTCTGCATCTTTTTGGCTGCCCTTGTTCTCTTCTTTCTTGTGGTGTTGTTTATAATATTTTCCTAGGCTATCTTTCTTCATTCATCCTTGAATGAAGTGGTTTGGTGTGGCCAAACCATTTAAGTATTTTGCACTCCATAAAGCAAAATACTTTGAATAATACTTTTTTATTGCCTTTGTGATATTTTTGTTCCACCAGATGCCATTTAGCTCTTTAATAGCTGTCCTTCCTGTTGATTCTCTGATCAATTTCTTCTTTACTATTTCCTTCTATTAAAAAGCCTAAATACTTATGTGTGAGGAAAGGCTTTCACGGCCGGGTCTGTCCAGTAGAATGATGTTCCCGGATTTATTGACCGTGGTTCAGTCGATGCTTAAACACCTGACATGCTTCTAAAGTAAGAACAAATTAGAAATTAAAAACTTCACTTATCTTATTGTGAAGTTTTTAGTTTCTAATTTGTTCTTACTTTAGAATCTTGTTGCTTCACTGTTAATAGCTTCAATTTTTCCTTATTTAACCTGACATGCTTTTTACAAGTCACCTTCCTCTGATGCTCGCTGGAATGACAGGCGAAACATCAGGTGTTTACGCATCGACTGGACCATGGCCAATTAACCCAGTAACATCATCCTAAATACTTACATTTATCTACAGTTTTAATTCTTTCTTTTCCTAATTCTTTAAATAAAATTTACTTTCTAT